>CM014275.1:7897590-7912110 GCA_004135705.1 Alloteropsis semialata
GAAGATTTCCGATTTGATTGCTGTTAGGCAGAGAAACGATGAGACCGTTAAGGAGTATATTCAACGGTTCCGTGACACCAGGAATCGGTGCTATAGTTTGAAGCTGTCTGATATGCAGTTGGCCGAGCTTGCATTCCAGGGTTTGCTCGCGCCGATCAAAGAAAAGTTTTCTGCTCAGGAATTTGAGACATTGGGACAACTGGTTCAGAAGGTGTCAGCCCATGAGGTCCGATATCAGGAGATGAAGCGTGTAAAGTTTTCCAAACAAGTGTCTTATCTCTCTGAATCTGAAGAGGAAGCTGATGTCAATATAGCTGAATGGACCAAATCCAAGAAGCCAGTATCGCTCCCATGGATCAAGCAGAACCCTGAGAAGTTTAGATTTGATATAACCAAGGCCGATAAGATTTTTGATTTGCTGCTTAGTGAGAAGCTTATCCAGCTTTCTCCAAATCATTCTATTGCATCGGCCGATGAGTTGAAGAAACGCAAATATTGCAAATGGCATAACTCGACTTCTCATGAGACCAATGAATGCAAAGTGTTCAGAAGGGAGATCCAATTGGCTATAGAATCTGGCAAGATCAAATTTGAAGACAACAAGAAAGCCATGAAGATCGACGGTCATCCCTTTCCTAATAACTTTGCTGATTTCTCCTTTTATGTTAATATGGTTGATGCTGATGAAAAGGGAAAGTTTAAGGTGCTTACATCGGACCACGCCAAGAGTTCTGGCGCCGTTGATCCTGCAGTTCAAGTTACTGTTGAAGAGCTGCGGAGGAATCATCAGTCGTTTGGGCGAGAATCTAATGCTCCTGGTGGATATCGGCCGCGTGTAACTTCCCAGATGTTGATTAACAAGTACAAAAGGCAGCAGGCAGCAGCCCGAGCATGGGAAGAGCGCGAGGAACGACGACGTCGGAGGCGCGAGTATCAAGCAAGGCGGCTTGATGAAAAGTTTGATGATCAGCGCCGACGTGATGACAGGTTCGATGGCCGACGCCGATATGATGAATGGTCCGATGGCCGACGCCGATATGATGACAGGACCGATGGCAGGCATTGGTTTGATGATAGAATCGATGATCGTCAGTACGGTTATAGGTCTGATTGGCATATAGACAGGCGTCAAGGTTATAACCGGTATGATCAGGATGACGATCACTGGGGGTGTCCTTTCTTCGTATTCTGCTGGAACGAGAAGCTTAGACTGCCATCAAAAGCAGATTGTCCTGAATGCAGTTTCCAGTATGAAGAATACAGAGCTTCCAAGAGAGGTCGATGATCAGTTCATGAACGGATCGGCGTCAGGATTGATGATCATCATCAAGGAGATGAAGGCCGAGTTGATGCTCATGGCCGTAAAAATATCGAAGGCCAGGTTGATGCTCTTGGCCCTGAAAAAATGGAAGAAAAGGCTCCAGTTCGGAATCGGATTAAAGAACCTCCAATGAAGCCTGGACAGTGGTGCCCATCAGGGATTTCTAGGTCCAAAAAGAGACGTGTTCAGAGGTTGCGCTATCATGTGCAGATTCAGGAGCAGGAATTGGCGAAAGAAAAGAAGACGTGGCGCATCAAGATGGCCAATGATGATGAAGCAAGCACATCGGCCGCAATAAACATGGTTTTGATGTTGCCTTTTGATTTTGCTGCTCCTGATGAACAAGACAATGATGAGGTCGATTATGAACTGGAGGAAGCAGCCGCATGCTTGGTTCTTGATTCAGAAAAAGCTATCTTTGAGAAACCAAATGCAAACGGGTATCGGCACCTGAAGCCTCTGTACATCAAGGGATACGTTGATGGGAAGCCGATGACCAAGATGCTAGTTGATGGAGGAGCTGCAGTCAATCTCATGCCTTATTCCACGTTCCGTAAGTTGGGAAAAGGGATTGATGATCTGATCAAGACCAATATGACGCTCAAGGACTTTGGTGGGAACGTTTCAGAGCCTCGGGGGGCAATTCATGTTGAATTGACCATCGGCAGCAAAACATTGCCGACTACCTTCTTTGTGATTGATGGCCAAGGTTCTTACAGTATGCTCCTCGGGCGAGATTGGATTCATGCCAATTGTTGCATCCCATCCATGATGCACCAATGTTTGATTCAATGGCAGGGCAATAATGTGGAGATCGTCCCGGCTGATGATTCGGTTAGCATTGCTACAGCTGAATCAACGATTTGGGAGTTTGAAGGAATTGAATGCCTATCAGGAAGAACATGGGATGGTGACTTCCTCAAAGTGTCCGATCAAGGACTACAGCCGATCCAAGCAGTCGGCTCTGAGACTTTGTTTTAATGGATGATTGTATAGAAGATCTTGAAGACCGAAGTGAATTTGGCAAATTAGGATTTGGATTTACGTCGGCCGATGAGTTAGAAGAAATAGATATAGGATCTGGTGATAGACCAAGGCCGACGTATATCAGTGCTAAGTTGGATCCCGAGTATAAGCAAGAGTTAATAAAACTTTTGAAGAAATATTCTGATTGTTTTGCTTGGGAATATTATGAAATGCCAGGTTTAAGCCGTAATATTGTTGAACATCGGCTACCTATCAAACCAGGATATCGACCACACAAGCAGTATGCAAGGAGGTTCAAGACTGAGATGCATGAACCCATTAAGGCCGAAATAACAAAGCTCTTTGAAGCTAAGTTTATCAGGCCATGTCGATATGCTGAGTGGGTATCAAATATAGTTCCTGTTTATAAGAAAAATGGAAAGCTATGTGTTTGCATTGATTACAGGAACTTAAATAAGGCAACCCCAAAGGATGAATATCCAATGCCGGTGGCCGATATGCTTGTTGATGCAGCGTCAGGCCATAAAGTGATGAGTTTCCTGGATGGTAATGCTGGTTATAATCAGATTTTCATGGCAGAAGAAGATATTCCCAAGACTGCATTCCAATGCCCAGGTGCTCTCGGTTTATATGAGTGGGTTGTTATGACTTTTGGTTTGAAAAATGCCGGTGCTACTTATCAACGTGCTATGAATTATATTTTTCATAAGTTGATCGGCAGGATAGTTGAAATCTACATTGATGATGTGGTAGTCAAATCAAAAGGTTATCAAGATCATTTGGCCGATTTGAAGGAGACGCTGGAATGCACCAGGCAACATGGATTGAAGATGAATCCGCTCAAATGTGCTTTTGGCGTATCGGCCGGCCAATTTCTCGGTTTTTTGGTACATGAAAGAGGGATTGAGGTAAATGATCGGAACCGCAAGGCGATTGATGATATTGAACCTCCAGTAAACAAGAAGGAGTTGCAGAGTTTGATTGGAAAAATTAATTTCCTGAGGAGATTCATATCAAATCTATCGGTCCGATTAGAGGCGTTTACTCCTCTGTTGAAGCTGAAAGATAAAGAAGAATTGGTTTGGGAGCCTAAACATCAAAAGGCATTGGATGAAATTAAGCAATATTTAGCATATCCGCCAGTTCTTATTCCACCACAAAAGGGTAAGCCGTACAAGCTTTATTTATCGGCTTTTAATCATGCAATCGGCTCTGTTTTGATTCAAGAGGTTGATGGGAAGGAACGAGTTATATTCTATTTAAGCCGAAAATTACTAGATCCTGAAACTCGGTACTCATATGTGGAGAAGCTTTGCCTTTGTTTGTATTTTTCTTGTACAAAATTAAGGCATTATTTGCTATCGGCCGAGTGTACTGTGATCTGTAGAGAGGATGTGATCAAATATATGCTATCAATGCCAATCATGAAAGGAAGAATTGGCAAATGGGTTTTTGCTCTGACAGAATTTGATCTCAGATACGAATCGGCCAAAGCGGTAAAAGGGCAGATAATGGCTGATTTAGTTGCTGATCATTGTGGACCTAACATTGATGCTGTTGAACAATGCACTATGGAGCTTGATGTATCTGGTCCGATGAAGAAGGCCGATGTGGTTGACGCGGTTCCTTGGACTATATTCTTTGATGGTTCTTCTTGCAATGATGGTTGCGGAATCGGCCTGATTATTATTTCGCCTCGGGGGGCAAGGTTTGAATTTGCTTTTCCAATTGAGAAATGCACAAATAATCAGGCGGAATATGAAGCATTGATGAAAGGTCTCCAGATTCTTAAAGAAATCGGCGCTCAGTTTGTTGAGGTATTTGGAGATTCTTTGCTGATTATCAATCAATTACTCGGCAAATATGATTGCAAGATGGATGCTTTGTTATCTTACTTTGAAAAGTGTTGAGATTTGATTAGTCAATTCGCCTTGGTAACTCTTAAGCATGTTCCAAGACATCATAACGAAGAAGCAAATCGGCTGGCGCAAAAAGCGTCTGGCTATCGGCCTATGTCCGATGTGATGGTGCAGGAGATACCAGAAGGAGATTGAAGGAAAGAAATCATTGAATATTTGAAGGATCCTTCTGTCAAAACTTCTAGAAAGATACGTTACAAATCGATCAGGCATGTCTTGGTTGAAGAAGTGCTTTATTTTCGCTCGGTTGATGGAGTCCTATTGAGATGTATCGGACCTGAAGAAGCCAAGGTTTTAATGGGAGAAATTCATGAAGGTGTTTGCGGGGCTCATCAATCGGCGTTCAAGATGAAATGGATGATTAGAAAAAATGGGTATTATTGGCCGACGATTCTAGAAGACTGCTTTGAATATTATAAAGGATGCCAAGAGTGTCAAAGATATGGAAATATCCAGAGAGCTCCAGCATCGGCCATGAACCCTGTTATCAAACCATGGCCGTTTAGAGGATGGGGAATTGACCTGATCGGCCAAATTTTTCCACATTCAAGCAAGGGGCACAAATTCATATTAGTAGCAACAGATTATTTCACCAAATGGGTTGAAGCTATTCCTTTGAAGGAGGTGAAGTCACAGAATGTTATTGAATTCGTTAGAGAACACATTGTCTACCATTTGGAATTCCACAGACGATCACGACAGATCAAGGTACGATGTTTACATCGGACGAGTTCAAAAATTTTGCTGCTGATATGGGTATTAAGCTTCTTAATTCCTCGCCGTATTATGCACAAGCCAATGGTCAAGCTGAAGCCTCCAATAAGAGTTTGATCAAGTTAATTGATAGAAAGATTGAGGAGTATCCAAGAAAATGGCATATTGTGCTTCCTGAAGCTCTATGGGCCTATCGAATGGCTTGTCATGGATCGATCAAGGTTTCTCCGTATGAACTAGTTTATGGACATGAAGCCGTTCTTCCATGGGAAATTCGTACTGGATCAAGGCGTATCGAGCTTCAGGATAAATTGAAGGCCGGCGAGTATATGGAGCTCATGAATAGTGAGTCCGATGACTTGGCTATTCGTCGGCTGCGCGCTCTCGAAAGTATTGAGGCTAACAAACTCAGAGTGGCGAGGCATTATGATAAGAAAGTTAAAGGAAAAGAGTTCAAAGAGGGCGATCTTGTCTGGAAAGTTATTCTGCCGATTGGTTCTAAGGATCCCAAGTACGGCAAATGGTCACCAAACTGGAGGGACCCTATCAAGTCGTCCGATGTGTTCCTGGAAATGCTTATATTCTACAAACACTTGAAGGAGAAGTGTTTCCTAAGGCATTAAACGAGAAATATCTGAAGAAGTACTACCCTAGCATTTGGGTAAACTCGTAAGGCCGATGCTGTGTGTCAGGCTTGGAAGCCGATGGAAAAATCGCCTCAAGAACGAAAAATAAAAGCCGATGCGATATGCATCGCCTTAAGGGCTATATACAAACAGAGAAAAGTATATTACATCATCAAGCCGCTCGATGGCGGAGCAGGCTGCTGGAAAAGGGATTGCATATATATTCATATATTTCTCATACAGAAGGATTTCAGAAGATAAAAGGATCTAGTAGGCGCCGATGTACTTTGTTCATCATTGCCAGAACAAGACTAGAAAGAGAAGGGCAAAAGGAAGCGCAAGTTTGAAGAGATATCTTCTTCCTTGAGTCGAAGAAATCCGCTCTGGGTGCAGTCCCTTGAAGAGCGCGCCGGTGGACCGGTGGCTTTGCCCTAACTTGTAAAGGGCACTCTATTATACCCCTCTGAAAACCTTCCCTTTGGTGAACCATGAAGAAACCTCACGAGGATTCTTCTAGCAGGAGTTCCACCTGGATTCACTGCAGGATCAGGAAAGGGGGGAGTACCCTATGTTACTTCATGAGAATTCTTCTAGCAGAAGAGGAAGAAGGAGTAGGATCCTATATCAAACAGAAGGAGTTTGTGTTCTATCATGAATATTAGCTGCGCCATGGCTAAAGGATGGTGGGGGAAGAAGACCTGAGGCAGGTATTTATAGCCGGCGGTCGATGGAAGCATTAAAGGAGATATGGGATCCAAGGGATGCTTGTGGAAACTGTCCAAATAAAAGAACAGTATTCTCGTGAAGATATGTCATTGATTCAGAGCTGGTGTAATGGAAAGAGAGGGGCGTCTTTTGAGGAACTGCATTGAAGAGTCGTTTCGTCTGGGTCAATAGACGCATGGATACCCGTGAGGTAAATGCAGGGTTCCATATACTATTCGTTGTCAGAGATGCTGTCGCTTGAGAAAGAGAAAGAAAAAGATGAGCTCCACGGGTTATTGATAAAGAAAGAAAAACTATGGCCCGAAAATCAAGGAACTGCACAGTACAAGGATGGAAAGTTTCGGCACGAAAATCGGTGGAGGAGTTATGATGACAGATACGAATTTTGGAATAAAATATATTTTATCCCAAAATTGGGGGCATGTGTTGACACCAGATTTTCGCACCTGACATGCTGAGTCAGATGGTGACGTGGTGAGGTTGAGACTGTGCAGTGGGCCCATTGAATGGTCAAACAGAAGATGACAGAGAAGGAAGCCGATGCTGAAGAGGAGTCCGATGAAACAAGAAGTTCGATTTGATGATGGAAGAAGGGCGTGTCGGCTAAGAAGGAAGTATCAGATGCGGGGACTATTTCCTTTTCAGAGGGCGTATGAGAGTCCCGTTTTATGTTAAGCTTAGTTTACTTTGTTCGCAAGTTAGTCTGGTCCGATCAGGACTCTCCATGACCAGGGTATAAAAATGAACCCTCGTCCATTGTAAAAACTATTCTCACAATCAATACAACCCGGCTTCACGCCAAAAACCCTAGTAGTAGTTATCGACGAAGCTCATTGGTGAACGGGCTGCATCAGTTCTGATCTCCGGCTTACCAGTAAGTTAGTCAATTTATCAAACTAGTATAGGCTTTGAATTGAGGCGCATCGCCCTTTCTCGTTTATACTGTTCAACCGATTTATCTCTGGATAAGCAAGATTGATATAGATTCCCTACGTCGGAGCTAGATCAATATTGATTATCCAACAGATTATCGTTTATCGGACTGCACTTTAAGTCTAGATTCCCTACGTCGGAGCTAGATATCAAGATTAGGCTAGATTCCCTACGTCGGAGCTAGAGTAATCTTGGTTACTAAAGGCGGTTTTTGCGGTCTGTTTGGAGTTGCTAGATTGGTTTAGATCTACGCCATGTGAATCAATTCTACTTCTTCAACGGCTTTGAGCATTGGTCTTGGTCCGATTTAAGCAATATTTATCTTACAGCATCGTTCTAGGTCCGATTCTGCTTTGTGGTTTAATCTGGTTGTTCTTTGAGTATTGCACTGGTGTAGATTCCCTACGTCGGAGCTGGATCTTTGCAATACGATTAGATTAATCTTTGATTGTCATGCTTGGTTTAGATTCCCTACGTCGGAGCTAGATTCATCTTGATTAGTCAAAGGAAGCTTTGGTTATGCCTTATTGTTATTTGAATGTTAAGTGTGGTTTAGATTCCCTACGTCGGAGCTATGTCATGCTTGATTATTTGGTAGCATATCTTAGAATCAGAACGATCCTGTTAATGTTTTATCTGCTTATTTGCTTAATCTGGTCAACACCTGTGCGAGCATCTTGTTTAATTGACAGGTTGATGAGTTGAGTTTGACTATCTAGCTATCCGATCTGATCATAGTTGGAGAAATCTAGATTCCCTACGTCGGAGCTAGATTTCTCTGAAAAGGCTATAGTCCGATCGGCTGGTTAGATGGTCCGACAAGACGAGTCAAATTGGCAACTAGGCAAGGTGGACAATGTATCGGCTTACACTTCGATTATTTAATATCTTGTCTAAAGACACAGCTGATCCATTACTTTACATATCGGCCTTGTTTTATGCTTTACTTTATTATTCAAAGGCTGATCTGTTATATCAATCAAGGTCCGATCCTGATTGGTCCGATTCTGAGGTCCGATTCGGTGTCTGAATGAGGTCCGATTACTCGGTCCGATTGACGTCATCAATGAAGTCCGATTTTGAGGTCCAATTGGTATCGGCCGACACGTGTCTGATTGGGTCTTGGCTAAAATTCGACGTTACTCCATCGTCTGAAATAGAGCCGGCACAATCAAAGAGTAATTTAACTGTTTTATTCCCTTGTCAATTTCAGGTCAAATTGACTGGCACGCTGCGAACCTGAACTGGAGTGTGGGCTGGCACTGGAGCGAAGCAGATCTCCCTGGTCTTCGTGTGCTGCACGCGGAGGATACGACCGCCGATTTTCCGCGTCAACAACAAGGCTACTAACCCTTGGACCGATTCCTTCAGAATCGCTTCAAGGCTCGGGGGCTACGGCCAACGGACGCACCTCGCGGCGCATCCGTTGGGAAACGGCTCTCTTTTCTCTCCAGTATCACGCGGTTTTGCTTCCAACTGCAGCAAGCTCGAAGCTCATCAGATGGCACGACCTCGCCGACTTGTCGCTCAACCACGTACTACTCGGGGCTTGTCGGGGGTAGACCCCCAGGGGTACCCAGAAGACGGATTGGCCCAACCAGCAAGGGGCGGCCCAATCCGAGTGCTATCGGGCCGGGTTGTCAGACTGGGTGGCCCACCACTCGGGAGGCCCACCAGTCGGACGAGCCGGATGGGCGCGACGGCGCGCGCGGCAAGGAAGCAGGCGTCGTATCACGAAAGAAGATCGGAGATCAAGATAAACTAGCCGAAATTATAGGGAAGGATATCTGTAATCGTTATAGGATCGCATCCTTGTATTTCGGGTAGGTTAAGATCTCTAGCCGACTTGTAACTCAAGGCAGCCGGACTATATAAGGCGCCTTGAGACCCCCCTCCAGAACACATTACAACCCATGATCATTCAACCTAGGACAGAACCCAACTACGGAGATCCTTCAGGAACTTCATACAAGCAATCCATACACCCAACACAGGACGTAGGGTATTACGTCATCTGACGGCCCGAACCTGTTCAATCCTTGCGTCTTGTGTTACCATCGACTTCTGATCCTCGATCTATCCCTCGACAAATCAACCACGCAGACTACCCTGTGTGGACTGCCGGGCCGGTAAATCCGACAATTTGGGAGTTTGAGAGATATTTGAGTGGAGTTTGAATTTGGAGAGGATTTTGAGAATCCACACAAGCAAACAAAACACATGCAAAGGCATGATATGCAACATTCACTTGTTGAACTAAAATTAATTAATTATTGTTTAAGTTATTAAGGCCACAAATTAATTAAAAGAAAACTCATTAAACCCTAGATAATCCTAAATAAAACAAAGTTGCTAAACATTATTAAATGATGGAATTTGGGTGTTACAATAACCCCGGGTAACTTCGCGAGACGAATCCAATGTGCCTAATTAGGCCATGATTAGACAACGTCGTGCTACAGTAAACAATCTCTAATGATGGGTTAATTAGGCTTAATAGATTCGTCTCGCGATTTCCCGTCCATCCGTGTAATTAGTTTTATAATTAGATCATGTTTAGTCCTCCCAATCTTCGGTTTAAAATTGCTACAGTAAAGTTCACAAACTTTTCTCCACCAATTAAACAGGGTCTAGATGAGTTTGGATTTGGATTGGGTGGGTTCGATAGGTTATATGGGTGAAAACTAAAACCCAGACTCTATCTCGAGTGCCTGGCTCCATCGACTGGGGTGGAGCTAGAAATAGCTCCCGCTCAGGGCCAGGGCTGGACTGTGGTAAGGCGATGACCCAGCTGAATTTAGTGCAAATCTTAGTGTTTTAGACATAAAATGTATACATTTTTGCTTAACATATGTTAGCGATCAAAATTGGCAAGGAATAGTTTCTGCAGGGAAACCGGTGGAACCGGATTTGCTAACCGGTGTAACCGGTTTGTTACACTGTGCTGCGTCTGACAACGCAAACCGGTGGAACCGGATTTAGAAACTGGTAGAACCGGTTTTCCCCGAGTTGTGATAGGTTTGGACTCTTTTTGTAGATCCGACTTGTATTTGAACTTTCCTTGCGGGGCAAGACCTCCCCACCCTATAAATATAAAGGGTTGCGGCCGATTGAGTATCATCCAATCGATCAAACACAATTTATCCTTTATTTGTCTTTACTTTTTGCCTTTACTTTATGTTCTTCAAACCCTAGCCTCTTCTAAACCCTAACTGCTGTTCTTCCTTCGTCTCCACAGCGATTGAGGGCGTTCTAGGTGGCCTGACCGATCTAGAACAACCCAAGGTGCGCACACCCTGACGGGGTCCCTCCCGGGCGTGCGTTCGTTGGTCTTCGCAGGAAACCCTAGCAAACCGGTTTCACCGGTTTCCCAAACCGGTTTCACCGGTTTCTGCGCAGTCAGATCTGCATCTTGCGACTCCGCGCGTGTGAGTGTTTGGCGCGGCGCGTTTTAGCGTCAACACACTTTTTGGCGACTCCGCTGGGGATAAGAAAAAGGGATCTACTATCAGTCGAGTCTACCGAAGCCAGGCGAGGTGGATCCTGATAATATTCAAAGGCCGACTGCCAATGAGCTTTCGGCTGAGGATCGTCATCTTTTCGAGCAACTCCTGTTGCAAGAAAAGGAGGAGATGGAACGGGCCAAGAAAAAACTTGAAGATAAGGCGCAATGGTTCCTCTCGCACTTCTCCAAGGATCGAAAAGGTGCTATCTCCAAGGACAAGGAGGTGGTCATTCTTTCAGAAGGAGAAGAAGAAAAAGATGAGGTAACACCCACTGTAAGTGCTGCATCCGCGCCTGTTACCCTTGAGCAAATTAATGGCTTATTACTTTCTGGTCAAAAGAATCTTCTTGCGATTGTTCAAGGCATGATTGATAAATCCGTAGGAAAACAACCCTCGACCGTAATTAGTAATGCTATTAATTCTGATTTAGTGGGTACTTCACAGCACGCAATTGTACCTCAGAATTTATCGGCAGCAGTAATACCCAGAAATCCACAATATGGGATGCCGTTAAATCATTTGACAGGACAGAATTTTCAGGGATTTGGCCAGGCAAATCCGGTAAAACCGGTTTCTGTAACCGGTCCTACCGGTTTTAGTCCTAATATTCAGTACGGCCAAAATCCGGTTCAACCGGTTCCAGGAACCGGTCCTACCGGTTCTTACCCTGTTGCTACATATCAGACAACACCTGAGCTTATAACTAGTACATCAATTGCTCAGGCTAATCCTGGCCGAGTTAATGGTGTTTCTGGTAATGTACCTACATGTATTCCAATGATAAATACTTCAAATCCTATGTCTTCCCAAAGTTCGGGTTATTTGCAACAATCATTACATGCATCACCGAACCAAAATGTGCCAAATGTCAATGATCAGCAAAGCTCAAATGATCTTTATATTCAGAGTCTGATGGAAGAATATAAAAAAGATTTGGCTATTTTGATTAAGGATACTTTTGGCGTAGAGGTTAAGAATAAAACTTTAGTATATCAGAAACCTTATCCTCCAGTTTTTGATACTATGCCTTATCCTCAAGGTTTTAAAGTTCCAGAATTTGTCAAATTTACTGGGGAAGACAATAGGACTACATGGGAGCATATTAGTCAGTTTAATGCACAAATGGGTATTCATGGTAGTGTTGATCATTTGAAAGTTAGATTATTCCCTTTGTCATTATCTGGTGTTGCTTTCTCATGGTTTTCGGCATTATCTCCTAATTCTATTCATACATGGTCTCAATTAGAACATAAATTCCATGAGCACTTTTATAGTGGTGATAATGAATTGAGGCTATCTCATTTAACATCGGTTATCCAAAAGAATGATGAATCTGTTGCTGATTACATTAGAAGATTTAGAGATACAAAAAACCGATGTTATAGTTTGATTATTTCTGAAAAAGATCTTGCCGAATTAGCTTTTAAAGGTTTGAAATCTCATATCAAAGATAAATTAGAAGGCTATGAGTTTCTTACCCTTAATCAAGTATTACAAAAATCTTTGGTTCAAGAAAGCCGAAGTAAAGATGCTAGGCCAAAATCTGATCGTCCTAACATGCATATGTTAAACAATGATTTAGTGGACGATGAGAATGGAGAAGTATGTGCTGCTGAATTTACATGGCCAAGCAAGTCTCAATCATATAGTTGCCCTTCACTTAAGCCGATCCACAAAAATCGGCAAGAAGAAGTGAAATTTACTTTTGATGTGTCTAAATGTGATAGGATATTTGATGAGTTACATAAGAATGGATACATCAAGTGTGCATACACTTTACCATCTCTTGATGAGTTGAAGCGACGTGCATATTGTAAATTTCACAATTCTTTTTCACATGCAACTAATGATTGTAATGTATTTCGTAGGCGAATTCAATCGGCCCTTAATGAAGGCCATTTGACTTTGCATGAAATGAAGGTTGATTCTGATCCTTTTCCTAAGAATTTCTCTGTCAATACCATTGAATTACAGAATCCTAAAGTGTTGATCCGGCCAAATCAAGCCGATACAACAAAAGGAAAAAATGTAATCATTGGTGAAGCACGACCAGAACAGAAAAGGAGCAAGAAGGTATGGCAGAAAAAAGACCCTCAAGTTGCAAAAAAGAATTCGATACTCGGGGGGCAAACCAAGAGCAAGTGTGCTGGTTCTGATAGAACCGGTGTAACCGGTTTTCACCTGGAGACTCTGATGGTTCAAAAAAGAAAGCAGGGCCGACCTTCGAAGAGCTTTTTGAAAAGTATAAGAAGAAGGGAGCTGCCCAGAAACAAAGGAGTCGATCACATAGCACTGGAGATGCAAATTCACCACCAAGACATCAAGGTAGTCGAAAATCTCACCAATACCAAGGTAATTATGCTGCTGCGCCATATTATTTTGGTGGATCATATATGCCGTTGTCTTGGCCATATCCTTGTTATTATGCTCCTAGTGACTATGGTAGTATGTATATGCCACCACATATTATTTCTTATCCAAATTATGGTGTCTTCCAACAACCGATTGCTTACAATGGTAATCCGGTTAGAAAAGATGCATGTACTGATCCTAAGCAGTGCGAGAACAGTAGCAAATCAGATTCTAAATATATGCAGCCGAGGTGGTGTCCCTCAGGCTTAACTCGCACTCAAAAGAGAAAATTACAAAGAATGCGCAGGCAATCAATGGAGCCAGAAGTTGAACAAAGATCAGCGGCACCTACAAGGATGGTGTGGAGACCAAAACAAGTTGCTTCAACTTCAACATAGGCGAGACGCATGACATGGCCGATGCTTTATATGTTTAGTATCGTCCAGAAGAACAATTTTGATCTTAGAAGTGTTTTCTAGTGCACAAGTTTACTAGAAAACAGGGGGACATATGTTAGCGATCAAAATTGGCAAGGAATAGTTTCTGCAGGGAAACCGGTGGAACCGGATTTGCTAACCGGTGTAACCGGTTTGTTACACTGTGCTGCGTCTGATAACGCAAACCGGTGGAACCGGATTTAGAAACCGGTAGAACCGGTTTTCCCCGAGTTGTGATAGGTTTGGACTCTTTTTGTAGATCCGACTTGTATTTGAACTTTCCTTGCGGGGCAAGACCTCTCCACCCTATAAATATAAAGGGTTGCGGCCGATTGAGTATCATCCAATCGATCAAACACAATTTATCCTTTATTTGTCTTTACTTTTTGCCTTTACTTTATGTTCTTCAAACCCTAGCCTCTTCTAAACCCTAACTGCTGTTCTTCCTTCGTCTCCACGGCGATTGAGGGCGTTCTAGGTGGCCTGACCGATCCTAGAACAACCCAAGGTGCGCACACCCTGACGGGGTCTCTCCCGGGCGTGCGTTCGTTGGTCTTCGCAGGAAACCCTAGCAAACCGGTTTCACCGGTTTCCCAAACCGGTTTCACCGGTTTCTGCGCAGTCAGATCTGCATCTTGCGATTCCGCGCGTGTGAGTGTTTGGCGCGGCGAGTTTTAGCGTCAACAACATAAATTGAGCTGGACTCAGGCTGCAGCACGACCAGTCGGCCCTGGCTTCGCCCCTGTTCATCGAGGCTGCAGGATGCCTCTTCCTGGTGGTTTCGACACAACGCCGCAGCGACCACTTAGTTTCTGAAGCTGCTTCTTGTGCGTATATATACATGGATTGGATGCGTGTACTCATGGCAACGACCGGCGTGGAAGCGTACAGCCTGCCAAGCCGGCACAGCTGCATACTATCGTGTAAGGACCGGCAGCTTAGTCCTGGTGCAACTGCATCTGACCGTCAAAATCGAACAAAAGAAGCATTCGGTCCAGG
>CM014275.1:7913110-7950601 GCA_004135705.1 Alloteropsis semialata
GCCGCCCCCGCCCGACGGTTAGCCGCCCGTACCGGCGGTAAGCCGCTCCTGCGCTGCGGTAAGCCGCCCACCCCCCTCTCCATTTAGTTGATTTAGCTAGGATTTGATTTAGGATTTAGGTATGATTTGATTTAGGTGTTGCAAGCATTTAGCTATGATTTGATTTAGGTATATTGTGATATAGGTGTATTGTGATTTAGGTGTTGCAAGGATTTAGGTATATCACAATTTAGGTATGTGTTGTGAACTTGTGATTGATATGTTTATGTTGATTCCATTTATGCAGATATAGAATGTCAGGCAGAGAGAAAGATATTGTGATTTAGGCTATTGTGATTTAGGTATGATTTGATATAGGTATGTTGTGATTTAGGTGTATTGTGATTTAGGTGTTGCAAGGTTTTAGGTGTATTGTGATTTAGGTATGTGTTGTGAACTTGTGATTGATATGTTTACGTTGGTTCCATGTTTGCAGATACAAAATGTCAGGCAGAGAGAAAGATATTGTATGGGAACACGGTGAAAATCTTTACTCCGGTTGGAGATGCAAATATTGTCATACGTCCAAAGGAGGAGGTGGTTCCACTAGATTGAAACAACATTTGGCAGGGCGCGGGACCGAGGTCGTCCATTGTAGGAAGGTTCCAAAGGAGGTGCGTGAGTACTTTCAGCGTGACATTGAAAGGGTTCAGAAGGCAACTTCTGACCGGGCTCGAGAGAAGTTGAGAAAGGAGAAGCTTGCAGCGGAGGGTAACTATCCCGGTGGAGATGAAGCATATGATGAGGAGGCTGAGCTGGAGCGTGCCCTGAACCAATCGAGAGCGGAAGAGGAGTTCCGTCGGGGGGTGCAACAGAGAGGAGGTGCATACGAGCATGGAGGGGGTAGTGGTTCGAGGGGAGGAAATCCGGTGCAGAGGATTCTTCGAAGGGCAACTTCGGTGAGGGAGACTCCTAGGGTGAGGGACTATAACTTGGCCACGGGCCTGAGAGGAACGACGCAGCCAAGGATTGACACAGGCTCCTGGACGCAGAAGGGTAAGACTGCAAAGGAAGCTATTGGGAAAGCTTGGTCAAAGTTTTTCCATATTGCGGGATTACCTGGAAGACAGGCTGACAATCCATACTTTGTCAGCGCGGTCAGAGAGACACAGAAGTGGGGTAAGTTTTCTTTTCATGCGAATGACACCTATGCAACTGCATGTCTCTATCTAATCTCATGATTGCCATATGGTTGCAGGTGAAGGTATCGCGTCACCCACTGGACGGGATATTGATGGCAGGTACCTGGATCAAAACGAGCAAGACTTGAAGACTCAGTACGCAAAGTTTCAGCAAGAGTGGCCTCTCTTTGGCGTCACGTTGATGTGCGATTCGTGGACTGGCCCGACGAGGATGAGTGTCATCAACTTTTTGATATATTGCAATGGGGTCACGTGGTTCCACAAGTCTATTGATGCGTCTAGAAAATCTCAAGATTCCGCATTTTTGCTCCAGGTAACCCCTTACCTAGTTCCTTTCAATCCGAATATGATTCCGATGTTGCTAAAGAATCTGTTGATGCGTCTGGAAACCGCTAAAGAATCTGTCTATTTTACCAGGAGATTATAAAGGTGGTGGAGGAGATTGGGCCAGAGCATATCGTTCATGTTATCACCGACAACGGCTCGAACTACAAGAAAGCATGCAGGGAGCTTGGAGATGTGTATGCACACATTGCTTGGACACCTTGTCTTGCGCACACTGTCAATTTGCTGTTAAAGGATATCGGTGCAAGGTATGAACATCAAGGTTTGATCGATCAATGCAAGAAAATTTCAGCTTGGTTACACAATCATGGTCAGTTGAATGCAATGATGAGGCAAGCGATCGGTGGTGAGTTGGTCAAGTGGAATGCAACTCGCTTTGGGACCAACTACATGTTCCTAGACAGCATATATCGGAAACGTAATCATTTCATGCAGTGGATGGGATCTCCTGAATTTTTGCAGAGCAAATGGGCAAATACAAATATGGGTAGATTTACTCATGCCAGATTTGCAAGTATGGAGTGGTGGGAGGGAATGAAATTTATCATTGACTCAGTTCAACCATTATACAAGTTGCTTCGCTTTGCTGATCAGGACAAGCGGCCCAACTTGTGCGAGGTGATTATGACCTTCCAGAATGTGAGACATGAAATGGAGTCTTTCTTCGGTCAAAATGTTTCCACATGGAAAGAGTATGAACAGCTTATGCACAGCAGGATGCAGGACGTCATCGTACAGACGTATGCGGCTCCAGGTAAGACTGTCACAAAAGTTTCTACTTTCACGTTCCATAGACTTTATGCTCATTGGCGGTATTTCCATTTTGCAGCTGCTGTCCTAAATCCGAGGTACGCCTATACGTTTACTCCAACTTCAGAAATGTGGCGTACACTCAAGGATGCATTTCAGCGCATGAGGGATATCCAGAGCGCCATCCAGGCATTGAATGAGGCTGAGATGTTTCGACAAAGGCGTGGCGAGTTTGCCACAGATTTGGCAATGAAAATGGCGCTTGACCCAAAGACAACTGCATCTTCATGGTGGATGGTAAACGGCAACACCACTCCCAAGCTGCAGAGCCTTGCTTTGCGGCTTGTTTCTCAATGTTGTTCGTCAAGTGGATGCGAGCGGAACTGGAGTACTTTTGCCTTGCTGCATACAAAGGTTCGCAATTGGTTGTCGCACAAGAAACTGAACAAGCTTGTCTATGTCAACTACAACCTACGCCTGCGACTTGCGGATGTCGGCGACCCTGTGCGTGCTGAAGGTGATTTCATTGACCAGCTGTTCCATCTTTCATTCTATGATGAGAAAAATCCGGTGCGGGAGTGGATGGAATATGGTAGATCAAACCGGGATCCAGTTCTGGACGAGGACGATGATGACGGAGACACCCCGCTCCCGTCCCATATTGTCACGGATCATATAAACCCATCAGACCTCCGGACTTCTACAGGGGATGATTGCATCAGTGATTGGGCACGTCGAAATGTGGGTGACACTCACCTAGGGAAGAGGAAGCACCACGTAGGGCCTACGAAGGGTGACCCGAAGCGCCAACGAGGACAGGCCAAGGGAAAAGGCAAAGGCAAAACAACACAAGTGCTGAGCGACGACGACACTGATGATGGCGAGGGTGATGGTAGTCCACCGTATCAGGAGTCTCAGGATAGCAGCTCCGCTGATGATGATGATGATAGTGATGGCGGTGCTGGTGGCGGTGGTGGCAGTGGTGGTGGTGGCAGTGGCGGTGCCGGTGGCAGTGGCGGTGGCGGTGCCGATGGCAGTGGCGGTGGCGGTGCTGGTCTTCGTTTCACAGGTTTCAAGTGCATGCACGTTCATATGCACATATGTTTTTCACTGTGAGTACTAATTATGCTATATGGTTGGTTGCAGGGGAGACTGAATTCACGCATGCTACTCAGGACGGTGACCATGGAGCACCGGAATCCCAGAGGAGAACGGTTGAACCGACGGATTACAACACTCCACACTTTCCACAGTACTCTTCTAGCTCATACAGCGATTCCTCCCAGTCTAGTTATCACTATCCTATACCTGATTTGAGCACGCAGCCACCGATGAGATGGGTGTACGAATGGCAAGACCCCCATTGGTACAGTATGTTACTTCAGAAATGGCAGACGACATCGGCGTGGACGGGCCAAACTTGGCAAGACTACAAAGCTGAGCTGCTTCTAAGGCAAGGTTTGAATGTGATGTCCACCGCCGAGTATGAAATGGCTAGGCAATACTACCGTTGATCTATTTCTATGCACAATTATTATTTCTATGCACAATTATTATTATGTATCCATGTTTGTATGTATTTGTGGTCATTTTCTATTTCTATGCATAATTATTCAATTATTTCGCAACCGGCCGGCTAACCGCTCCTACCGACCGGCTAACCGCTCCTACCGTCGGTTAACCGCTAGATTTTTCAATTTCGCAACCGGCCGGCTAACCGCTCTTACCGACCGGCTAACCGCTCCTACTGTCGGTTAACCGCTAGATATCGTTTGAACGTCGTGTTTTGAATTTGATTTTGAATTTGTTCGGTAATGGGCGGTAGCCGCGGTTAACCGACCGGTTAACCGCTACCGCCGGCCGGCGGTAACGGGCCACCGGTCGGTAAAAAAAACCCTGGTCGAGCGTCGTCGCCGCAATTTCGGCGCCCACTAGCTCCGCCGGGCTACTATACAGTTCAGTTCTCGGTACCGGCCGGCAGTTGAGACCAGCTGGCCGGCCAGTTAGTTGCGCCGGCAGCTGGCCGGCCGGTGCAGTCGACTCTGAAAGGATCAAGATGCCTAAGAGGGGGTGAATTAGACTTCTAACTAATTTTTGCGGAATTAAACACGTTCAAGCCAATTCACCCCATGTGCCTATTCCTATCTAGTGTGACTATCTAATCGGAAAAAGAGTTCCAATCCTAGTATAGCATGGCAATTCTAGGAATGTAAAGGCGAGAATGTAAATGCGGAAAGTAAATTGCCAAATGTAAAGAGAGAGTTAGGAGGCCCGATTTTTCCCGAGGTATCGAAGAGTCGGCACTCTCCCCTAGTCCTCGTTGGAGCACCCAACACAAGGGTGTTGCTCCCCCTTGATCCAACACGAGGATCAAGTGTTCTCTAGTGGATGTCGATTGTCCCCTCCGGAACGGTGAACTCCAAACACCGTGTACACCTTCTTGGCCTCCCACAAGTCGCCTCCTTGGGAGATCACCAAGAACACCATCACCAAGCCGTCTAGGTGATGCCGATCACCAAGAGTAACAAGCAATAGCTTCACTTGACCTGCACAAGACAAGAGACAAAGAGTGGATGCACACTTGCTACTCACTAAGCACTAAAGATGTTCCTAATCCTCACAATCAAGAACTTTTCAATCACTTCTAGTGCTTTGCTTGCTCTTAGCTCCCAAATATGACTATGAACTGCCTCAGGTCGCAAGAGAGCTGAATTGGAGCTATACACCAAGTATTTATACTCCAAACCAAAGAACTAGCCGTTGGTACATCACATGTTGAAAACTGCGTAACGACCGACTATTGCGGTGGGGTATAGAGACCACCACCGCAACAATCGGTGGTGTACTACCACAGTACACAAATCCAACGGTAACTGACAAACCACCGACTGTTGCGGTGGGGTCAAAACCCCGTTCCACCGCAACAGTCCGTCAAACCAGAGACGAACTCGTCTCTGGCCCAACAGGATCGACTGTTGCGGTGGCTGCTCGACCGAACACCGCAACTTTCGGTGGTTGCCATCACTTGGGCCCATCTGGCCTTCACATGACCGACTGTTGCGGTGGTACCTGAGTACCACCACCGCAACAGTTGGTGGCCTCTGCCTTCACTCGGCCCTGATGGCCCTACCATCACCGACTGTTGCGGTGACCATCTTGGTCACCACCGCAACAGTCTGTGGTACAGAGAAAACCTATTCTAAGTTACTGAAACTCGTCCAATTCAAATGTCTTTGAGTTTCTAACTCTTTCAAAGGTTCCATGGCTTCACTTAAGCTACCTGTGCTAGAATTTCACAAGTGTGCATCACCATAATACTCTAGTCTTATTTAGGTCAAGCTACAACTCTTGCCCCCCTTTATAGTACGGCCAAAGGAAAATAAAGACCTAACTAATCCAAATGCCTCTCAACTCCAAACGGCACTTTGGAACTAGCTTGTCCCTACGCTTCTCGCATATCCTTTGATCCGAAGTATATAAATCATATGATGGGGGCCAAGAATACCATGAAAACCAATCATTGCACTAACTTAATTGAATGCTGCTGCAAAACACACGTTAGTCGCAATGATCATGTTGTCATTAATCTCCAAAATTGAATTAGGGGCCTAGATACACCTTCAATCTCCCCCTTTTTGGTGATTGATGACAACACAACCTCAAATAGTATATTTGTGGATAAAAGGAGATGGGTAACAATAAACAACGCGTATGAAAGGGATATTAAGGACAATCACATACGCAAAGCAAGCATGACATGGCATATATATAAAATTAAGCACAAGCACATGTCATCAACCAAAGTAGCAAGCTGAAGAGCAAATGCATGAAAATAGATATGATGCATGAGAGTTCACAACAAAGAACCAAAAGCTATGCTACTAATTCCCCCTAACTCTCACATCTCCCCTAACATCTCCCCCTTTGGTGTCAAGCACCAAAACTGACTAAGCATCTGGAGCGGGAGGAGCCTGAGCTGAGGTGTCCTCGGGAGAAGGAGTGAAAGACTTCGCGGCTGCGTCAACTGGGTCCTCGGTCTCTGAAATGGAAGCCTGAGTCTGGGGAACTGAAGAAGAGCCGGCGACCTCTGCAGTGACTAAAGTAGAATCTGTCGTCACTGAAGCTAAGAGTGTCGGGTCGTCGGTCTGGGGCTGCTCTGGAGCTAAGATATCTGTAACGAACTGCTGTGGGTCAGGTGTGCTCTCGCCTGTCAGCTGTGAGTAGGAGGCCTCAAGGGACCGCGACACTGTAGAAGAGCTGGCTGGCACTGACGCTGAGCCGGAAGCTGAAGTGGTCACCTGAACACCTGGACTAGCGAACCCCGTGAGCAGTGTGGGCTCCGGTGTCGAGAACTGTAACACCCCTAAAATTCATCAACTTAAATCACTCGTGTTTCAAAAATATGTTTTCGAGCTCAATGCTTTTCGTCCATAATTTATCTCAAGTCTAATTCCCTTTTATTCATTTGTCTCTCCATCAATATCTATACTCCCTAAGCCATCACCTTTAACTTGCTAGTCACTTCCTCTGTGATCACGTGCACAAGCTAGCCATCAACCAGCTATCATCTCCTAGCATGAACACGCACATAGCATACATCCCATGCACGTACAAAGCAAAGTAGCACAATTCACAGCACCACGCACAGCTCTTGCACGCGCACGGACCGAGCAAACGCCGGGGCTTCGCCTACAAGCTTCGCGTGCCGGACCGCTCGTCCTTGCTCTGCTCGCACGACAGCTCGGACCCGCAGCACGCGTTGCCTTCACGCCGAGCACCTCGCCGTGCAGCCCCTCGCCGGCCTTTCCGCCTCGTCGCACGCGCCGTCGATGCGGCCACCGCAAGCCGACGCCACCCTGCTCCACCCACCTCTGCCGCGCCATCACTCCACCTGCGCCGCCGTCGCCTCAGCACCACCGCGCCGCAAGGGACGACCGCAAGCCGACGCCCGAGCACAGCGCCACCATTGAAGGCGAGTTCCCGAGCTCAACGGCCAACTACTCACCTCCGGCCTATAAAAGGCAAGGCCGTGCCGAGCTCCTCCGCCATCTCCAGCTCGCCGAGTCGACCTGCTCCGCCAAGCTCTTTCTTCCTTCCTCCATTTCCTTCCCTCTCTGCTCTTCACGAGCAGAAGCACTGAGCCCCTCGTTGATCTCCCTCTGCAAGCTGTTCCCCGCCGAGGTGAGCCCATGCCTAGCTTCCCCATCCACTCCTCTCCCTCACCATGTACTTCGATTTGATTTTGGGTGGCCGGAGCTGCTACTGGCTCGAGCTCAGCAGCTCGCCATGGCGGACGAACAAGAGGAGCACGAGCTCTGTGTTCTGTTTCCCTCCCGTACCCCTCTGTGTCCCTCACTCTCTCTTACTTTTCTTTTATCCAACCCAACACAGTATTAAATGACCAGCTACAAGCTTCACGAGCTAGCCTGCGCATCCAACCCACGCGGCCCAGTAACTCACGTCCAACAATTAACGTCCAACAATTAAATTCCTCTCCAATTTCTGATTTTCGGAATTTACTGTACATCCATTATTCAAAGCACAATATCTCAACCATCCGAGTTCCATTTGACCCAATTCTTGTTCCTAAATTCTTCTAAAATCATACTCTATTTATTTTCATCATCCTCATCTCCATCCGAGCTCATTTAGTTTTGTGTGCTTGTTTGTTGTGTGCGTCGCCGTAGCCGACGGAGTGATCGAGGAGGAGAACGAGTTAGGAGGCCAGTACCGCGAGCCGGAGTACGAAGGAGAGTACCGCGAGCCCGAAGACGACGACTTGTACCGCGAGCAGGAACTCCCGGAAGCTTTTGTTGACGGCAAGTCCAATCCCATCCTTTGATGCATGTTTATCCCATGATTTATAAACACAACCTATTAAGCCTCTGATATTGCATTCTGTTTTATTATCAAAACCCGGTTGGTTAGCCACCCCTTGATTGCTATGATATTTCTTGACAACCTAGTTATCACTAAATATGATATGCTCTATTTAGATGATAACCAATTCTAGAATGCTTAGGATTTGCTACTCAATCAATCATGACTATACACTGGTTTATCAAAGATCAAATGTGTGAGTGTGGAAAATGGGTTTTGGGTTTTAAAAGAAAGAAAATGTGTGGATAAGATGGATGGGTATTTCTTTGTGAAATACCATTAGGAGGCTTGTACCTTTGTGGTTAAGCAAGTTGGGAGATATCCATTTTGTCCGGTTTTAAACCGAGGTGATGTGTCATCTTGCCTAACCCAATATCTCGTACAACCACTCGACTCTTGTATGGTGCAAGGGCTTAGTCTAAATCCCACTAGCCGTCTGTTAGTTGTCTGGAGGCAGGTGTGCAGCGGGAAAACCAAGTGCCGACTTAGTGTCATGGTTGCCGACTTGGTGTCATAAACCTCTTGGTTATTTTCTCGTGATGGCTAGGCAGTTTTGGCTATGGTGGGTAATGGCTTTGACAGGATCCGCACTGGCACTAAGGTGATCGTGTTGCGGTACCCTACTTGTGGTGAAAGTGTACACCTCTGCAGAGTTTCCAATCTATTCGAATAGCCGTGCCCACGGTTATGGGCGAGTTATGGCTTGGTCACAATACTAAGGTTTTGGGATGGGTTGGAGTGTGTTGGTTTTGGAAATGAGTCCGGCTTTGTGCTGGGAAGCTACGGCGGATGGGAAATCCGGTAGCACTTAAAAGATGGATCCTTTGTGGATCAACCCCCACTTATTAAAGTTGTTACTAAGAACCTGCTTTGCTAAAATATTCCTTGATAAACCATTGCATGTGTAAAACTTGGCTTTATTGCAAATTAAAACTTAGCCTATTCCTTGATATATCATGTGCATATTCTGTGTTAACCCCTCCGTGGGTGTGGTTGGACTTGCTGAGTACTTTTGTACTCACCCTTGCTTTTGTTGCTTCAGAAGAAGACCCGGACTTTGTTGTTGAGGACGCTGAATAGGTGATCGCTTCCGCACCCAACTTTGCCTGTGGAGTTTGGTCCCGCCCAAGATGTCTTCGCTGTCGCGTAGCTCTGATCCCTTTGTTGAGCCCGAGTGGTTCCTAGTTTGGCTCGTCGCCATGGTTTACCTTTTGGTAATCTTGGCTTGTATCAAGTGCCCGCTCCCTCGGGGGCTGTAAGTTCTGAACTATCTGTTGAATAAATGTGTATCAGCCTCCTGGGACTGATAATTTGTATCACATTTAGTCTCTGCTTAGGCAGGGGTGCTACAGGTGGTATCAGAGCCGTAGTTGGCTGTAGGACGTGACCCCTAGGACCGGTTAAGCCTTTTGACCAAGCCTTAGGTTTTATAAAAACTTCTTGCTCCCTATGCTCTTTTGCAAAAAATAATTTACCCCTGTTCTGTTACAGATGGCCGAAGAAGGTTGGGTCAACAGCAACTGCTTGGAGGAGCCCGGTTTTCCAAGGTTACTTTTTGCCTGCATGGACAGGGTTGGCATTTATGAGCGTCCGGAGTACACCAGCAGGGAGTACGAGTACCATGGGACACCCTGGTGTGAGATGATCATCTACATCGGGAGAAGCAGCCGTCACCCCGAGATTAATCCATTTAATGTGACTGCCACTGGCTTCCGGCATAAGGATACTTATCAAGTTGCAGCTCGGAAGGCATTGTGTCACCTGTGCCAGATTTATGAGAGACACCTTGGCCCCACCCCGCTAAGGTACTTCCCACCAGTCAACAGGAACCGCCCAGTTTGGTTGGCCCGGATGAGGGCACTCCAAGGACATGGACTGCGTGAGGATGACCCCACTGTGCTCCACACAACTGCTTACCTCCACACCCTTGATGAGCTCTACGACAAACAGGCAAAGCATTTGAGGCAGCAGATCCGTAGAGCCGAGGATGCAGAGATGATGGTGAGGAGCCTCCAGGTGAAAGTAGCAGCATTGGAAGCACGAGCCGCAGCCGCCGAGAGCAATGAAGCTCAGGCCATTGAGGCACTCAAGGAGGCCGAGGACAGGCACACCAAGGAGTTGAAGGATGCTCATCTTGTGGGACGAGCTAAGAGAAGGATGCGGGAGTTGGAAGATGAAGAGGCCCCGACCCTTGATGAGACTTTCGTAGGGTCCAGTAAGAGAAAGAGCCCCGATGCCCCGCCAGCACCTCCAGAAGCTACCGAGGGAACCTCCGAGGTCGTTGAGCCACCTCAGGAGGAGGATGAGCTGCTCGCACTCCTCATGGCTTCGATGGAGGGTGCGGACACGCCTCGAGCATAGGATGGAACCCATGAGAAGTGCTAGTGATCGTCAGGGGATGAAGCCGTTTGGTCCGAAGTTCAGAGTTGTACCCTTAGTCTTGCAGTTGTCCCAGTCTAGAGTTGTACCCCTTTTCCGTGTCGTGTTGTACTCGGTCGTGTAGTGTGTTTGGCAGTGTTGTACCCCCCACCTTGGAAGAAATAAAACAGTTTGTGCTTGTTGTGTTGTTAGTCTGTGTGCTCTGTCTTTTAAAATACGCTTTAAATAACTTTAATATCACTTTAAGTCCCAAGTCTCATGAAAACCCCACTCAATCTGCAGATGCCTCCCAAGCGCACCAGGACCTCCCCAAGTCAGGCTCATGCCATCCCCAGTGCAGAAAGGCAGCTAAGGCAAGCGCCACCCGCTACAGCTCCTCCAGTTGTGCATGAAGTAGATCAGATTGAGGGAGGTGGAGAAAGTCATGTGGGAGAACAGCATCCCCCACCACCGCCTCAGATTGACCTGGTCCAAGTGATGAACAATCAGACCCTTCTCCTGGAAGCCTTAGCCAATGCCATCACTCAGCAGAGACCCCGCAGACATGGCTTGAATGAGAAGCTGACAGATTTCCTCCGCACCAAGCCACCCACCTTTGGAGGATCCACTAACCCCTTGGATGCAGATGATTGGCTGCGGGTTATTCAGAGGAAGTTAGAGCCATTTGGTTGTGAGGACCGTGACAAGGTTCTCTTGGCCGCTCATCAGCTCACTGGTACTGCTCTAGCCTGGTGGGAGAACTACTGTGCAGCTGCCCAGGATGCCACCACTATCACCTGGGATGAATTTGTGACAGAGTTCCGCCGCTATCACATTCCAGTGGCCACCATGAAGCGCAAGGCAGATGAGTTCCGTGAACTACGCCAGGGCAGCAAGTCTGTGGAAGAATACACCTATCAGTTCATGGAATTGGCCCGTTATGCACCGGAAGAGGTCAACAAGGATGAGAAGAAGCAGGACATGTTCAAGAAAGGCTTGAACGCAGAACTCAGGACTCTGCTCACCCCTCAGATCTACCTAGACTTCAACACATTGATGAACATGGCCATACTCACAGAGAGGGCCAAGTCAGATGAAAGAAGGGACAACAAGCGCCGGTTCCTAGAGAACAAGGCACATCAGCAGGACCGTTTCCAGAAACCAAGGAGCTTTGGACCTTCAGCATCTAGGTCTCAAGCACCTATGCAGTATCGAACCCAGTCTCAGGCTCCGAGTACTCATCCCTCTAGTGCTCCATTCAGAAGCCAAGTCAACAAGACCCCGCAGAACAGCGCCAGTCAGGTCACCGGCAACGCCAGGGCATGTTACAACTGCCGTGAGACAGGGCATTTCATAGCCAACTGTCCCTATGGCAACAGCAAGCCAGCAGCTCCAGCCTTCTCCAACTCTGTGAATGGACCAAGGCCAGCACTGTCAGGAGCCAATCGTGTTCCCGTCCGCAGCAGCAACCCCAACAACAACAACAGCAACAGCCAGCAGACGAGGCCGCCCCAGCAATCATTTGGACGAGCTCGCGTCAACCACATCAGCGCGCAAGAAGCTCGAGAAGCTCAGGGTGTGGTACTCGGTGAGTTTTTAGTCAGCTCAGTTTTGGCAACAGTACTTTTTGATTCTGGAGCATCACATTCATTCATATCATCAAGCTTTGTGGAGAAGCACAATATACCTACGGTACTACTAAAGTTACCCCTAGTAACCCGAACACCTGGAGCTGACATTCGCTGTCAACTAGGTTGTTCCCGGGTAAGGATCAATTTAAGTGGGGTAGAGTTCTTAGCAGACTTAGTAGTACTACAGTCTAAAGGGATAGATGTGATCCTTGGAATGGATTGGTTAAGCCTACATGATGGTCATATAGGATGTGCTGATAAGGTAGTGCATCTCACCAACCAGGACGGTATGCAAGTGACTTGCCATACTCGAGGGAGTGGACCAGACCCAATGGTTTTTAGTATGAAGGCCAAGGCCATAGAAGGAGTACCAGTAGTGAGTGAATACCCAGATGTATTTCCGGATGACCTACCAGGAATGCCACCAGATAGGGACATAGAGTTCATTATTGATCTTGTCCCCGGAACAGCACCCATAGCCAAGAGGCCTTACAGGATGGCAGCAGCAGAGCTAGCAGAGCTTAAACAACAGTTAAGAGAACTGCAGCAGAAAGGATTTATCAGACCTAGCTCATCTCCGTGGGGATCACCAGTTTTGTTTGTGAAGAAGAAAGATGGAAGTCAAAGGATGTGTGTGGATTACAGATCCTTAAATGAGGTGACCATTAAGAATAAATACCCTTTGCCCAGAATAGATGATCTCTTTGATCAGTTGAAAGGAGCCAAGTATTTCTCCAAGATTGATCTAAGGTCGGGTTATCACCAGCTCAAGATCAAGGAAAGTGATGTCCCGAAGACAGCCTTTGTCACCAGATATGGACAGTATGAGTTCACAGTGATGTCCTTTGGGTTAACCAATGCCCCAGCTTATTTTATGAATCTCATGAATAAAGTCTTCATGGAAGAGCTAGATAAGTTTGTTGTAGTCTTTATTGACGACATACTGATCTACTCTAAGAGTGCCCAAGAGCATGAACAGCACCTAACAGTAATCTTAGAAAAGCTAAGAGCACATAAGTTATATGCCAAGTTCAGTAAGTGTGAGTTTTGGCTTGAGAAGGTAGCTTTCCTAGGCCACATCTTAACTGCAGAAGGTGTAGCTGTAGATCCAGAAAAGGTAGAAGCAGTATCCAATTGGCAACAGCCCACCAATGTGACTGAGATTAGGAGCTTTCTTGGATTAGCCGGATATTACCGAAGATTTATTGAAGGATTTTCCAAGATAGCCAGGCCAATGACAGAATTACTCCGGAAGGATAAAAAGTTTATCTGGACAGAGTCCTGTGAAAGGAGTTTCCAAGAACTGAAGAAAAGATTGACAACTGCACCCGTACTGACATTGCCAGATATTCAAAGGGATTTTGTCATATATTGTGATGCCTCAAGACAAGGATTAGGATGTGTGCTCATGCAAGATGGAAAGGTAGTAGCATATGCCTCCCGACAGCTCAAGCCTCATGAGCAGAACTACCCTACCCATGACTTGGAGCTTGCCGCAGTAGTGCATGCTCTTAAGATTTGGAGACACTACCTGATTGGGAATAAGTGTGAGATATATACTGATCACAAGAGCTTGAAGTATATATTCACCCAATCGGACTTGAACCTAAGGCAAAGAAGGTGGTTAGAATTGATCAAGGATTATAATTTGGAAATCCATTACCACCCGGGCAAAGCTAATGTTGTAGCTGATGCCTTAAGCAGAAAAACCTATAAGCCCAAGAATGCTCAGTTACAAGAAGAGTTGGCACAACTCAATGTTCACATAGTCCGTCAGGCTCAAAACTACAACCTTAGTGTGCAACCCACACTAGAAGATCAGATCAGAAAGGCCCAGAGTAAGGACAAGGACCTAATGAAGATTCGTGCTCATACCGGGGAGAATAAAGCCCCAGACTTCAGAGTAGATGATAAAGGAACCTTATGGTACAAGAACAGGATTTGTGTACCTAAGAAAGGAGAGTTCAGACGAGTTATCATGGATGAAGCCCATAACTCGGCCTATTCCATCCACCCAGGAGCAACTAAAATGTACATGGACCTAAAAGAGAAGTATTGGTGGAATGGGATGAAAGTAGATGTGGCACAGTTTGTAGCTCATTGCGATATTTGCCAGAGAGTCAAGGCAGAACATCAGAAACCAGCCGGTTTACTTCAACCACTGCCCATTCCAGTTTGGAAGTGGGATGAGATAGGCATGGACTTTGTCACCGGTCTACCCAGGACCCAGAAAGGAAATGACTCCATATGGGTGATTGTGGACCGACTCACTAAGGTCGCTCACTTTATACCCGTACTAACTTGTTATGGTGGAGCCAAGCTAGCTCAGCCCTACATCGACAACATTGTCAAGTTACATGGTGTACCCAGCAGGATAGTCTCAGATCGAGGAACCCAGTTTACCTCGAGATTTTGGAAAAGTCTACACAAAGCCATGGGAACTAAACTGGATTTCAGTTCGGCTTATCACCCACAAACCGATGGTCAAACTGAAATGGTAAATCAAATCATGGAAGATATGTTGAGAGCATGTGTTCTTACCTATGGTAAAGATTGGGAGAAAAGTTTAACCTATGCAGAATTCTCCTATAATAACAGTTATCAGGCCAGCTTAGGAATGTCACCATTTGAGGCTCTCTATGGGAGAAAGTGCAGAACCCCTTTGATGTGGTCAGAAGTAGGAGAGCGTACCCTGATTAAACCCTCTCTGATAAAAGAAGCAGAAGACCTGAGTTGCAGAAATTAGAGAGAAATTGAAAGCAGCTCAATCCCGCCAAAAGAGTTATTCAGATAAGAGAAGACGGGAATTGAGTTTTGAAGTTGGAGATTATGTGTACCTTAAGGTGTCCCCAATCTGTGGTACACGAAGGTTTCAAGTCCGGGGTAAGCTAGCACCCCGTTATATAGGCCCTTATCAAGTTTTGAAAAGAGTAGGAACTATGGCCTATCGCATTCAGTTGCCCGAAGAAATGTCAGATATACACCCGGTATTCCATGTCTCCCAATTGAAGAAATGTCTAAGAGTCCCAGAGGAACAAATACAAACGGATGAAATAGACTTACAAGATGATCTCAGATATCAAGAAGTACCGATCAAAATCTTGGATACTGTTACTAAGCAAACAAGGAGTTCAACTGTCCGGATGTGTAGAGTGCAGTGGAGCCGACACAGTGAAGCAGAAGCTACATGGGAACGTGAAGATGCTTTGAAGAAAGAGTTCCCCCATCTCTTTAGGATCCCGCCGAATCTCGAGGACGAGATTCATTTTAAGTGGGGTAGGTTTGTAACACCCCTAAAATTCATCAACTTAAATCACTCGTGTTTCAAAAATCTGTTTTCGAGCTCAATGCTTTTCGTCCATAATTTATCTCAAGTCTAATTCCCTTTTATTCATTTGTCTCTCCATCAATATCTATACTCCCTAAGCCATCACCTTTAACTTGCTAGTCACTTCCTCTGTGATCACGTGCACAAGCTAGCCATCAACCAGCTATCATCTCCTAGCATGAACACGCACATAGCATACATCCCATGCACGTACAAAGCAAAGTAGCACAATTCACAGCACCACGCACAGCTCTTGCACGCGCACGGACCGAGCAAACGCCGGGGCTTCGCCTACAAGCTTCGCGTGGCGGACCGCTCGTCCTTGCTCTGCTCGCACGACAGCTCGGACCCGCAGCACGCGTTGCCTTCACGCCGAGCACCTCGCCGTGCAGCCCCTCGCCGGCCTTTCCGCCTCGTCGCACGCGCCGTCGATGCGGCCACCGCAAGCCGACGCCACCCTGCTCCACCCACCTCTGCCGCGCCATCACTCCACCTGCGCCGCCGTCGCCTCAGCACCACCGCGCCTCAACGGACGACCGCAAGCCGACGCCCGAGCACAGCGCCACCATTGAAGGCGAGTTCCCGAGCTCAACGGCCAACTACTCACCTCCGGCCTATAAAAGGCAAGGCCGTGCCGAGCTCCTCCGCCATCTCCAGCTCGCCGAGTCGACCCGCTCCGCCAAGCTCTTTCTTCCTTCCTCCATTTCCTTCCCTCTCTGCTCTTCACGAGCAGAAGCACTGAGCCCCTCGTTGATCTCCCTCTGCAAGCTGTTCCCCGCCGAGGTGAGCCCATGCCTAGCTTCCCCATCCACTCCTCTCCCTCACCATGTACTTCGATTTGATTTTGGGTGGCCGGAGCTGCTACTGGCTCGAGCTCAGCAGCTCGCCATGGCGGACGAACAAGAGGAGCACGAGCTCTGTGTTCTGTTTCCCTCCCGTACCCCTCTGTGTCCCTCACTCTCTCTTACTTTTCTTTTATCCAACCCAACACAGTATTAAATGACCAGCTACAAGCTTCACGAGCTAGCCTGCCCATCCAACCCACGCGGCCCAGTAACTCACGTCCAACAATTAACGTCCAACAATTAAATTCCTCTCCAATTTCTGATTTTCGGAATTTACTGTACATCCATTATTCAAAGCACAATATCTCAACCATCCGAGTTCCATTTGACCCAATTCTTGTTCCTAAATTCTTCTAAAATCATACTTTATTTATTTTCATCATCCTCATCTCCATCCGAGCTCATTTTGTTTCGTGTGCTTGTTTGTTTGTTTGTTGTGTGCGTCGCCGTAGCCGACGGAGTGATCGAGGAGGAGAACGAGTTAGGAGGCCAGTACCGCGAGCCGGAGTACGAAGGAGAGTACCGCGAGCCCGAAGACGACGACTTGTACCGCGAGCAGGAACTCCCGGAAGCTTTTGTTGACGGCAAGTCCAATCCCATCCTTTGATGCATGTTTATCCCATGATTTATAAACACAACCTATTAAGCCTCTGATATTGCATTCTGTTTTATTATCAAAACCCGGTTGGTTAGCCACCCCTTGATTGCTATGATATTCCTTGAGAACCTAGTTATCACTAAATATGATATGCTCTATTTAGATGATAACCAATTCTAGAATGCTTAGGATTTGCTACTCAATCAATCATGACTATACACTGGTTTTATCAAAGATCAAATGTGTGAGTGTGGAAAATGGGTTTTGGGTTTTAAAAGAAAGAAAATGTGTGGATAAGATGGATGGGTATTTCTTTGTGAAATACCATTAGGAGGCTTGTACCTTTGTGGTTAAGCAAGTTGGGAGATATCCATTTTGTCCGGTTTTAAACCGAGGTGATGTGTCATCTTGCCTAACCCAGTTTATCTCGTACAACCACTCGACTCTTGTATGGTGCAAGGGCTTAGTCTAAATCCCACTAGCCGTCTGTTAGTTGTCTGGAGGCAGGTGTGCAGCGGGAAAACCAAGTGCCGACTTAGTGTCATGGTTGCCGACTTGGTGTCATAAACCCCTTGGTTATTTTCTCGTGATGGCTAGGCAGTTTTGGCTATGGTGGGTAATGGCTTTGATAGGATCCGCACTGGCACTAAGGTGATCGTGTTGCGGTACCCTACTTGTGGTGAAAGTGTACACCTCTGCAGAGTTTCCAATCTATTCGAATAGCCGTGCCCACGGTTATGGGCGAGTTATGGCTTGGTCACAATACTAAGGTTTTGGGATGGGTTGGAGTGTGTTGGTTTTGGAAATGAGTCCGGCTTTGTGCTGGGAAGCTACGGCGGATGGGAAATCCGGTAGCACTTAAAAGATGGATCCTTTGTGGATCAACCCCCACTTATTAAAGTTGTTACTAAGAACCTGCTTTGCTAAAATATTCCTTGACAAACCATTGCATGTGTAAAACTTGGCTTTATTGCAAATTAAAACTTAGCCTATTCCTTGATATATCATGTGCATACTTCTGTGTTAACCCCTCCGTGGGTGTGGTTGGACTTGCTGAGTACTTTTGTACTCACCCTTGCTTTTGTTGCTTCAGAAGAAGACCCGGACTTTGTGGTTGAGGACGCTGAATAGGTGGTCGCTTCCGCACCCAACTTTGCCTGTGGAGTTTGGTCCCGCCCAAGATGTCTTCGCTGTCGCGTAGCTCTGATCCCTTTGTTGAGCCCGAGTAGTTCCTAGTTTGGCTCGTCGCCATGGTTTACCTTTTGGTAATCTTGACTTGTATCAAGTGCCCGCTCCCTCGGGGGCTGTAAGTTCTGAACTATCTGTTGAATAAATGTGTATCAGCCTCCTGGGACTGATAATTTGCATCACATTTAGTCTCTGCTTAGGCAGGGGCGCTACAAGAACTGAGTAGAGATATGAGGGAGCGGGGACTCAGACATCGGAGGGGGCGGGACGAATCCTCCAACACTGGCCATAGGTCTGATCGGGTCAAGTGCTGGACCGGCCGGACTCGAAAGAAGCTGTGGAAGTAGTGGAGCTGGAGTCGCCTGTAGTGTAGGCATCCGAACCCCCATCTGCTGAAAGAGGAGCCGGAAATACATCTCATTCTGCTGGCGCTGCTGCTCCTGCACTGCGGCAAGTCGGCGCTTCTCCTCATACATCCTCTGCTGCTGCTCAAGGATGGAGGCAAACCTCAGATCGTACTTATCATCCTTGGCCATCTGAGCAGCCTGCATGGCCGTGACGGTCTGTCCAAGTGCCACGATAGAATCAGCGATAGCTCTGAAGTCAGGCATAGCTGGTGGTGCTGCTGCTGAAGAAGAAGGGGCGGACACTGACACTGACTGCTAGGGATGGATTCGGATCGGATACGCATGGAATCGAAACCGGATATCACCTTTTACCATATTTTAATTCGAATACGGATCGAATACGAATCTCATCGGATATGAATACGGATGCGAATGTTGTCCATTCTTGTCGGATACGAATACAAAATGAATACATCGAATACAGATTCGCATTCGGATAGATGGCTTCATCACGTGTTAATTCATCCCGGATACAGATAATATCGGATATTCCACATTTTATTCGAATACGAATATAGATTCGGATAGAGAAAATTGACGAAAAGCGAATTCGGATATTTCCATTTAACATCCATATTAAAATCGAATACGAATACGAATATCTATATTGATGTTTTAGTCGAATACGAATATAAATAATTCGGATGTCTGAACATCCGAATCCATCCCTACTGACTGATGACCAGAGGAGGCTGGAGGGTCGTCAGGATCTGCTGCTGCTGTACCGGACCCGCCAGCCTCGGCGTCGTGAGCTCCTCGGTACGGAGGTGAATCTGGGAGCACGTACTCCGAGTCAGAGCTGTCCTCCTCTGAAAGGTCAGAGCTGTCGAGTATCTGCTCGAGTCCAGCTGCGTGCTCTGCCTCTCGGAGGGTCTGGTCCTCTGCGGCGTGCTGGGCTCGCTGCTCTGGAGTAGCTGCCTGAACAATCATAGCAATCGGCCTCTGTCCTCTGCGTCTGTCATCAGGCTTAGCAGCCTTGTAGAGCGGATAGGTCAGGGCCTTCTCCTCTAGCTTAGCTAGGTTCTCCTCTCGAGGACCCGCTAAGCGTGCCATAATATAGGTCAATATGTGTGCATATGGCAAAGTACGCCCGACCTTCATCCCATCTGATATAACATCCTGTATCTCGGCCATCAGAAAATCAATCATGTCAAACTGCCGCTGACCAATAATATGACACAGAAGCCACTGCTGCAGAGCTGTGATGGTCTCTCGGTTCCCTGACCTGGGGTGCAAAGAACGACGAAGAGCCTCCAATATAACATAAGCTAGCGGCGTCAAATCCATCGGATGGCGAGGTGAAGCTGGCCCAAACGGCTGTGTGAAGCACGGTGCCATCAACTCTGCTGATGGTGGCACTACCCCACTGGACAGAGGTCGTCGAGGTGGAATCACGTTGGGGTAGCACTTCTCATGGAGCTTGTCGGCATAGAGTGGAAGATCTAGAAGTCCATGTAAATCCTGACGCCTCAAAGTGTACTTGAGCCCTCTATACATGAATGTCATCGACGAACGGTCCAAGGGCATCCACACGATGGCGTAGAAGACACGCACCCACTCTATGACGAAAAAGCGGCTTCACTCGAGCAAGCTTGGCATATAGGAGAAGTAGGCCTGAAGCTCACTAGGCTCAAGTGGCACTGCTCTGGCAATCCTGGGTATCTCCATCTGTCTGTGGAATCTGTAGAGATTGATACGAGCCAGGTTCATCGCATGATAGAATGTCTGCTGCAGCGGAGTCCAGAACGAGCCTTAGATAGGTCGGCGAGCAGGGAACCACCTGGTCTCGTTCTCGATCCGGAGTCTCCAAACCAGGCGAGAGGAGCCTTTGGAGACCTCCTCAACTGTAGGCACCCGGTCAACATCAGAACCTGAGCTGTCTGACTTCTCTGGAGACTGGGCCCGCTTCCTTCTACTACCAGAAGGAGCGGACTGGCGTGTGCGCTGCTGAGCGGGCGGTGGAGAGGTCACCTGCACTCGAGTACGACCTGAGCGTCTGAGGGCAGGAGCAGGTGGACCCTCTGGAGCAACCGGTGACCCTGTCTGGTCACGGATACTGAACTGGGCTGAACGGCCTCCAGCCTCAATGCGCTCCTGCGCCCGTACAACTGCTATGGTGGTCTCCCAATCATCTGGACCACCCTTCTTCGCCTTCTTCTTCGGTGGCTTTGGGGGTGCCTTCGCCTTGCCCTTGTCAAAGGGCGGAGGACGGCGAGGCGGTGAGTCCCCATTGCCGGGACGACCTGGAGTCTTGGTTCTGGCCATCACTGAGCTGACAGGAAATCCACTGCCTCAGAAAAAGAACCACTGAAAGGCTGCAAGAACTCCACTGACCACTATCGCTGTCAAACTGACCCACTGCTAGAAATAACTGCCAGAAAACCCACTGTCACTGCTCAAACTCCACCTGACACGGACCTTTGTTGAGGCTTGGCCTCAACGTCCATTGAAAGTACCTGAGGCTTGGCCTCAAGCAACTGCCACTGAATCTGTCAACCAGCTGTCATCTGCCACTGACCACTGACCAAACTCCCCCTGCACGCAAGAAATGATAGAGAGAATACATAAACATTAATAAGCATTTTCTAGAGATGAGAGAATCCCAATAGCATGAATAAGGTGAGAGCTCAGAAAACGGCTAAAAACCTATGATAGATAAGGCATTTAAGATCATGAATGTGACATGGAGCCAGAGCAAGAGTTTTGTTATGAAAAACAATTGAAAGAATATGGCATGAGACATGTGAGGTCATTTGGTGGATATATGAGAATGTGACAAGAAAGTATACAAGTCCTAGAGCATTTAAGATTGGCAACGTATCAGGTGCAAACCAACCTCTCCGTGCAAACTATGCAAACCTCAATCTGGACCACATGATCTTGATCCAAGGGGGCGCGTAGAGAGAGGTGGGAGGGGGGATTTGCAAAAGTGATCTTGCTGTGATTAAGGGTGGGCGATGATTTTGCAAATCCCTCCTCCCACCTCTCTCTACGCGCTCCCTTGGATCAAGATCATGTGGTCCAGATTGAGGTTTGCATAGTTTACACGGAGAGGTTGGTTTGCACCTGGTACGTTGCCTTTAAGATTTGACGAGAAATTGAAAGGAATATGACATTGGAGATCAAACTCTAGCACATAGAAGAGATGTAAATGGGATGTGATATAGAGGCATGTAGATGTGTGTGTGATAAAATTGGACAGCATTTCCCCTAGAAATTGATCATTATGAAACCCATCAATCATCAAATTCAATCATCGATTTCATCCATACATTCATCACTTAATGCCTAATCCAACACATGCATCCATTTATTGATTCCATCTATTTCTAGAGAGGTATATGACAGTCACATACTCAAGCACTAAATCTAGAAACCATCCATTGACAGAACAGTGTGAGCTGAGAGATTTAGATGGATTTGAGCATTGAAGAAAGGGGTTTCACCGTGGGGGGGGGGAACACAGAGAGGAGGTGGTAGACAGCAGGACCGGTGAGCTTCGGCGGCGCGGCTGTGAAGGAGCTTCGGCGGCGCGGTTGTGGAGCTGATGCGGCGACGCAGCCGTGGAGGGAAGGCAGCGCTGCAATGTGGGCGCGTGGGTGGCTTGTTGGAGCAGCGGCGGCGCGTGGGAGCAGTGGATGCGGCGGCCGGCGATGGACGAGGAGGAGGGCGGCGGCCGACGGGGTGAGAGCGGTGGCCGGCGGTGAAAAGAGAAAAAGGGGAAAAGACCGCGGCAGTTAGGGTTAGAGAGAAGCGGACGGTCGAGATCGAGCAGTAAAAAGAATGAACGGGCGAGATCCACGGGGGACCGACTGTTGCGGTGATGGGGTAAAACTCCCACCGCAACAGTCCGTCAAACCAGGAGCTAAAAACATTAACCACCGAGACCACCGATTGTTACGATGGGTTTCTTGAACAACCACCGCAACTTCCTGAGAAGCAGGTATGCATTATCATGAAACACCACGGAAAGTTGCGGTGGTGGGATTTTGACGGAGCACCGCAAGAGTCTGTCAAACCAGAGAGCTTTTTCAGATTGAGCCTGGGCACCGACTGTTGCGGTCATGCACTTGACTTCGACCGCAACTTCCTTGAATTTAGAGCTGAAAACTTGATTATTAGCCTCAGATCACAGACTGTTGCGGTGACCTCGCCGATTAGCACCGCAACTTACTGTCAAGGCAGCATTTTCACTTTCCGAATTGATTTTGATTTGGAATTTGCGGAACTAAGTCTTGTCTCATGTTCAAGGGTTCGAAAGAAGGCAAATAAACACATTATTGGACAGAAACAAGGGAACCTCTCTCAAACTCTCATTTGAAAATATTTTCAATATTTTGCATTAGGCTAAATAGACATTTTTCAATAGAAAAACCAAAGCCAAAGCATAGGAGGGCACCCCACACTTAGGAGTTTCAGAAATTGTCAAAGACAAAGAAAGCTCCCTCTAAGTGCGTGCCACAACCAAATGCCAACAAAACGACTAAAACAACAACCATGCATATGCATGCAAATACAAGACAAGAATTTAAGACAAAAATTTAAATCTATCTTGTCACATTTGATCCCCTTGCAAGCTTGCTCATGATGAGCCTCACCCGAGTCTAGAGCAACCAAGCGACCAAACGGCTCTAACCTTTCCAATCTCATCACTATCTTGCAAGGGTTAGAGAAGCACCTAATGCATATGACAAGTTATAGATGCAATGCAAGAACAAACAAGCCCTACACTAGTGAGTTAGTGAAAGTTAGCAAAGTCAAGCACATTGAGCTCATTCCTCAACCTAGAAAACGTTCTCTCATCTAGGGGCTTTGTGAAGATATCCGCCAATTGATCTTCCGTCCTAACACCTTCTAAAGATATGTCATTCTTAGCAACATGGTCTCTAAGGAAGTGATGGTGAATATCAATATTCTTTGTTCGTGAGTGTTGAACCGGGTTGTTAGCAAGCTTAACCGCGCTCTCATTGTCACACAACAAAGGTACCCTTTCTAGAACTATGCCATAGTCTAAAAGAGTTTGTTTCATGTAAAGGATTTGAGCACAACAAGAACCGGCTGCTATATACTCGGCTTCGGCGGTGGACAAGGCAACACTATTTTGTTTCTTAGAGGACCAAGAAACAAGGGATCTACCAAGCAATTGGCACCCTCCGGAGGTTCTTTTTCTATCAACCTTACAACCCGCATAATCCAAATCGGAATAGCCAACGAGTTGAAATCTAGCTCCTTTGGGATACCAAAGGCCAATGCTTGGTGTTAGCTTGAGGTACCTAAAGATTCTTTTCACGGCTACTAGGTGTACCTCCTTAGGATTGGCTTGGAATCTAGCGCACATACAAACACTAAACATGATATCGGGCCTAGATGCGGCAAGATATAACAAACTACCAATCATAGAACGGTAGAGAGTTGGATCAATCGGGTTACCTCCCTCATCTAGGTCAAGATGTCCATTTGTAGCCATTGGTGTAGAGATGCCCTTGCTATCTTCCATCTTGAAGCGCTTGAGAAGGTCTTTGGTATATTTTTCTTGGCAAATGAAAGTCCCTTCTTCAAGTTGCTTGATTTGAAACCCAAGGGAGAAAGTGAGCTCTCCAATCATAGACATCTCGAACTCCCTTGACATCATTTCACCAAACTCTTTGCAAAAGTTTTCATTTGTTGATCCAAAGATGATATCATCAACATACACTTGACAAATGAAGAGATCTCTATCAATCTTCTTGGTGAATAGTGTTGTGTCAACTTTGCCAATCTTGAAATCCCTTGAGATAAGAAAGTCCCTAAGGCGCTCATACCATGCTCTAGGAGCTTGTTTGAGACCATAGAGTGCCTTGGACAACCTATAGACATGGTTGGGATATCTTGCATCTTCAAAACCCGGTGGTTGATCAATATAGACTAGCTCATTGATATATCCATTTAAGAAGGCACTCTTCACATCCATTTGATATAGCTTCATGTTATAGCTTGAAGCATAAGCAAGAAGGATGCGAATTGCCTCTAGTCTTGCCATCGGTGCAAAGGTCTCTCTAAAATCCAATCCTTCAACTTGAGAGAACCCCTTTGCTACTAACCTTGCCTTGTTCCGCACTATAATGCCTTGATCATCTTGCTTGTTGCGAAACACCCATTTGGTTCCAATCACTCTTGCATTCTTGGGTCGCTCTTCAAGAGTCCAAACATCATTGCAGGTGAAGTTGTTCAATTCTTCATGCATTGCATTCACCCAATCCAGATCCTTGAGAGCTTCATATACATTTGAAGGTTCAATGCAAGAAACAAACGCATTAAACTCACAAAAGTTATTATATTGAGTTCTACGAGTTCTTATCCCCTTTGTAGGACTTTCAATGATGAGGTCTTGTGGATGAGCTTGAATTCTTGGATTGTGTCTTCTCTCAACCACTTCTTGAGGGGCTTGTGGAGCATCAACTTCTTTAGCTTGTGCCTCAACTTGATCTTGTGGTACATGTGTGTCCTCAAGTGGAAGAGGTGGATCTTCCACTTGAATACTATCATGTTGCTTGTCACCACTATCAACTTGGGGCACCATGGATGAAGAAGATGGAGGATCAACAATTTGAACTTCATCATCATCTTCTTCTTTTGGCTTAATTGCTCCAATAGACATGTTCTTCATGGCCTCCCTCAATGGTTCATTACCTACATCATCTCAATTTTCATGTGCTCCTTGGGAGCCATTAGATTCATCGAACTCCACATCATATGTTTCTTCAACTAAGACGGTGGCATGGTTGAATACTCTATATGCTTTGGACTTCAATGAGTAACCAAGTAGAAAACCAATATCACAACATTTTTAAAACTTCCCTAGGTGTTGCCGTTTCTTGTAGATGTAGCACTTGCAACCAAACACCCGGAAATAAGAGATATTGGGCTTTCTCCCAATGAGCAACTCATAAGGGGTCTTCATCAATAGGCGGTGAGAAAAGAGCCGGTTGGATGCATAGCATGCGGTGTTGATTGCTTCAGCCCAAAACTTTTCATGAGTGTTGTATTCATCTAACATAGTTCTTGCCAAAATGATCAATGTCTGGTTCTTCCTCTCAACTACACCATTTTGTTGAGGAGTATAGGTTGCGGAGAACTCATGCTTGATTCCATTGTCATCACAATACAGCTCAATACTAGTATTATCAAACTCTTTCCCATTGTCACTTCTAATCTTCACCAAAGGTTGCTTGTATTCATTTTGAGCTTTCTTGACAAAGGACTTGAATGTGTTGGCCACTTCGATCTTGTCTTGAAGAAAGAATACCCAAGTGTATCTTGAATTGTCATCCACAACCACTAAGCAATAGAGATTTCCACCAAGACTAACATAAGTTGTTGGTACAAATAAATCCATGTGAAGTAGCTCTAGTGGTCTTGTTGTTGATACATAGGCCTTGGAGGGATGAGTGTTTGCCACTTGCTTGCCGGCTTGACAAGCACTACAAAGTTTGTCCTTCTCAAACACAATATCACTCAAACCATGAACCAAATCCTTCTTCAAGAGTTTCTTGAGAGTACCCATGCCAACATGTGCAAGCCTTCTATGCCATAACCAACCCTTTGACACTTTGGTGAATAAGCAAGTTGACAAACTAGCTTCACTAGAAGAGAAGTCCACAAGATAGAGATTGCTATATCTAAACCCCTTGAATATAAGATCATCATTGTTTGACTTTCTTGTGACTTTCACACCCTCATCGGTGAATGTGACTTTGAAACCATGATCACAAACTTGAGCCACGGACAATAAGTTGAAGTTCAATGAATCAACCAAGAGACCATTTGAGAGTGAATGATCATTGGAGATAGCAATCTTTCCCAAACCTTCAACTTTGCCCTTTAAGTTATCACCAAATGTGATCTTGTCATGCCCACTAACATCTTCATCCAATGTGGTGAACATCCGGGGATCACCGGTCATATGTTGAGTGCAACCACTATCAAGTACCCAATGGTGTCCACCGGTCTTGTAGTTCACCTACATCCACAAACATGATCAAGCTTGGGGTTTAGCCACCCAAACCTTATTGGAAGCTTGAGTGTTAGAGCTAGAACTAGATGCAACATTGGTAGTGGAGCAATGAGGACGAGCTTGTGCACTAGCAATGAGAGTCTTGGGCACCCAAATTTGTCTAGGCCGTGAATTATCCTTGCGGCCATAGAACCTCACAACAAACTTGTCATTTCCCAATCTTGACAATGCATAAGGAGTGTTGAATGCCATGGGCCTTAGGTGACTTGCTAGCTTGGGAGGAGGAGGTGTCTTGCATTGAAAGGACAAGTGACCTTCTCTCTTGCATTCCATGCAATATCTTGGTCTTGGACCGGAAGGAACACTTGGACGCTTTGCCATGACCTTGGGAGAGGGGTACTTAAATGCTTTCTTGCCCTCATTTGTCTTGACCAAGTTGTCATATAATCTCTTCCCATCACACAAAGGATCATACTCATTCTTGTTGTTGACTTGTGCAACTTGTGGCTTGATTTTCTTGAGATCAATAATTTGTTGCTTGAGTTTTGTATTCTCAATCAATATAGCTTCATTCTCTCTTTTGAGCAAATCATTATCAAAAGAGATCTCATCATTGCAAGATTCCACAACAATACTCTTGCCTTTGCATTCATCACAAATGGAAGAGATCTTGAGCATATCAACCATATCATCAAATGGCAAGTCATCACAAGAAGTAGAGCAATCAACTTTCTCTACTTGAGTGGCTTCAACACACTTGTCATTGGACATATCATCAAAGTTGGATTCAAGATTCTTGTAGCTAGTGTTGAGCTCTTGAAAATCATTTTTCAACTTTGCATAACTTGACTTGAGTTCATTGTAAGACTTCATCAAATCATCATGGTTACCCTTGAACTCTAGGTTGCTGGCCTCAAGCTCATTCACTTTGTTCTCTAGTTCTTTTTTGACTAGTTTCAATTTTTCAACCTTTTTCTTGGAGCTAATGATTGCCTCATTATATTCATTAAGAGTATCAACAAGATCATTATAGGAAGGTTTCTCATCCTCATCATCATCACTACTACTAGCATCATCATCACTAAAGCCATGGTTGCTTTTGCTCACCTTGTGATCACCTTTTGCCATGAGGCAAGTGTGGGAGCTTGATGTAGAGAATAGTGATGGTGGCGGTGGAGGAAGAGAAGCCTTGATAGCAAGACCGGCAATGCCTTCATTTTCACTTTCACTTGAAGAGGAGGAAGAATTATCCGAATCTTCAACATCGGTCACCCACTCTCCAATGTAGGCCTTTGCTTCTTTCTTCTTGCCTTTCTTGTGATGCTTTTTCTTCTCATCTTTCTTCTTGTGATGCTTCTTCTTTTGATCTTTCTCATCATCACTTTCTTCCTCTTGATTCTTGTTCTTTTGCTTTCTCTTGTCGGGAAGAGGGCATCCGTTAGCCAAGTGACCTTTTACACCACAATTGAAGCATGGCATGTACTTGAGTGACTTCTTCTTGTCATTTGTGAAGAACTTCTTCTTCTTATAATCAAAGTCAACTCCTTTCTTGTTGAGCTTCTTGAGCATCTTGTTGGTTTTCTTCATGAGGAGTGCAAGATCAACATCATCATCACTATCATCATCACTTGCATCTTTCTTGACAAGCACTTTCTTCTCTTTGTTTGCCTTGAGTGCAATATCATTCTTGGAGGAGGAGGAGCTTTGATCTTGGGCAATTCCCATATATTGCTCATGGTCAGCAATCTTTCCAAGAACTTGAGTGATAGTGACAAGCTTGAGATCAACTTGATGAAAGTATGTGATAATATTTGCATACTTCTCTTTGGGTAGAATACTAAGAAATCTTCTTATGATCTCCACACTTTCCATTCTTCCCATATCAAGATCATGCAAATCCTCTACAAGGACACCAAAGCGAGAATACATTTGATTAGCATTTTCATGAGGAAGCATTTTGAAAGCATTAATCTTATCCATAATAACTTTATGGCGTTCCTCACGCTCATCCTTGGATCCGATGTGCATGTCGCACAACTTATCCCAAATCTCCTTAGCATTCTTGCTACTACGCACTCGATTGAATGCCTCTTTGTTCAAGCCACGAAAGAGGATGTTCCGTGCCTTGGCATTCCACCTCACGGTGTTAGCCTCTTCGGGAGTAAGTGCATCGGTTTTCTTAGGCTCGGGATAGCCATACAATGCGGCATGGTACACACCGGCATCCACGGCCTCAAGGTAGGCCTCCATACGAATTCTCCAATAGGAAAAATCGTTGCCATCAAAAACAGGAGGAGCTCCATCCCCATTAGACATCTTACTCTAGGCGGTGAAGCCTAATCCAATAAGCACGAGGCTCTGATACCAATTGAAAGGATCAAGATGCCTAAGAGGGGGGTGAATTAGGCTTTTAACTAATTTTTGTGGAATTAAACACTTGTTCAAGTCAATTCACCCCATGTGCCTATTCCTATCTAGTGTGACTATCTAATCGGAAAAAGAGTTTTGCAACCTAGTTCCAATCCTAGTCTAGCATGGCAATTCTAGGAATGTAAAGGCGAGAATGTAAACGCGGAAAGTAAATTGCCAAATGTAAAGAGAGAGTTAGGAGGCCGGATTTTTCTCGAGGTATCGAAGAGTCGGCACTCTCCCCTAGTCCTCGTTGGAGCACCCAACACAAGGGTGTTGCTCCCCCTTGATCCAACACGAGGATCAAGTGCTCTCTAGTGGATGTCGATTGTCCCCTCCGGAACGGTAGACTCCAAACACCGTGTACACCTTCTTGGGTCTCCCACAAGTCGCCTCCTTGGAAGATCACCAAGAACACCACCACCAAGCCGTATAGGTGATGCCGATCACCAAGAGTAACAAACAATAGCTTCACTTGACCTGCACAAGACAAGAGACAAAGAGTGGATGCACACTTGCTACTCACTAAGCACTAAAGATGTTCCTAATCCTCACAATCAAGAACATTTCAATCACTTCTAGTGCTTTGCTTGCTCTTAGCTCCCAAATATGACTATGAACTGCCTCAGGTCGCAAGAGAGCTGAATTGGAGCTATACACCAAGTATTTATACTCCAAACCAAAGAACTAGCCGTTGGTACATCACATGTTGAAAACTGCGTAACGACCGACTATTGCGGTGGGGTATAGAGACCACCACCGCAACAATCGGTGGTGTACTACCACAGTACACAAATCCAACGGTAACTGACAAACCACCGACTGTTGCGGTGGGGTCAAAACCCCGTTCCACCGCAACAGTCCGTCAAACCAGAGACGAACTCGTCTCTGGCCCAACAGGATCGACTGTTGCGGTGGCTGCTCGACCGAGCACCGCAACTTTCGGTGGTTGCCATCACTTGGGCCCATCTGGCCTTCACATGACCGACTGTTGCGGTGGTACCTGAGTACCACCACCGCAACAGTTGGTGGCCTCTGCCTTCACTCGGCCCTGATGGCCCTACCATCACCGACTGTTGCGGTGACCATCTTGGTCACCACCGCAACAGTCTGTGGTACACAGAAAACCTATTCTAAGTTACTGAAACTCGTCCAATTCAAATGTCTTTGAGTTTCTAACTCTTTCAAAGGTTCTAGGGCTTCACTTAAGCTATCTAGTGTTAGAATTTCACAAGTGTGCATCACCCTAATACTCTAGTCTTATTTAGGTCAAGCTACAACTCTTGCCCCCCTTTATAGTACGGCCAAAGAAAAATAAAGACCTAACTAATCCAAATGCCTCTCAACTCCAAACGGCACTTTGGAACTAGCTTGTCCCTACGCTTCTCGCATATCCTTTGATCCGAAGTATATAAATCATATGATGGGGGCCAAGAATACCATGAAAACCCATCACTGCACTAACTTAATTGAATGCCGCTGCAAAACACACGTTAGTCGCAATGATCATATTGTCATTAATCTCTAAAATTGAATTAGGGGCCTAAATGCACCTTCAGACTCGTCTAGCTGCGGCGCCCAACGTGCGTGCCCCTACCGAGCCTCGCGTTGAACTTGCTCCCCAACGGGCGCGCATGCCGCGCATACGCTGCAATTGCAGCCTGCAGACGAGCGGCGCCCGGCCGGCCACCACACCAGGCTGTGTATAACGGCGGTGGGGCGCCGGTGGCGGCGGCCATGATTTCTGGGATTCAAAAATAGGGGATTCGCAGAGAATTTAGGCATTTCAATCTGGGATTCAATTGTTTGACGGGCCAACGAAAACTATATTTAAATGAAATTTTGATAGTGTTTGATTAAAAACTAGACATTGAGCACTTCTAGAGAATATGGTTGGGAGCATTGGGGAGATACAGCGAGAAACTAAGAAGGAAAAGGACGAAAAAGACACGTACTCGTCTATGTACGATGGACGTCATAAAGTGAGAGGTGCGAAATAAAAACAAAATGTTAAAACTTATTTATTAGTTTTACACATAGACAAGTACGTGCACTTGTATAGGTCTTAGCGATAGCAGAAAAATCAAGTTCGAACAAGTTTTTTTTTACTGATTCGGTTCATTTCAGTCCTCACTGACATGGATGAATTTTGCCGAAATTCGGTTATTTCGGACCGAATCCTAGAACCCTCCCTTGGGCGACCATGGTGTTGTGCTGTGCTACGCGGACGCAATGCCTCGTCGTCGTCGATCGATCAGCGTCGCACAAGTAACAGCTGGCATGTGCCCGTGCCCCGTGCACGGCATGGTTTGAGGTGTCGCCGGCCGCCGGTGTGGCGAGCTGGTTGTACGGTCTGTTAATTTTAATGTGCCCGCGTACGTGACAGTGCATGTTTCGCTCTCTCGGCCGGGCGACCCCGTCTCCTTGTGCATCGCGCTAATGCATTTGTTAATCTGAAAAACGTTAGTAGCTTTTGACTTTGTTATTGCCATGTCGTGGTCAAGGATAACGCAGCCATGGCGTCTCTGCGAAATATATGTACGAGTGTCTAGCAGTCTAAGTGTCTTTTTTTTCTCCTTAAGTGGCTGACTGTCTTCACCAAAAGTTTTACCGAACAAACTCTCTCAATATAAAGAAAGGAATTCATTTTTAGTTTTACCGAATTCATAGAGAAGAGCGATAACATATTGACGCCAAAAGATAAGAAAATTGTTTCCATTGTCGGTATGATGATATCCACCTCGTTTGTCAAGCGAACTAATTAGTTTGTCCTAGATGTCGTATATCAACGATTAGAGTTAGTATTTGATAATAAATACAGGTACTCTTTTTCTACAAACTTGGGTTTAGATTAGATTATCTGATTTGAACAAAACTGAGATGGTTTTTTATTTGGGATGGGGGAGTAATTTCTCATAAACTCATTTTCCACAATCATGGTAGGTATAGTTATCTAGATATATAAAAAATGCAGGCCACTTGTAAAAAGTTACTAGAAAATATAGAAGTCTCTACGCGTGATGTTCATCTCCACTGTCATGTCTAGCTCATGTTAGTGTTTTATATTTTAGGACACCGTATATGCATATATGCGGTGGTTCTTCTCCCTCTCTATGTGTCGTTGCCTGTAGGGTGAAAGTAGGGCTAGACGAAAAGCTCGTGACTCGTTAGCTCGCTCGGCTCGTGACAAACTCGGCTCGGCTCGGCTCATTTTATTAACGAGCCAGCTCGAACAACCAACTCAGCTCGTTAGTATAACGAGCGAGTTCGAGCACCTCGCGAGCCAAACAAGTCGAGAAGCTTAGCAGGCTAGGATGCTGCACTATGCGGCCCAACAAAGCCCAACAAGAGAACCCTGACTTACAATATAGCTCTCTCAGCCTCTCCCCCTATCCTAATCTATCCCAGGCGCCGCGCCACCGCCACATGCTGTGCTTCCCTGATTCCCCACCTGCCCCCGCGCCGGCCGTCGCACTCATGTCTGCCACCGCCCATGGGACGTCGTCCTCCCGCGTGTGATGGAATCATGGGGCTTGAGGATGCGGCGATGGAGCGGGCGGGTGCCGGGGCGGCGCATCTGGCCTGCGGCCTGCGGGGGCGAAAGGTGATTGGAGAGGAGCGATGGGGCGGCGTTGACTTGATGTTGATGAGAGGTGGCGGGCGGAGGTTGCCGGCTTGCCGCGGCGTCGCGCTGCATGACTTGAGCAGTGAGTGAATTAGCTCTTGGTCTCATAACTCGATCTCAACGCGTGACGGCGGTGGTATCTCTGGATGAGCTTGTCCCTCGCCTAAATTGCCTGCTGCCTCGAGGAGAGCGGAGCCTGCTCTTGTAACTTTTGGTAGATGTTGTGTTCTTATTTTTGCTTTCCTAAAGTGATAAATTTTGTGAAAAAAATGTGGCCTTTTTTCTTCTACTAGTAGTTTATCAGCTGCAATCTTTGCATCTGAATTTGGCTTGATGGTGTTTGCTCTTGGGGTGACTAGCGTTGAATTTGCTTTGATAGGATTGACGCTGCTCGACCACGCTTGTTGCCTGGCTCTCGAGCTGCTCGAGCTGGCTCGCGAGCTCGATCGAGCCGAGCCGAGTCAGCTCGTTATAGTAACGAGCCGCTCCGAGCCGAGCCGAGCCGAGCCGGCTCGTTATCCACCCCTAGGTGAAAGTGGAGTGGTTTCCTTCATTCAAAAAAGAAAGTTGAGTGGTTCCATATCCGATCCGAATCTGTTTTTTCATATGGCGAAGAGTTTTTGATATCCGCGCAGATATGAATAGTCCGAATCTACGTGGAGTAGGATATGGCTCTAACAAAATCCGATGGTTATAGATTAGCCTTATAATACGATATCCGACTACTCTAACAAACCCAACATGACTAGCGGTCAATCCAAATTGTGAGACACCTATATAAGTTTGTTTTATGTATTCACACCCGACTAAGTTTGAAACCAGAACTTGTAATAATTTGCGCTCGTCGTAAAGTGTGATATTAGTGTCAAATGTGAAGACTACTTTAGATGTGATTCATGAATTATAAAGTTAAAAAACATTTTCAGTGTCAAATGTGAAGACTACTTTAGATGTGATTCGTGAATTATAAAGTTAAAAAACATTTTCAGTGTTACTTTGCTACTTAGCGAGTTTGGTTGAGTAATTATTGATCTCAATAAAAATCTACATATAAGCATGTATTATCTGTCTATGTTGATCCGTGTCCGCTCCGACTCCGTACCATTTCCGATATCTAAAAAAATACACGTATGTATCCGTATCCATGTAATCCGTTCACCTCCATTCAAAAAAAATTGGACGAAGATGTGCAAAATGTATCCGATCCCTTTTCACCCTAGTTACCTGCAGCCGTGAGCCGGGGCACTTGTCGTGGGACCCAACCACATTTCTCGACTCGTAGCTAGCACCTCGAGACACATCTTGATAGATTTGTTGACGTGACACCCTGCCCGGAGCCCCCGACTACAATTACGACTGGCCATGCCCAAAAATTTATCGTTCCGCTGGCCAGCCCCACAAATCCCTTTGAACTCATAGGCTTGTTCTTCCCTTTTCTTTTTCTTTCTTTTAAGAAAAAAAATGTCTATTTCTAGTGGCTTCACCACGGGACACATGTATAGTGGTGCACCGTTGCATGACATTTGCTCAACTTTAACTTTTACAAGAGATCTGCATACATAAGCTGAGGTTCCAGCTTTCAACAACTGTGCTCGTTCTAGATTGGGTTTTGTGGCAACGTCATCTTGATTCTTGCCACGTTTATATGTCTCTTTTAGCTTTATGTCTTTATGTTATAACAAAATTAACGCACGTACGTCCACCCGTGCGCGACGGTGGCACGGTATGGGCGTATGGCGGCGTCACACTACCGGAGAAGGCGCTATCGGTCACGGTTCGTAACCCTCATAGGTACCGGTTCTGGAACCGGTACCGCGACACCGTGACTAAAGGGGGACTGCCTTTGGTACCGGGTCCAGAACCGGTACCAAAGGATCCCCCCCGCGTAGGCATTCGGAGGAGGGCCTTTGGTTTTGGTTTTTTTTTAAAATGTTTGATATTTGGGTTAGTTATATACAAATCTACGCGTCTACGTGTCTGCTCGTCATATGTCATATGTCGTACACGATCTTTCACGCAATAAGATTGAAGTCGTCGCAATTGTCAATTGATTTTGACCCGACTTTGATTGCATTTTTTCGAACATTCACATATAAACATTTGAGATCGGCCAATACAAAAGTTAGAGCATTTAAAAGTTATTTACAATTAACGAGCAGAACTGGAAGAAGGAGCAGAAAGGGAGTCCAATTGAGCGATAGCGGTTCCGTCATGGTGGTACTCTCCCAGTGGACTTATAACTTGGTCCATAATGAATCCAAATAGTTGGTCCGCAATAGCTTTTGATTTTTGTTTCATTGGGAGCACTTGATGGTAAAACATCCTCTACATTAATCACAAATGACAACATTCATTCATATAATAAATAAATTTTGCATGTAATCATTTCTAAACAAGTAACTAATAATCATTCATTCATATAATAAATAAATTTTGCATGTAATTATAAAATATCCTAACACATTCATTTCTAAACAATAACTAATAATCATTTCAAAACAATAACTAATAATCATTTCTAAACAATAATCAATAACTAATAATCATTTCTAACCAAGTAACAAAGTTTACATGAATAATCTTATTTCCATATACACTAATAATCTTATTTCCATATACACTAATAATCTAATTTCCATATACACTAATAACCTAATTTCCATATACACTAATAATCTTATTTCAATATACACTAATAATCTAATTTTCATATACACTAATAATCTAATTTTCATATACACTAATATTTCCATACTAATAATCTAATTTTCATATACACTAATAATCTATTTTTCATATACACTAATAATCTAATTTCTATATACACTAATAATCTAATTCATACCATGAGTTCTTCTTGAGTCGCTTTTTTGGGAGAAACAAAGGTATGGATCCACTGGCAGACGTAGTATCCGCATAGATTCGTCCCTCCTTCCTGTCTGGCACACTGAAAGTGGAGAAGAATAAAGTTAGACGGAACAACTATATATTAGTGTGATTTTACGAGATATGCGGGTACACCAGCCACGTACCGGAAAGTCCATCTTCACATCCAGTTTTTGTTTGAAATTTCCTTTTTGTTTCACACGGAAACGTGTCCATGCCATGTCAATCAAGTCTAAAACTGCTTGGAAATCCTTTTTTCTGCAGTGAGTCCATGACAATAATTTCACCGGTGTTTATGATTATCACAAGCAGTATCCAGTGGAAGCTGTATATATATATATACACGCACAAGTATTGAGAACAAAGTCTTAAAGTTATACATACATAGAGAGAAGTACTCACTTGAAATTGTATGGCAAAAGAATGTAAGTCTTGCTTCTTTGTCTCTCCAGGTACAAGTATATGTTGTCCACCGTCTCTAGTGGCTTACTGGCTATAGTTACGGCATTTACCATCAATGGATCCATGAAGCCGACATCATCATACGATTTTTCGCGGCATGTATGGATCTCCATCCTACATGACAAGAATAGATTGTTATTGTTGAAAATTATAATTAAGAAAGCAAGTATTCCGAGAATAGATCAGTGAAAGAAACTTACACAACCCAGCAGCTCATCAATGAGAGGTCTATGGCATCTTGACGGTACAAATCATACACATCCTTGAAATCCAAAATCAAGAGACTATGCCCACGGAAGTAATCACGGTCTTTTATCAAAACATTGAGCATCTGTCTACCCTTTTTGGACGCCTTCATGTACCACTCATAAAATCGGAATGCTTGAGTGGTTAGGGACTTCAAAGAATCTGGGGGCAGCATTGGTTTGCCATATTCAAATTTCCAAATTTTCACTGGTGTTGCCTTAGGAATTTCGCCCGTGCCCGATAAAAGTTCTGCCGCTGAGAGGCCTGTTTGCTCGCACAACAACGCAAGCTGTTCGTCGTCACATTCCTGTTGCCCTTGTGTCCTCCTAGCCGAGCTCTGACCGACTTGTTTCTTCTTAGGAGTGGCCACCTTCTTCACCGAGGATCCACTGCTGGCTTGTTGTTTCTGCTTCTCATAAGACTTTGCCAACTGGCGGCCGTAGTCAGAGGGCAAGAATCTCTTCTGATTCGCCGCGCTCATTGTTTTGAAAAATGTCTTCGCTGTCGGATCTATGGGCACCGGCTTCTCTGGCTCATCTGGTTTGAAATGCTCTTTGACCTGGGCTGCGACCACCAAAACAGTTTCCTCGTCAGTTTGGTCGTAGTGTAACTTCTTCCTTATGGCGGCCAACCTTTCTTCTTCGGTCGTAGGCTCTTTGTCCACCGTTTGGCGCTTCTGGCGAGTAGTCCGCCGTGGGGGCGGAGCTTGGCGCTTTGGGGGATGCCGTGCTGGTGGAGAAGGAGACCTGTGTGAGCCGGCATCATCCTGACCTGGAGGTGGCAGCTCTGGGTCATCCTCGGCCCTTCTTGAAGGTGACGGTGGCTGCGGGGATCCCTGGGTGGAGTAGCTGACGGCCCTTGACTGCGAAATTTGACGTAACGCTTCTTCCATAGAATGATACTGCCGTGGGCAACATCCGCTAATGTCTTTTCTTCGTCGCCACCTGGGATGTCGAGCTCCAATTCATCATATCCTTCACAAATCTGCTCGACCCCCACCTTGCAGTAGCCACTTGGAATCTGTGCCCCATGAATGGTCTGCCCTTGCTCCACCGGATAAGCCATACCGTAAGCCACCTTAGTGGATAAGTTCCGGCTTGGTATATGAAGCTCACATGGCATACGCAGAGTGATTTCGTCCACTGGATAGCGAGCACTCTCGTCCCCGGCATCGGCAGGTGGGAGCTCTGTGGAAGCAACACTGCTGCGACGTTGGGAGGGCGGGCTAACACCATCAGCTGATCCATCAGCTGGTACATGTACTATTCCCAGCACTGTCTGCCCTTGGCTCAGCAATGTCTGTAGCTATCTAGACACCATGTCTGGGATGCCGGCCTTTGTCTCCCGAAGCTCTCTTTC
>CM014275.1:7954390-7965992 GCA_004135705.1 Alloteropsis semialata
GCCCAATCGGTTTCAGTTCGGGGATATAGTCAACACAGAACTCAATGACCTCCTCTGTTCTGTATCCCTTGGCGATGCATCCTTCTGGAAGAGAACGGTTACGAACATATTTCTTTAGAATAGCCATCAGCCTCTCAAAAGGATACATATTGTGTAGGAATACAGGACCAAGAATACCAATCTCTTTGACAACATGGACCAGGAGATGCGTCATAATATTAAAGAAAGACGGAGGAAATATCATCTCAAGGCTGACAAGGCTTTGGGCCACATCATCCTGCAGCTTTGCTAGATTAGTGGGATCGACTGCCTTCTGGTCGATTGCATTGAGAAAGGCGCATAGCATCACAATAGTTGTTCGGACATTAACGGGTAGAATTCCCCTCAGCGCCACCGGAAGCAATTGTGTGAGCAGCACATGGCAGTCATGGGACTTGAGGTGTACGAATTTCTTCTCTTTCATATTTATCAGAGTCTTTACATTCGATGAGTAGCCGGACGGGACCTTAATACTGTTCAAGCAATCAAACATGCTGGTCTTCTCCTCCTTGCTTAGAGTGTAGCTAGCAGGACGCAAGTTCCAACGCCCTTTCTCTCTTTTCTCAGGATGCAGGGGATCTCGTTGTTTCATACGTTTCAGGTCCTGTCGTGCTTCAAGCGTATCTTTTGACTTTCCTAAGTACCAAGGAACCCTAGCACGTTTACACAAAGATTTTTCGCCAGGTGCATCACATCAATTGCGTGGCGTACATCTAAGACCTCCCAATATGGTAGGTCTCAGAATATTGATTTTTTCTTCCACATGAGCGCCTTTCCATTTTCACTTGCCGCTGGCTGGCTGCCAGGTCCCTTCCCAAAGACCACCTTCACATCTTTTACCATAGCAAATACATATTTTCCATCCCGATGCCTTGGTTTGCTACGACCTTCCGCCTCAAAATGCTTTCCTTTCTTTCTTAGCGGATGTTTCTCAGAAAGGAATCGACGATGGCCCATATACACACACTTTCTACAATGTTTTCAGATAAATGCAGTCGGTGTGTTCTAGGCAATGTGTGCATGCTTTGTATCCCTTGTTTGACTGTCCCGACAGGTTACTAAGTGCAGGCCAATCATTGATGGTCACAAACAGTAATGCTCGTAGGTTAAATTCCTCTTGCTTGTGCTCATCCCACGCCTTTACACCATCTTTGCCCCACAACAACAAAAGTTCCTCAATCAGTGGCCTTAGATACACATCAATGTCGTTGCCAGGCTGCTTTGGCCCTTGGATTAGCACTGGCATCATAATGAACTTCCGCTTCATGCACATCCACGGAGGAAGGTTGTACATACAAAGAGTCACGGGCCAAGTGCTGTGGCTACTGCTCATATCACCGAAAGGATTCATGCCATCCGTACTCAAACCAAATCTTATGTTCCTTGCATCTTCTGCGAAGTCTGGGAACGCTCTGTCGATTTTTCTCCATTGCAACCCATCAGCGGGGTGTCTCAACATATTGTCTTCCCTCCGATCCTCTTTGTGCCACCGCAGCAATTTAGCATGCTCTTTGTTTCTGAACAAGCGCTTCAGACGTTGTATTATAGGAAAATACCACATCACCTTGGCAGGGACTCTTTTCTTGGGGGCCTCTCCCTCAACATCACCAGGGTCGTCTCGCCTGATTTTATACCGCGAACAATTGCAAACCGGACAGGCGTCCAAAGATTCGTACGACTTGCCCCGATAAAGGATACAATCATTGGGATATGCGTGTATCTTTTGTACTTCCAGTCCTAGAGGGCAAACGATTTTTCTTGCTTCGTATGTTGTTTCGGGCAATGTGTTGCCCTCTGGAAGCATCTTCTTTATCATTTTCAATATCTCTCCAAAACCTTTGTCAGACAAGCCATTAGTTGCCTTTCATTGCAACAGTTCCAGTGTGGTACCCAATTTTTTCTGGTCCTCTTTGCAATCTGGGTACAACAATGTTTTGTGGTCCTCCAACAAACGGTTCATCTTCTCCCGCTCTTTCGCACTTTCGCAGTCTTTCTCTTCATCACGGATCATGCCACCTAAGGCGTCATCATCCTCATCTTCTGCAACTACTTCACCCTCGCCCATTGCTGTATCATCTGTAAAGGCACCGTATTGTGCAAAGTCCGGGATGTTGTCGTCACCTTCTTCATCACCTTCTTCAAAGAATATTCCCGCTTCGCCGTGTTTGGTCCAACAGATATAGTTAGGCATGAAACCACTCATAAGCAAGTGTGTGTGGACCACCTTCTTCGAGATGTGATAATCCTTCTTATTCTCACAGACCTTGCATGGACAGCATATAAAACCCGAGGTCGAGTTAGCCTCTGCCGCGTCGAGGAATTGATGAACGCCATTAATGAAGTCAGATGAGCGTCTATCCGCGTTGTACATCCATTGCCGATTCATCTATTCACAAAATACAATGAAAAATTCATCCCAATTTCTAAAGTTCGTAATAAACCTAAATAAGAATATCATATATAATCTCTAAAAATCTTAATAACCGTAAACATCAACATCATTTGATGCCACCAAAAAGATGTATTTCTAAAGTTCGTAGTAAGCTTTAACAAGAATATCTTTTATAATCTCTAAAAATTTCGACAGCACCTCTCCTGCATCGGGAGGTTTCCAAAACCTGCGACAAACCAAGGGCACGATGGCCGACAACCACATTCCAAATTAATCAACGTCTTACTTTTGCTCATCTCAAAAAAAAATTGAAGGAGTGATTTGCCTCAGATATGTTGTCTTTCATTTGACCTTGAACTTGGAGCATAAGAAACATTACAGGTGGTAAAAAAAAATTGGTTCATGGTAGGCATGGAACCGTGGGACACACCCAGCCCAACCATCACAATGCAACCGATTCGTTGCTTGGGCATGGATGTATCCCACGGTTTGATGACAACCATGAGAAGCATAACTATAAAATACAAGCTCAAACTCAAGGTCATCATATGTTACCCAGCTAGAAAACTAGGTAAAATTTGATATCATCATAGGCATGCCAAGAGTTGGATTGTTTTAGTTCAAGATATTGACAACCATGAGAAGTAAAATTGAATTTAAAATCTAACTAAATAAGAATATCATTTATAATGTCAAAAAATCCTAATAACCCTAAATATCAACGTCATTTGAAGCCTCTAAAAAGATGTAATTCTAAATTTCGTAATAAGCCTAAATATGAATTTCATTTATAATCTCTAAAAATCCTAATAACCCTAAATATGAATATCATTTATAATATCTAAAAAGTTTCTACAAATAATCCAAAAATCTAAACAATGTCTAAAAATTTGTGCATCATCTCTACACATGCAACAACTAACTATATATTGATTCTCTATTACAAATTCATAATAAAAATGAAGATTCAATCTAAAATCTCTTATTTCAATCCATTCCACAAAACACAAATTACTCAAAACATAGAGCATGAAATAGACCATACTAAACGTCAAAAGAGAGAGGATGAAGTTGCTAACCTTCTAGCGGACTTGGTTTGCAAAATTTCCAAAAGTTATGGAAAAATCGGGCATGAGCTCCCCCAACCCGAGCTCAATGGAGGATGAAGAAATGAGCCATGGCTCGGGCTGGGGGAGGAAGAAGGGGTCTTATACGCAGAGCCCCTTTGGTACCGGTTGGTGGCACCATCCGGTACCAAAGGGGTCACATTGGTACCGGTTGGTGTCACCAACCGGTACCAAAGGCCCCGAGGCTCATTGGTACCGGGTGGTGACACCAACCGGTACCAATGTGGCCATATAGGTACCGGGTGGTGCCACCACCCGGTACCAATGAGCTCGTAGAATTATTGGCCGTTGGACCCGGTACCAATGCTTCCATTGGTACCGGGTCCTTTCCATCCGTGACCGATTACGGTGGATGGATGGCGGGTTCTCTGGTAGTGTCACGATGCAATTATGGCGCTTGTGCCGTTGTGCGAGTACGACGGAGACCTGTACCGCTGCACGCGTTCCGGCCAGGTGTACCGTGTCCGTGTCGCTCTCGCCGGCATGTGCATCATCGATCTTCTTCCCCGATTGCTCTCCTGTACGCCGCCGGCCGCCGGCCGCCGTTGTACAGCACGGGCGGCGGACCGTCTAATCGCCTATGCATGTACGGAATGCCGACTCTATAGTCACTGGCAGGTTTCAGGACGGCCAACTTGGCCACGTACGGAGCCGCCGGCCGCGCGCACAAGTGGCCGCCGCTGGACGGAGTCACGGAACAAAAACGGATAGAAGAGAAGGAAAGCTCCCATACCCTCGCCAGTTCGTCCATTCTGGCTAATTGGCTATAGCGATCAACGAACGTACTCGATCGGTACTCTCTTACGAGCAGACATGCAGGGCCGGGGTCCGTACCGGATCTTCGGAGCTGCGCGGCCATGCTGTGGCATGGGCTCGGGACCGGCCGACGTTTGTCGCCGCCCCACGGTTTTCAGGAGCGCGGGGAACTGCTGGCTGCTGCGGACCCATGCATTAAATTAATGCATATGCAGAGCACGACGCGAGACCCCTAGGCTAGGTGCATTGTACTAGCTAGCTCCGGGAGACCGGGACGACGCCACCATAGACGCGTACAGTGAAGGCAACTTGGGGATCGGAGGCCGCCGGCCGCCGCTGCGTCTCCTTTTATTGCCGGCTGGCGTGCGCGGTAAAGGCCTCTCTGCCTTTTGACACGCGCAACCGAGCTCGGTCTCTGACCCGCCGTCCCGGAAGGATCGGAGTCGCCGATGCTTTCCGTTTCCCTCTGGGCCACGACGGCTGGAGGGCGCGGCTTCTGAGTTGTTCTAACGAGACCTAAGCGCTGGGCTAGGGGCCCCGGCCATGGGCACTTGGACACGTGGCATACTCAGAGCGTGAAAGGTGTCACTGATCGACTGCCTGTACCGATAGGAGAGGGCAGCAAGCATCGGTGGTGTGTACTCCTACGGCTGAGTGCATGCTGGCTGCTGAATTTGGTGACGGGTGAGTCGAGGGGCCAAACACGTCGCTTCCGAATCCCGAGGTTCGGTAGGAGGCCAACAACGTACAGTAGCACGCACGTTTGGACTGTTCCTCATCACCCATTCATCCTAGTGCTTGTAATTAACAATACCTGGTTTAAAAGAGAAGAAAAAAAGGAAGTATTTTTCCATGTCCATCACAAAAAAAGGAAGAAAAAAAATCTAATTATGTCATAAAGGATCACCAGTTTTTCTGACCATTCCATATATATTATAAAATATGAGCAACACCAAATCCTTCTAAAGCCCAAACTTTCATTTCTCCTACTCGTCGTCCCCCTTGCTTGGCTCTTCCTCGAACGGGTTGTTGGGTAACAAGTGAGTAGGGCCCAGTAGAACGTCCATAAATTTTCTCATCAGCAGTTTTTCTGACCATTCCATAAATGTTATAATGTTCAATTCAATCACACTGCTGTAGTGCGCACTAGAGCGATTAGCGGTAAGGATCAGTAGTACATCTCTGCCCCATGGCCATATATCCATGGAAAAAGATGGATTGCACTACGCAAGCTCTTTACGTCGACATATACTATCATTGAGATGAGACCAATGGGCCGTAAGTTCTCGTGGTCCTAATGTTGACTATCAAATAATACCCGATTTAAAAGTGAAAAACAAAAAAAAGAATTTGTTCATGTTCCTCTCAAATCTCAAAAAGAAAAGAAATCTATTTATGTCATGAATGGCCACCAATTATTCAGGACCGTTCCATGAATGTCCATGAATGTTATGGTGCTCAATTCAATCATATTGCAGACGTTGCAGTGTCAGTGTCCACGAGAGCGATGAGCATTAAAGAGTAGTTCGTCTCTACTCTCTACTCTATGAACATACATCAATGGAAGAAGATGGAATGGACTGGACAAATGGAGTGCTCGTTTCTTCCGTGTGTAGGGGGAGCAAAGCTCTCGTTAGACCTCGTCACCTTGTTAATTATGCCAACTGTTTTAAAAGTGAAAAGAAGAAAAGAAAAATTAGTTCATGTTCCCAAAAAGAAAAGAAAAGAAAAGAAAAGAAAAGAAAAGAAAATGTTCTATTTATTTCATAAAAAATGATTCTATTTATGTCAAGAATGGCCGCAAGTTATTCTGACCGTTCCATAAATGTTATGGTGTTCAATTCAATCACACTGTAGGTTTTATAGAGGTAAGGAGTAGTATGTTCCTGCTCCATGGACATATCAATGGAAAAAGATGGAACGGAGCCCTCTTTTCGTCGGCAACTACCACTGAGATGAGACGTTGGTCCCTAAATGCTTGTCATCCCAGTGCCATTGTCTCACTAGCACCCCTTCAAAGCAGAAAAGGAAAGGAAAGGAAAGAAAGATATGCACGTTCCTCTCGAAAACAAAGGATCTGTCTTTTTCGTTCTTTCCAATTCCAAAGAGATTGTCCGAGATCATTGGCTCCGAAACAGCTACCCGCACTTTGTACACCCGTGCGTTGAGTTCATAGATACACCGACGAAGCAGCAGCTGCTTTTTTGCAATGCACACTGAGAGAGAGAGAAAAAAAGAACCTTTGTTCAACACCTTTCTTCCAAGTTCCATGGCAGTTTCATCGTGGCATGCTCTGTATAAGTGCAAAAAAACAGGGTAGGGTAGTGGCTACGGACATGACCTTGAAGAGAGAGAGATATAGAGTGAATGACCCTTAGTGGGAGATGACGTGGATAGGTTGCATGAAGAAAGAATTGGTGGGAGATGACATGGATAGCTTGCATGAAGAGAGAAATAGAGTTAATGACCCTTAGTGGGGTGCATCTATATAGGTTACTAGGTGATACCCCGCGTGTTGCTGCGGGAATTTTTTAAATAAAATTTAATGAAATTTAAAAGTAGAAACTCTAAGATGATTGCATGGAAACATTCTTTTGCAAACGATAGTATACATGAAAGGCAACGTATCCTATGAGAACTCAATTCCTGTGAGAACTATGAGAACTCAAATCTGGACCATATGATCTTGATCCAAGGGGAGCGCGTAGGGAGAGGTGGGAGGGGGGATTTGCAAAATCACCACCCCCTTAATCATACTTTTGTAAATCCCTCATCCCACCTTCCCCTTGGATCAAGATCATGTGGCCCAGATTTGAGTTCTCATAGTTCTCACAGGAATTGAGTTCTCATAAGATACGTTGCCTACATGAAAACATGTTCATTTTGTTGAGAGAGAACAACTCTTAAATGGTTTGTTCATTTTGCAAACTCCGTGTATTTCTACTATGGGAATTTTGTAACGTGTTACTCCGTACTCGCAATTGCATGCATGGATGCTATTAGTTAGTCACATAAAATCGGTGGAAGACATAAATAGATGGTCCTAGTGGATGGTGATGTGGCATCTAATATACTGGGTTTCTCTATGATGTGGATAGCTTGCATGTTAAGACAAATAGAGTTAATGACTTTTAGTGGGGTGCATCTATATAGGTGATATAGATATAGATAAAAAACGCTGGCCACTTGTAAAAAGTTACTAGAAAATATAGAAGTCTCTACGCGTGATGTTCATCTCCACTGTCGTGTCTAGCTCATGTTAGTGTTTTATATTTTAGGATACCGTATATGCATATATGCGGTGGTTCATCTCCCTTATGTGTCGTTGCCTGTAGGTGAAAGTGGAGAGGTTCCCTTCATTCAAAAAAGAAAGTGGAGTGGTTCCATATCCGATCCGAATCCGTTTTTCATATGGCGAAGAGTTTTCAATATCCGCGCAGATATGAATAGTCTGAATCTGATTGTGTATGAAACTATGAACGTGGAGTAGGATATGGTTCTAGCAAAATCCGATGGTTATGGATTATCCGAGCCTTATAATACGATATTTGACTACTCTAACAAATCCAACACGACCAGCGGTCAATCCAAATTGTGAGACACCTATGTAACTTTGTTTTATGTTTCCGCATCCGACTAAGTTTGAAACCAGAACTTGTAATAATTTACGCTTGTCGTAAAGTGTGATATTAGTGTCAAATGTGAAAACTAATTTAGATGTGATTCGTGAATTATAAAGTTAAAAAACATTTTCAGTGTTACTTTGCTACTTAGCGAGTTTGGTTGAGTAATTATTGATCTCAATAAAAATCTACACATAAGCATGGATTATCCGTCTATGTTGATCCGTGTCCGCTCCGACTCCGTACCATTTCCGATATTAAAAAATCCACGTATGTATCCGTATCCATGTAATCCGTTCACCTCCATTCGAAAAAAATTGGACGAAGATGTGCAAAATGTATCCGATCCCTTTTCACCCTAGTTACCTGCAGCCGTGAGCCGTGGCACTTGTCGTGGGACCCAACCACTTTTCTCGACTTGTAGCTAGCACCTCGACACACATCTTGATAGATTTGTTGACGTGACACCGTTGCCCATCACCATTGATGGATTTGTTGACGCCCGGAGCCCCCGACTACAATTACGACCGGCCATGCCCAAAAATTTATCGTTCCGCTGGCCAGCCCCACAAATCCCTTTGAACTCATAGGCTTGTTCTTCCCTTTTCTTTTTCTTTCTTTTAAGAAAAAAATGTCTATTTCTAGTGGCTTCACCACGGAACACATGTATAGTGGTGCACCGTTACATGACATTTGCTCAACTTTAACTTTTACAAGAGATCTGCATACATAAGCTGAGGTTCCAGCTTTCAACAACTGTGCTCGTTCTAGATTGGGTTTTGTGGCAACGTCATCTTGATTCTTGCCACGTTTATATGTCTCTTTTAGCTTTATGTTATCACAAAATCAACGCGCGTACTTCCACCCGTGCGCGACGGTGGCACAGTATGGGCGTATGGCGGCGTCACACTGCAATTATGGCGCTTGTGCCGTTGTGCGAGTACGACGGAGACCTGCACCGCTGCACGCGTTCCGGCCAGGTGTACCGTGTCCGTGTCGCTCTCGCCGGCATGTGCATCATCGATCTTCTTCCCCGATTGCTCTCCTGTACGCCGCCGGCCGCCGGCCGCCGTTGTACAGCACGGGCGGCGGACCGTCTAATCGCCTATGCATGTACGGAATGCCGACTCCATAGTCACTGGCAGGTTTCAGGACGGCCAACTTGGCCACGTACGGAGCCGCCGGCCGCGCGCACAAGTGGCCGCCGCTGGACGGAGTCACGGAACAAAAACGGATAGAAGAGAAGGAAAGCTCCCATACCCTCGCCAGTTCGTCCATTCTGGCTAATTGGTTATAGCGATCAATGAACGTACTCGATCGGTACTCTCTTACGAGCAGACATGCAGGACCGGGGTCCGTACCGGATCTTCGGAGCTGCGCGGCCATGCTGGCATGGGCTCGGGACCGGCCGACGTTTGTCGCCGCCCCACGGTTTCCAGGAGCGTGGGGAACTGCTGGCTGCTGCGGACCCATGCATTAAATTAATGCATATGCAGAGCACGACGCGAGACCCCTAGGCTAGGTGCATTGTACTAGCTAGCTCCGGGAGACCGGGACGACGCCACCATAGACGCGTACAGTGAAGGCAACTTGGGGATCGGAGGCCGCCGGCCGCCGCTGCGTCTCCTTTTATTGCCGGCCGGCGTGCGCGGTAAAGGCCTCTCTGCCTTTTGACACGCGCAACCGAGCTCGGTCTCTGACCCGCCGTCCCGGAAGGATCGGAGTCGCCGATGCTTTCCGTTTCCCTCTGGGCCACGACGGCTGGAGGGCGCGGCTTCTGAGTTGTTCTGACGAGACCTAAGCGCTGGGCCAGGGGCCCCGGCCATGGGCACTTGGACACGTGGCACACTCAGAGCGTGAAAGGTGTCACTGATCGACTGACTGTACCGATAGGAGAGGGCGGCAAGCATCGGTGGTGTGTACTCCTACGGCTGAGTGCATGCTGGCTGCTGAATTTGGTGACGGGTGAGTCGAGGGGCCAAACACGTCGCTTCCGAATCCCGAGGTTCGGTAGGAGGCCAACAACGTACAGTAGCACGCACGTTTGGACTGTTCCTCATCACCCATTCATCCTAGTGCTTGTAATTAACAATACCTGGTTTAAAAGAGAAGAAAAAAAGGAAGTATTTTTCCATGTCCATCACAAAAAAAGGAAGAAAAAAAATCTAATTATGTCATAAAGGATCACCAGTTTTTCTGACCATTCCATATATATTGTAAAATATGAGCAACACCAAATCCTTCTAAAGCCCAAACTTCCATTTCTCCTACTCGTCGTCCCCCTTGCTTGGCTCTTCCTCGAACGGGTTGTTGGGTAACAAGTGAGTAGGGCCCAGTAGAACGTCCATGAATTTTCTCATCACCAGTTTTTCTGACCATTCCATAAATGTTATAATGTTCAATTCAATCACATTGCTGTAGTGCGCACTAGAGCGATTAGCGGTAAGGATCAGTAGTACATCTCTGCCCCATGGCCATATATCCATGGAAAAAGATGGATTGCACTACGCAAGCTCTTTACGTCGACATATACTATCATTGAGATGAGACCAATGGGCCGTAAGTCCTCGTGGTCCTAATGTTGACTATCAAATAATACCCGATTTAAAAGTGAAAAACAAAAAAAAAGAATTTGTTCATGTTCCTCTCAAATCTCAAAAAGAAAAGAAATCTATTTATGTCATGAATGGCCACCAATTATTCAGGACCGTTCCATGAATGTCCATGAATGTTATGGTGCTCAATTCAATCATATTGCAGACGTTGCAGTGTCAGTGTCCACGAGAGCGATGAGCATTAAAGAGTAGTTCGTCTCTACTCTCTACTCTATGAACATACATCAATGGAAGAAGATGGAATGGACTGGACAAATGGAGCAAAGCTCTCGTTAGACCTCATCACCTTGTTAATTATGCCAACTGTTTTAAAAGTGAAAAGAAGAAAAGAAAAATTAGTTCATGTTCCCAAAAAGAAAAGAAAAGAAAAGAAAAGAAAAGAAAAGAAAAGAAAAGAAAAGAAAATGTTCTATTTATTTCATAAAAAAATGATTCTATTTATGTCAAGAATGGCCGCAAGTTATTCTGACCGTTCCATAAATGTTATGGTGTTCAATTCAATCACACTGTAGGTTTTATAGAGGTAAGGAGTAGTATGTTCCTGCTCCATGGACATATCAATGGAAAAAGATGGAACGGAGCCCTCTTTTCGTCGGCAACTACCACTGAGATGAGACGTTGGTCCCTAAATGCTTGTCATCCCAGTGCCATTGTCTCACTAGCACCCCTTCAAAGCAGAAAAGGAAAGGAAAGGAAAGAAAGATATGCACGTTCCTCTCGAAAACAAAGGATCTGTCTTTTTCGTTCTTTCCAATTCCAAAGAGATTGTCCGAGATCATTGGCTCCGAAACAGCTACCCGCACTTTGTACACCCGTGCGTTGAGTTCATAGATACACCGACGAAGCAGCAGCTGCTTTTTTGCAATGCACACTGAGAGAGAGAGAAAAAAAGAACCTTTGTTCAACACCTTTCTTCCAAGTTCCATGGCAGTTTCATCGTGGCATGCTCTGTATAAGTGCAAAAAAACAGGGTAGGGTAGTGGCTACGGACATGACCTTGAACGCTTGCAATTCGTGAAGACGACGCGATGTGCCCAACTGTCGAAGTAC
>CM014275.1:7966992-8006610 GCA_004135705.1 Alloteropsis semialata
AGTCCGAGTGCCGGTCGAACCTTAGCGGTACGCCTTCAGTTCTGCAGTGTTGACCTCCGAGTGGTTCGGAGCCAATCGAGCCCGAGAGGCGCACTGACTTAGTCGTGGTGTCTGCCCCCGAGTAGGAGCGCTGTTCGAGCCTTAGCGGCACGCCACTTGATCTGCAGTGTCGGCTCCCGAGTAGTTCGGGGCCAATCGAGCCCGAGAGGCACACTGTCTTTAATGCGGCGTCAGCCCCCGAGCGTGGGAGCTGTTCGAGCCTTAGCGGCACACCACTGGGTTTGCAGTGTTGGCTCCCGAGTAGTTCGGGGCCAATCGAGCCCGAGGGGCACACTGGCTTTGTTACGGCGCCAGCCCCCGAGCGTGGGAGCTGTTCGAGCCTTAGCGGCACGCCGACTTCTTTGTTTTGCTCGAGTACTTTGGAGTCGTTTTTTGCCGTTGACGCCCGGCGTGTAACGGAAGGCGAAGCGCCCAACGACTCTTTTTACCGTTTCGCCCGCCCCCGCTAATCGCGTTATCTCGCGGTAATTTCGGGCATCAAGGCACGCTATAAAGGGTGAGGGTTAGATCCGGAGGAAAATCTTCCCATTCCCAGATCCGTCCTCCCTGTTCTTCGCTTTTCATCCCGCCGCCACCAAAGCTCCCATTGCTTCGTCAATCCGTTGTGCGATCTTAGCCACCACGGGGAGCGCAGTCTCGCTGATGCGATCGAATACCCCTGCCGTTAGATCCATGGTGGGGAGGAAGAAGCTCACTGGCGTCCCCAAGCCTGACAAGATCCTCTCCCCTGTCCTCGCGTGGGTGCGGGGGAAGGTGACCACAGGAATGCTGGAGGAGATGGCGGAGCGGAGCATCCTCCCGCCTCAGGTCGTGGCGGAGTGGCGGCCGAGCGCCGGAGAGGTGTTCCCGTCGGAGAACTCCGGCGAGCTGGTCCTTTTCAAGCCTTTCTTCGAGGCGGGACTCGGCTTGCCCACAGGGGCGTTCTTCCGAGGGTTGCTGCACTACTACGGGATCGAGGCCATCAACCTCAACCCCAACTCCATCATGGCGATCTCGGTCTTCATCCACCTCTGCGAGGCGTATCTGGGGATCTCTCCCCATTTCAACTTGTGGAGGTATTTGTACTGGCTGAATCCCCAGCCAAGTGAGGAGAAGATGGTGGTGGTTGGAGGCGCTGGATTTATGCTGCATCAAGGGCGGAAGGACGAGTACTTCGACATCGCCCTCAACACCTCCAACAAAGGATGGAAAGCCGAGTGGTTCTATGTCGGGAACCACGAGCCGGCGATCCCCTGCCACACCGGAGAGCGGCCGAAGGTTAAGGATTGCTGGAATGAGCTTCCTGACGCCTCCGAGATGGACGAGGTGGACGAGCTCCTTGTGCTGATCAAGGAGCTGAAGGATCAAGGCTTGACGGTGATTGGTATCGCCTGCAACTTCAGCAGGCGGCTCATCCAGCCGATCCAGGAGCGGAAGCACCCGAGCTACGAGTACTCGGGCCGGGATGATCCTACTCGGGTTGCCAACCGCACCGTGAGCAAGGAGGAAATGAAGGCGCGCGTCGGCGGGTTCTTCCTCGGCCACGTGTCGGAGAAGGACCAACCGCGCCCTTTTTCACTGAAGAGGCCTTCACCACCGGTAAGTTGCTATTCCGAGTGCTTTTTGAATGTTCTTTCTTGACGTAATTTCTGATTTCGTCCGTTGGCCGTCTGATTTTGCGTCTTCTCTTGCGCAGGATCGAGTCTTCGAATACTTCTCTGCTGCCCCGCTTCCAGAAGACTTCCCGAGGAAAGTAATTCTGGAGGAAGCGCCTCCGGCTGCTCAGGGCGGCATTCGGGCAGAGGGGGCGGTTGATCCGCCTGCTCCCCGTATATGGGCACCGAGTGACACGGAGGGCTCTCTGAGTCCTTCGGATGAGGAGGTGGTGGAGGACCGTCCGCGGAAGCGCCGGGCGGCTGTGGCGAAAAGGAATAACCGCGGGGGTGGCGTTTCCAAGCGGGCGGTGGCCGTTGACGATGGGGCGGCCGACGACTCGGCCACGTTGTCGGATGAAGCGCCCTCCGTCCGGGATGCAGTGGCGGGTACGGTGCCGCCGCCTCCCAAGCGGAGGCGCACGAAGAAGGTGGCGGCGAAGAAATCGGTGAACTGTGTCCCCAAGTCGGTGATGATCCTGTTAGGGACGCCGAAACGGTGGGTGATCTCTTCGATGAAGGCGGCGGCTTGCTTTGATGTTGGAGTTCCGACGATGGCCTTGTACTCTATCCATTTGGAGAATTTATCAATGGCGACAAGAATGTGAGTGTAACCTCCCGGGGCTGCTCTGAATGGTCCCACCATGTCCAACCCCCAACAGGCGAATGGCCATGAGGGCGGAATGGTGCGTAGAGCTTGGGCCGGGAGATGTTTCTGCTTGGCGAAGAATTGGCACCCCTGGCACCGGCGGACGAGTGCCTTGGCGTCGGACACGGCGGTGGGCCAGAAGAACCCGGCTCGGTATGCTTTCCCGACTAGTGTTCCTGCGGCGGCGTGGCTTCCACAAACTCCCGAGTGGATGTCATCAAGGATCTGGAGGCCGACTTCTTTCGTGACGCATTTGATGAATACTTGATTTGTGGCGGCTCGTCTGTACAAGGCGCCACCGACCACCACGTAGTTTTTGCTTCGGCGTTCCAGGATCTTTCGCTCCGTGGGGTCCTTTGGCACCTTGTTGTATGCGAGGAAATCTATGAACTCGGCCATCCAGTCTTCTTCTTCGGCGTTAATGGCCAGCACCTCGCAGAGTTCCGGGGCAGGCTCTGGCTCGTCGCCCAACTCTTTAACCGAGGGTTTGAGGAGGCCTTGCACGAACACTCCCCCTGGAACTTCTGCGCGGGTGGATCCCAGCTTGGCGAGTGCATCAGCGGCGAGGTTGTTTTCCCGTGGGACGTGGTGGTACTCAACTCCGTAGAATTTCCCCTCCTGCTTATGTACTGCCTCGCAATAGGCGTTCATCCGCTCGCTGTGGCGATCCCACTCTTTGTTCACCTGGTTTATAACAACAGCAGAGTCGCCATAGACCAGGAGCCTCTTTATGCCTAGTGAGGTGGCGATGCGGAGCCCGTGGAGAATTGCTTCGTACTCGGCGGCATTGTTGGTGACAGGGAAACGAATTTGGAGGACGTATCGGAGCTGTTCCCCTTTCGGCGAGATGAAGAGTACCCCGGCCCCTCCTCCGTCGATCATCAGGGAGCCGTCAAAGTACATCTTCCAGTGTTCGCCGCAGGTGTCTTCTTTCGCGTCCTGGCTCTCGGTCCATTCAGCGATGAAATCGGCGAGGATCTGTGACCTGATGGCGGTGCGCGGGACGAAGTCTATGATGAAGGAGGCGAGCTCAACGGACCACTTGATGATTCGCCCCGTGACGTCTCTGTTGTGGAGGATTTCCCCGAGTGGAAATTGCGTGACCACCTTGATGCGATGCGCTTGGAAGTAATGCCGGAGTTTTCTTGACGTGATCAGCAGTGCGTAGAGTAGCTTCTGCACCTGGGGATAGCGAAACTTGGATTCGCTGAGTACTTCGCTCACGTAGTAGACTGGTCGCTGTACTCGTTGCACCTTTCCTTCTTCCTCCCTTTCCACGACGATGACGGTGCTCACCACGTTGGTCGTGGCAGCGATGTACAGGAGTAGCGTTTCGTCGTTATGCGGAGCGGCGAGTACTGGTGGATTGGAGAGGTAGTTCTTGAGGTCGGTGAAAGCTTGTTGCGCCTCTTGGTTCCACTCGAACCTATCGGTTTTCTTGAGGATCTTGAAGAACGGCAAGCCCTTATCCCCCAGCCGGGAGATGAATCTGCTCAAGGCCGCCATGCAACCAGTCAGCTTTTGGATCTCTTTCTTTCCAGTCGGTGGTTTCATCCTCCTGATGGTGTCTATCTTCTCTGGGTTGGCTTGAATGCCTCTGTTGCTGACGATGAAACCGAGTAGTTTCCCTTTGGGTACGCCGAAGACGCACTTAGTCGGGTTCAGCCTCCAGTTGAGCCTGCGGAGATTGTTAAACGTTTCAGAGAGGTCGGCGATGAACTCGGCTTCGATCTTTGTCTTGATGACTATGTCGTCGACGTAGGCCTCGGCGTTGCGGCCGATCTGAGTGCCTAGGGTCAAGTTAATGGCCCTCTGGTAGGTGGCTCCGGCGTTGCGGAGGCCAAACGTCATCTTGGTGTAGCAGTAGGCGCCGATCGGAGTTATGAAGGACGTCTTCTCCTGGTCTTCTTCTTTCAGGGCGATCTGGTGGTAGCTGGAGTAGCAATCAAGGAAGCATAGGAGTACGCATCCGGCGGTGGAGTCAATGACTTGGTCGATGCGGGGTAGGACGAAGGGGTCCTTAGGGCAGTGCCTGTGCTTGGACCAGGAGAAGACGTCCATACTAGATCACCAACCTGAAAAGTCTTCTCTTTAACCTTCTTGTTGTATGCTCTAGCAACTCTGATCTTGTCTCTCTCAATTTCCTTGAAAGCTTGTAAATGCTTGTCAGTCACTTCATCGATATCATCCATCATCAAGTCATAATATTCAGCAACTGAAAGCTTATTTTGTTTAGCAAGCCTATAAGCGTCTAGATTTACCTCAACGGGCAAAACGTCCTCTCGACCATAAACAAGCTCAAAAGGAGTAACCTTGGTAGCACTATGTTTAGATATGCGATGAGCCCATAAAGCTTCAGACAACACTTCATGCCACCTTCGGGGATGTTCCTCTATCTTCTTCTTGATCAACTTTATCAAAGTTTTGTTATTAGACTCGGCCTGACTATTGGCCTGAGCATAGTATGGAGATGAATTGAGCAATTTGATCTTATATATATCGGCAAAAACTCGCAATTCTTTAGACATAAAAGATGTGCCTTGATCCATAGTTAAAGTCTGTGGAATGCCGAATCTATGAATAATATGTTCAGTAATAAACTCAATTACCTCCATATGAGTCATATTCTTGAGAGGAACGGCTTCGGTCCATTTAGTGAAGTAATCTGTAGCAACCAACACGAAGCGATGACCCTTTGAAGAAGAAGGATGTATCTCTCCAATAAAATCCAATCCCCATACACGAAAAGGCCACGGTTTAATGATAGGATGAAGTAATGCAGCAGGCACCATCTGAATATTACCAAATTTCTGACATTCTTCACATCCTCTGTAGTAACGAAAACAATCAGTCATCATAGTAGGTCAATAGAATGTAGCTCTCCTAAGCAACCACTTCATCTCAGGAGCCGATTGATGCGTTCCACAAATTCCCTCATGAACTTCACCCATGGCACCCAAGCATTTTAGCAACAAATCATCGGCAGTGCGATGATGCAACTCATCATCAACTAAAGTATATTTGAAAGCCACACGCCGAATCTTCCTGTCCGTTTCAGAACTAGGATTCTTCAGATACCTAATAATGGGTGCTCTCCAATCATCCACTTCGGTCTTTTTATTTGGAGAATTTTTAACAGCCGAATTTGGACCAGAACACAGCTGACAGGTCTGACCGGTTCCCGAATCGGTCTGACCGGTTGGATCGGTCTGACTGGTTTCTGGACTGGTCTGTGCAGCAATCTGACCGGCCTGGTCTTGATTCGCTGCAAGCGTTAGAACTTCACAATTGACAGTAGCAATCAACGGCCTTTTTCTATGAAAATGTCTCTTTTGAACATCATAGTCGGATGCTTGCTGTGTCAAAGCATTAGCTCTAGGATTTTCGCATCTCGGTACATGATATATGGTAAACTCATCAAAACATGGTATAATATCAAGGCACTTGTCAAGATAAACATTCAATGAACCTTCCAAACATTGACAAACCTTGGATACTTGTTGTACAACTAGCAATGAGTCACCAAAAGCTTCAACATGTTTTACTCCCATGTCATTCAAAATCTCTAGTCCGAATAATAGAGCTTTATATTCGGCTTGATTATTTGTGCACTCATCTTCTAATCGGCTAAGAGCTTCAAAAATAGCTTCATTAGGAGAAACAAGAACAATTCCAATGCCACATCCGTTCTTGCAAACCGATCCATCAAAATGCAATTTCCATGGAGTAAAAGTTACGTAGTCAACTTCTAAATTATGCTCATCATTAACCGATGTTCAACAATAAAGTCAGCTACAATTTGGCCTTTCATAGATTTCAAAGGTTCACAAGCCAAATCATATTCAATAAGAGCATATGCCCACTTACCGATCCTACCACTCAAAATCGGTCTATGCAACATATACTTAATAACATCTGCTTGACATGCCACAACGCAAGTACTAGACAACAAGTAATACCTCAATTTTGTACAAGCATAATATAAACACAAGCATAATTTCTCAATAGGTTTATACCTTGTTTCTGCATCCAAAAGCCGTCGACTCAAATAGGTAATAATATGCTCCTTGCCATTTGTCTCTTGAGTCAAAACAGCTCCAATAACATTATCTTCAGCTGCAATATAAGCCTAAATAGCACCCCATTCTTAGGTGCTTTGAGCACAGACGGCAAAGACAAATATTTCTTAATTTCTTCAAAGGCTTCTTGCTGCTTTGCTCCCCAAGTGAAATCGGCTTCATTCTTTAACCGAAGTATAGGAGTGAAAGCACTAACTTTCCCGGACAAGTTAGAAATAAACCGCCTCAATTAATTAACTTTGCCCAAGAATTTCTTCAAATCATGCTTGCAAGTAGGCGCGTTAATCTTTTCAATAACACCTATTTTCTTAGGATCTATCTCTATGCCTCTTTCATGCACCATGAAGCCCAAAAATCTTCCAGACGATACACCAAAAGCGCATTTTAATGGGTTCATCTTCAAACCATACCGACACATTCTTTCAAAAGCAAGACGCAAATCAGACAAAGTGAGAATTTAATCCAGCCGATATGACAACAATATCATCAATATAAACTTCTAGGATAACACCAAGCAAGTCATGGAAAATCAAATTCATTGCTCTTTGATAAGTTGCGCCAGCATTCTTTAAACCAAAAGTCATCACAACCCATTCAAATAAACCAACAAAGCCGGGATATTTAAAGGCCGTTTTGTACACGTCTTCCTCGGCCATAAAAATTTGATTATATCCCGCATTGCCATCAAGAAAGCTTATAACCTTATGTCCATAAGCATCATTAATAACCATATCGGCTATAGGCATAGTATATTCATCTTTGGGAGTTGCTCTATTAAGATCTCTAAAATCAATGCAAACTCTAATTTTATTACTACCCTTTTTCTCAACAGGCACAATATTAGAGATCCATTCAGCATAACGACATGGCCGAATAAACTTAGCCTCAAGCAAACGATTAACCTCTTTTTTTATTCGATCATAAAACAAAGGATTAAATCATCTATTGCCTTGTTTATATGGCCTAAAACCAGGTTTAATTGGCAGGCGATGTTCAACTAACTCGTGGCTTAAACCTGCATCTCATGATACTCCCAAGCAAAGCAATTAGAATACTTTTTCAACAACTCGATTAATTTAGCTTTATAATCGGCTTTCAAGTTTTAATTTACAAAAGTCAACCTTGGTACAGAACCATCACCTATGTCTATCTTTTCTAAAGGATCAGCTGACGTAAATCCTTGTCCTAACTTCTCTACTTCTTCAAAATCATTAATGGCTTCACATGCATCGTTCATGTTTGAGCGATAATGTTCCGCCCTTTTCTTCAACCACTTCTCGCTTGCATCCATCTACTTTTCATTATCTGAATCAACCAATTTTTGAACCAGCCTTAGAGCAGCGGACACAAAACCATCCTTAGTACAAGCAAGGAACTCAAAGTCCGAAATATCAATTCCGGTCAAGCACTTGACATTATCATGAGTCCCCAATAAGGATGCATCGGCCATAGCAACACATGCTGAAGAATCTGCATGAACCACCTCAACTTTGTCACCAACCCATTGAATTAAGCATTGATGCAAGGTAGAAGGCACATATTGATTTGCATGAATCCAATCGCGCCCCAAAATCACACTAAAGTTACCTTGCACCTCCGTGACGAAGAAAGCGGTCGCCAATATCTTGCTCCCAACAGTGAGCTCTAATGATGCAACTCTCTTGGCACTCATCGGTTCTCCTCCTCCAACGCCGCTGATCGTCATGCTAGTCTTGATGAGCTCGCTGTCCAAACCCCACAACTTTTTGAACAAGGAATATGACATGAGGTTTACAATAGCACCACCATCGACAAGCATCCTAGAAATTGGCCTCCCTTTGATGTGACCCTTCACATAAAGAGCTTTCAGATGGTTGTCCGATTCTAAGGGTCTCTGAAACACGGCATTCTTGGGAGCAAAATCAACTTGAGCCACCCTCTCATCATCTCTGAAAAAGCAATAGTCGGCGTTCATGTAAATAACATTGACCTCCATGTCTGTTCTGCTGGGTGAAGGCTCAAAGTCAACAGCTTCATCATCATTGCCCATCTGACACTACAAGAAACCTGTTAATCTATGACGGAAAATTTACGTCACAGATCGCTGAAAAACTGTCATAAAGCAGTGTTTGTGACGTTTCTACATAACGTCATGTATCAAGCGTCACAAATTACACCTCGTGACGTTTCAGCCGTAATCGTCACAGATAGATATAATCTGTGACGTTTCTTAATCGTCATAAAATAGCCTCAGGCCCGCTTAGCCCAACCCAAGCCCAACTTTAGTGACGAAAATAAACGTCATAGATGATTGCCACGTGTGCTAATATTCGTCATGGATCAAACTGACAGGTCAGCAACATGTGGATATTGATGATGACGTGGAGATGATGTGGATAGCAACAATGACATGGCAGATGACGTGTTGATTGATGACATGGCAGATGATGATGTGGCAACAACGTGGCAGATGACGTGGCGACAACATGGCAGATGACGTGGCGACAAGGCATTTGTTAACAGGCCTAATTCAAAGTGGGCCTAAATTGGGCCAAATAATTTTCGGCCCACTATTAACTTCCAGCTCATTCTGCTCTATACACAAGCCCGTATATAAAGAACATGCCACTAATTTGGTCCAAATATTTACGAGCCCAGTATTCAATTGATTTGCCCATTTCATCCTAATTTCAAAATTAATATTCCAGCAAAAAGTAAGCCATAAAGCCCATATAGACAGATTAAGCAACATCACTGAACCAGCATCTCATCACATATATACAACATCCTAAAATAGAAAACCTGCAAATTATTAGTAAGTTATCTGTCTGCCTCCGGCCAAAAAAAAATCTTCAGCTTCTCCATAGTCTTTGCATCCAGAGCTTCATCCGACTTGGAACTTCCAAACACTGCAGGCAATACATTTTAGTCAGCAAAGCATGGTTAAATGTCAACAACATAGGCATCCAAAAGTCTAAAGGTAACATTTGAATATGTGAGAACACATCATAGGTAAGATATCATATTATTAATAATTAAACAAAAGCATCAAAGCCTGGTATTTTCAGTAATGGATGTGCTACATGATTTATGGCCAAACAGAACACCTGTTAAGGTATTCCTTTGATGGTTATGAAAGATGGAAATGATGCATGTTGTATCATAGACTGAAAAGCAAAGGTACTCCCATGGAATTCTTCTATCTATTGTAATATGTATATAAATTCTTCTACCCCTGAACATACAGAGCATTTGGAATTATACCTTAGCAACTCCAGCTATTGTGGACATGTCTGGCGCGCATGTTGAAGGACACAAAGCTCCACCAAGTTGTGGCAAGCATAACAAAAAGAAAGATATAAGCAAGCATACATAGATGGATAAAAAAAAATTGATCTCAAGCCATTAGCATTCAACAACAGTAAAAAGGGAGAGAATATATGTGAACCATGCTGTTACACAGGGCAATATTCAGATCAAAGGAGTGAGCAATATTCAGTTATCTGTGAACTATCAACAACAAAAATCACAATTGACTAATTACTGCTAATTTAGTAATGTAATAAGAATTTCTTTTAGTGTAATGTCTCCTGAAGTATGTTCCCTTAAGCTACATTACTATTAAGCTACATTACTAATGTAATAACAATTTCTTAGTGTAATGGAAGAATTATTTTTATGGAATATCGAGCAACGCACAATCAAAGAAAGATCAAAGCTATTGTTGCTGCTCAAAACTTCACTACGCAAACTGCTGATTTGTCTGTTGAGCTGCTGCTCCCTGCCAGAGAAAAATGCAGACCGAACTAATACTGTTGCCATTGCACACAAGTTAAGCTCGATCTGAAATCGAAGCCCAGAGCTAAACCACGAGCTGCAGCACATAAGGAACGAAGCAGCACGGGAAGAAGCCACACTGCACAGGAACAAAACTCAGGCAGTCTTGCTATGAAACTGAGAGCGCGAGGCGCAAGAACCACAAACAGCCAGAGCTCCGTTCCAAAAGGCCAAAATCCAATCAAAACAATTCGGATTGACAAAGGATTCGAACCACAGGCTCACCTCGCCATGGGTAAACAGATCCAACCAAGACCACCAAAAAAGATTGAGCCTTTTAATTCCAGTTTCAGAAAACCCGAGTAACCCAAGCACAAGAACAAATTGGGGGAAACTACAAATCCAAGGTGCTCGGTGAGGGATTTGTGAGGGAATCACCCTAAACTTGCTCACACATGTCCTAGCACTGATTTACCGCCAAGAAAATTTTCTCATAACGCCCTCAAATCCGACGAACGAAAATTCACCAAAAATCACCCGAAAATGACAGTAAAAAAAAGACTCGGGAACCAAACTGGAAGGCACGGGATTGAATCGTATATTGCTCCATGAGGCAAGGGAAGGTGGGGGAGCCGAGTTGCCGCAAGCGACAGCTGCATCGAGGTCTGAATCGTTGGTAATGGCAATCTACGCTTGGCACCTCACCCGCCCGCTAGGAACAGCATCCGCCTTCGCATCGCCGTGGGGAGGGAGGTAGAGATGCAGAGCAGCGGAGGCAGCTGGGCACGACGGCTGGAGGGGATGAGGTGCGGGGGAGGCTGCTGAGCGGGAGTGGCTGCTGCGGCTGGTGGAGGCGCTAGTGAGGGCCAGCTGATGGGAGGAGGGGGAATAAGGAAGGTTAGGGTTTCGGCAGGTGATGACCGGATATTTATTGACGCGGAGTTCGATCTCGACCGTTCAATTTGATCCGACGGTTCAGATGTGATGCAATTCGAATTGGGCCGAGGTGGGCTGAGTTATTATAGCAAAATGTCTTACCCCTTCACAGTTTAATGTTTTTCTTTTTCTTTTTCTATTTCAAATCACCCTTCAAAGTAACTTGCAAAAATAAAAAGTATTATGTACCATAATATATTTTTTAAATGTAGAAGAATATATATAAGGTTTCATCTACAAGTTTCAATTTTTTTAAATATATCTTGTATTATCTATCATTTAAATGAGTTTCTGCATTCTTATCGAAAGTAATTCTATGTTAAACTACGTGTATCTCAAATAAGATTCGAAAAATTGAATGAAAATTATATTTAGGGCGTGTTTGGATCAGATTCACGCAGCTCCACTCCACCAACTCCACCATAGAGCAGATCCACCGTGGAGTTGCAAAATGTGGAGCACCTCTTGAGGAGCTCCACAAAAAACGTGGAGTTGGCCTCCAGATTCATGTTTTTGGTGGAGCTGCAAAACGTGGAGCTGGTGGTGTTTGGCTTGAAATTGTTGGAGCAGAGCTAAAAAACGTGGAGCGGAGTGGATCCAAACACGCCCTTAGGCTCGTATGTTCCATTCTAGCCCATGTGCTGGTGATAGATGAAAATTTCAATTGTCTTCTAGGAACAATTCATACTTCTATCTCCAAAACTTATTAAAAATAATGATAATAATTCCTAAAAGTTCTTTAAAAATTATGTAAATTGGCTTAGAGTCATTTTATGGATGTGCAAGCTCGAAATAAAAGTTTTATAAGATTTTAAGATAACTAGAGTATACATTGTTCACAAAATTGATAGATCTCTCACATTGTTTCATACAACTCAAGTGGAACTTTGGAGTTCCATACAATTCAAGTCTCATATTGCTCATATACACCGAAAATTCGGACACAACCTCACATTTATCCTCATATCAACATTTGTGGATTTTCATTGCCACTTGTTGTGCAAAAAAGTAGTTTTTTTGTATTTTAAGAAATAACTAATTAATATTTCATTGTGAAAGTAAGTTGCAAAATAATTGTCTTACATACCCCAATACTAACAAACAGCATTAAATGAAAGATATTGATTTTAGAAAACTTCAGAAAAAAAACCCATCAAATTTGGAGCTTTGACGAAGAAGAAATACCCATTACAAAATCTAATTCCGGATTAAAAAGATAAATGTGAAGTACCCATGTGTTCTTTGGGAAAAAAACACATGCGACTACGCTGGTGTGGGCCGAGTAGAGTTGGGCTGCGTCGGCCTTGTAGCAAAGGACCTGTAGACGTTTTCAATTAAATTTATAGCACAAGAAATGATGTGGCCCAGTGGTAGTATTGCTCAACTCTAAGCCTTACGAGCCAGGTTCGAACCCGCACTCCTGCTCCTTTTTTTTATCATTTGTGAAAGCAGCGCGGGACTTTTTACAAATAAACAAAATTCTGTATAAATTCACATACACAGCAGCAACTCAGTGGTTAGCCTTGGCTATATGTTTCTTTAAGTTCCAGGTTCGAGGCCTACTACTCCCACTTGTATTGTTATTTTTGCCGATTTTATGTCCTAAAAAGTCTAACTATTCACATACAAACAATAACGACTATTCACATACAAAATAATAACGAGGCCACTTGCAATCACAGATCTTTGAGTAGCCTAGTGGTAAGGCATACACTGTTTGTTTGAGTACTTGGCCATGGGTTCGATTCCACTTGCTGCCGTTCTTTTTTTGCATTTTAGACCTAAAATAGGAACTCATATATAAAATCATATATAAAAATATGTTCTTTTTTTGCATTTTAGACCTAAAATAGGAACTCATATATAAAATCATATATAAAAATATTTTCAGCCGTTGGATGACATCTATGAGCAAATGGCCTAGTGGTCAATTCTCCCTCTAGTTGTTTTTGTCATACTTTTTTGCATCGTAATTTCTTTTTTAGATCGTATTTAGCTGTAATAAGAAGATACAAAAATTACACAAATTCTAGACTTTCGAAATTACATATTTTTTTGTTGGTAGTATACGCTTCAAATTTGTACACACCCTTACCATTAACCTCCTATTAACAAGTGCGAAAGAAATTATCATAAAAGAAATAATACATTTTTCCATGTAAATAGACAACATTGCCATATTTTTATTTTTCCCTCCCTTGCATTGCACATGTATTGCTTGCCCTCATGTTGATCTATGACGAATTTTATAGAATGTCACTAGGTAGCGGGTCGAATTGTGACGAATTTGGTAAAACATCACTATATAATGGGCCTGATATCCAATACTACACGTCCATGACGAAAAAATGGCAATCGTCACAGATGATGCATCGTTAATGACGTTTTCGAAATCCGTCACAAAGAATTCGTCATAGAATAAATGATTTGTTGTAGTGTGACCATCTGAAATAGCAGTGGGCGGGATCGAAACTTTAGCCGAAGAAGAAAACGCATCGGCTACCGACTCTCCAGGCGAGACCGGTCTGACCAGTTCCTCCGGACCGGTCTGACCTGTTCCAGTTGCTAGAACTGGAACAGAAGCTAACCGGTCTGACCGGTCTGGGACACTGGTCTGACCGGTCTCGGCTATGTTAGCCGATTCCGCTGCGGACGGCTCAACCTTTTCAGGTGCTTTACCCTAACCATCTTGAGCACCAGAACCATCCTTGAAACCTTGATCAGATGGTGGAATCATCGGCTTAGCCTCATTGAACCACTCCTCCCTCTTCTTTGCCGATTCTTCCTCTCTTTGCTTTTGAGTACGCAACCGCTGCAATCTCCTCTTCTAAGAATGAGACAAGCCAAAAGGACACCACCTCGGCTGCATGTACTGAGCTAGCGGCGCTTTTTTCATGGCCGAAGTACCAATAACATTAGGTCTGTCGGCCATTGATGGATTAACTGCCATAGAGCCAATTTGAATCACACTATTCACAACTGGCTTTGTAATAACAGGCGCAAGCTCTTTCTTCTTCTGAATGGGACGATATTCCTGTTTGGCCGGCTCCTTGCCCGGTCTTCTCTGGAAACTGGTCTGACCGGTCTGAGTAACCGGTCTGACCGGTCTGTGCTGCTGAGGCACAAACGCCGGCCTTTGTTGAAAATTTGCGGACCTAGGCTGTGAAGTAGGCATTTTGGTATTTGTAGGAGCCCCAGGCCGTGGTTGATTTGGTGCAGGATAGTAAAGCACGTACATTATACCATCTCTCTAAATAGGTTGTGGAGAGGGAGGTTGAAACGCCCTCCATGGCCTTGAAGGACCAGCACGATTGAATGGACTTAGACCTTGACCCCACTATCTTTTTGGTGCCTCCTTCACACCAGAATCCCTTGTCCTCTTTTTTAGTGGCCTCTTTTTGGTGCCTCCTTCACACCAGATCTTGGTCTCTTTTTTAGTGGCCGATCTTGTTGAACGGCCACGTTTTGCATATGTTTAGCCATAACTTGATCAAAGGTCGCCTTTGGCTTGAAAGTCTTCCCCTGATCTTTGTCCTTGTTGGTCTTCCAAGTGCCAACTTCAGGACGCTTGGGCACAAATGTTCGGACCGGCCTTTGAGGCGGACCGGTCTGACCGGTCGAGGGCGAACCGGTCTGACCGGTCTGTCCTGGGCAACAGGAACAACCGGCCTTTGATCCCGCGCTTGAGAGCTTGATTGCCCCCAACTTCAGAAGTCTTCACTGTAATAGTCAAAATCTTCTTTCCATCAGGGGCTTGCTTAAGGACCACCTCTCTCCCAAACACTTTGCCATGTTCCATCACCCTCCTTGGTTCTCCAATCACAACATTCTTGCCTCCTGCTGCATCGGCATTGTCTGGCCGAACCAACATCTTGGCATCCTGAAGATCCATGGTATTGACCACCATGTTGTTGACTGGAAACGGGCGCTTATCAACTTGCATCTCATTAAAACTCAATCGTCCTTCATTCACGGCCGATTGAATCTGTCGACGAAAGAAATTGCAATTGTTAGTCGCATGAGAAAAAGAATTATGAAACTTGCAATAAGCACGCCGTTTTAACTCCTCGGGTGACGGAATAGTAAAAGAGCATTTGATATATCCATTCTTATGCAATTCATCAAAAATTTTATCACACTTGGATACATCAAAAGTAAATTTCATCTCCTCTTGCCGATTCTTATGAGTCGGCTTAAGACATGTGCAAGTAAAGGCTTTATTAGATGCTAGCCTTACAAATTCAGCAGCCAACACATCATGAGACTTTTCATTGGAACTACTAGAATCACATTCAAGATTATGCACATTAGCCCGATGAGTTCTATGGCTTTTCTTTAAATCTTTGCTTCGACTTTCAGCAACCAAAGCTCTTTGATGTACTTGGTTTACATTAAAGAATTCAAAACCCTCTAATTTCTCCTTAATGTGAGAACGTAAACCATTCAAAGCCAAATCAGCAAGATCCTTTTCGGCAATATTAACACCAAAGCAACGGTTTTTAGTATCACGGAAACATTTAATATAATCATTAACGGTTTCATCACGTGATTGCCTAACCAATGTAAGATGTGATAATTTAAGCTCATTGTTGCCTGAAAAGAAGTGATCATGAAATTTTTGCTCTAACTGTTCCCATGAAGTAATAGAATTAGCAGGCAATGATGCAAACCATGAGAAAGCAGTACCAGTTAGAGACAAAGAAAATAAACGCACTTTCAAAGCCTCACTAGAGCTAGAATCGCCTAGTTGTGCCATGTATTGACTTATATGCTCAAAAGTGCTTTTAGTATCCTCCCCATTAAACTTGATAAAATCAGGAAGTCTAAAACCAGTGGGGAAAGGAACCAAATCAAATCTAGGAACATAAGGCTTTTGGTATAACCTAGCCTTATCCCTGACATCTACTCCCAAATTCTCTTTAGAGCTGAAGCCAAATCAAGTTTGTACTTAGAAAACATCTTATCTAAATACTCTAACAAATTAGCATGTGAATTTGGCTGTTGAACATTCTGAACGGGAGTAGAAGATAAATTCCCCGAGTCTGTCCCTGCAGGACCGGTCTGAACGGTTGGTGCAGGCCAGATTGGTTGGCCGGATCTGACCCTCCAGGACCGGTCTGACCGGCCCCGTATACCGGTCTGACCGGTTGGTGCAGGCCAGATTGATTAGCCGACATCGGCCCCAGCATCCGTTGGCCGAACCTTCCGAAAAGTTCGTAAGGTACTAGGCCTTGTGAAAATAAATTTTATACTGGTGGGGGTGCAGAATATCCATAAGTTGGAATTTGCGGGGTGAAATTCGCAACTTCATTATTAATTCGACCATAACCAGCCGAATTAGAAGAAGCTACGAATGGCTGAGGCGCAGCAGGCCGAGTAGGTATTGGGTTGGATGGTGTAACAGATTGGCCTTCAAAATAATTCAACGGCATGCCAAACATAAGTTGTTCTATGGGCTTTGCTGCCGGTGTTTTAAGATTAGGCACAATAGGAATTTTGGGAATCAAAATACTAGAATCGGCGGCAGGTTGTTCAGCCATAGGCTGTTTGCCTTCCGATTCTAAGCACTTGTTATGCATCCAATTAACCAATTTGACATTATTCTCAGCCATCTTATCCTCCATGTATTTTAGAAAGACTTCATGTGGATTTACCTCAGATTGTTCCTTGGGAGGTGCCGCTGAAGATGAAGCAGTTGGATCTACCTCCTTGATCTTGGTGACCACGCCCTTGCGGTCCTTCTTGAAGTGCGAGAGGTAGTAGAGGCGATCTTCTTCTGCCTTCTTCTTCATGTACTCCTCGAGCCCTTGGCGATCTTCAGCAGAAAGCTCATCGTCCTTCACGAGGATGATGTTCTCGAGATCAAACTCAGTGTTAGATCCCATCTGGCCGGAATTGGATAGATCGGCTATAATAACCAAGATCTCCAAAGTCCCCAGCGGAGTCGCAAAAAGTATGTTGACGCAGAATTAGGTCAACACACGAGAGCACTAGATCGCGCAGCACGTAGATGAACTGCTCGCAGCCTCCCTGCGCAGACCGGTCAGACCGGTCCTGGCAACCGGTCAGACCGGTTACTCCAGGGAAAATCAGGAGCGAGCCCTAAGCACACTTCCCGGAAGGATCCGTCAGGGAGAACGTGTTTAGGGGTGCCCTAGGGTCGGCAGGCCACCTAGGATGCCTTCAAACGTCGCGGAGACGTAGGAATAACAGCAAATTAGGGTTCGGAAAAGCTAGAGTTTAAAAGGTACAAAAAAGTAAAGGCAATAATAGTAGTTCATAGATACACCGACGAAGCAGCAGCTGCTTTTTTGCAATGCACACTGAGAGAGAGAGAAAAAAAGAACCTTTGTTCAACACCTTTCTTCCAAGTTCCATGGCAGTTTCATCGTGGCATGCTCTGTATAAGTGCAAAAAAACAGGGTAGGGTAGTGGCTACGGACATGACCTTGAACGCTTGCAATTCGTGAAGACGACGCGATGTGCCCAACTGTCGAAGTACCGCTCAGTGGCGACCCTTTTCCCGGTCTTTTCCTCCACTGGATACAATTCCGCGTCTTTTTCATGTCTCCTTTCCTCCATTGGATATACAACAAAAACGTACCACTCGGCAGACAGGTCACCTCTCCCCTGTACGGGGACAATGGCCGATGAGCTGCAACAATTAACACGCTGCTGCTGCTGCATTAACAATTTCCAGGCCGCAAGAGCGAGACTGCTCCCACTCTATCTGGCCACGATATAAACTTAAGTTATACAGAAACAAATAGAAAAATGCTCCAGGCCTTCCAGCTACGAGTGCAAAGAAACATCATCTCACTTCAAAGTTCAAACACGAGTTCACTTATGTTGAAACTCTTTCTAGTTTATCCATCACGACCGAAGTGAATGGAACATCACACATGAATAGCAGCAGGTAGAAAACAGACACACACTACTGCTGCCCTTGAAGCAAAAGCACTGCTTCAGGGCCATAATGTTAACACACACCAACTAAGCTAAGAGCAAGTTGCACAATTTATGCCTTCATGTCAACTCGTGAATCCTCCTCTCGATGGATTCCAGCCCACTCGAATCGCTTCAGTACAGCTCCTTGTTCACATCGTTGAAGTAGGGGTGCTCCAGGGCTGTCTTTGCAGAGATCCGCTTCGCGGGCTCGTATTCAAGCATTTTCTGCAGCAATAACAGCAAGGTTAAGAATGCGGTCCTCACAAACACACTTTCTTTTCCCCTCACATCTGCAGTGTCGATTCACTTTGCATAGGGCGTAACATTGCACAGAGCTATGATACTCGCAACCATTTCATGACCAATTACTGACCTCAAGCAGATCGTAGCCATCCGCGTCAAGACCGGGGACAAGAGTGGACAGCTTCGTGGGCTTCCACTGGGGGTACTCGTGCCAGTTGGGCAGCTTGCTTATGCCTGGCCACACTTGCTCATTAGGGGTGCCCAGCAACCTGGCACCCGGAAAAAAAAACGAGATAGACCATCGTCAGCATCAATATCAGACATCCACCAAGAATATCAAGCAAACGAACAGTGAACGGTTCCTAAGGCACTGAGTGCATTACTTGAAGATGTGCAGTAGCTGCTGCAACTCGGAGTCACCGGGAAAAAGGGGGTTGTTCGTGACCAGCTCCGCTGCAATTTACATCCAGATTAGAATATGCATGCCTCGTTTGTGAATTCAGAAACAATCAAACTGACAGTTCGCATTGACAAAGAATCTCGGAGTTCATGGAAACCGTACCAAATATGCAGCCAACTGACCACATGTCAACCGGCGTGGAGTAGTGGGTGGCGCCAAGAAGAACCTCGGGCGCCCTGTACCACAGCGTCAGAATCTGCAGAAACAACGATTCAGGTACCGCTGTTAATCAGGTCCAAAGATAGCAGGGATCAAGCGGAAACGTCCATGCAGCTGATGGAGACCATCGGGTTCAGACCTCGTGGGTGTACTTCTTGAGAGGGACGATGATGGCGCGGCTGAGGCCGAGGTCGGCGATCTTGAGCGCCATGGTCTTGCGGTCCATGAGCAGGTTGTGCGGCTTGAGGTCGCGGTGCAGCACCCCGCGGCCGTGGACGAAGGCCACGCCCTTGCAAAGCTGGTACATCAGGATCTGCGGACACGCAAGCGACACCACCCATCGGATCAGCCATGGCTCACGCATTCACACAAACATCTCACGTGCACGTGGTTGGAGAGGCGGGGGGGAATTACCTTGACGGTGAGTGCGGGAATCTTCTCGTGGTTGGCGCGGTGGCTCCGGATGAACTTCTTGAGATCGGTGTCCATGTACTCGAAGACGAGGTAGAGGATGGTCTGGCCCTCCTTGTTGACGCCCTGCTTGAGGTCGAGGAGGCTCACGACGTGCGGGTCCTGCGACAGCATCCGCAGCAGCGACACCTCCCGCAGCGCGGTGGGGGGCACGCCCTCGTCGTCCTCGGGGAGCCGCGTCTTCTTCAGCGCCACGATCCGGCCCGTCGCCTTCTCCCGCGCCTTGTACACCTTCCCGTACGTGCCCTCGCCCACCTTCTCCAGCTTCTCGTACAGGTCCATGGCGCGCAGCCCGCCGCCCGTGGTCGTCGACGGCGCCGCCGCCGGCTTCTGCGGGTGCTGCTGGAGCGTCGTCGCCATCTCGCGGATCGGTCCTCACTCGGGGTGGATTTGGGGCTGGGCGCGGGGGATCGCGGTGGTGTGGGTGGATCTGAAGTGGGGGTGCTGGATTTAGGGTTTGGAATTGGGGGATGATTTGTACTGCGGAGGGGAGCGTGGGGAAGGAGAGAGCCGTTTGAGAGGACGCCACCGAGGAGGCGCTCCAACGGCTCCTTGCGGTTTCGAATTTCGAATCCTGTACGCTTTCGGGGGGAAGCCAGCCAGGTGGGCGGAGGTGTGGGCCGGTTTTCCTTTCGCACGAGTTTATGGGCCCAACGGGCAAGCAGGCCTAATGAAGTTCCAACCCAAATTCGTAACTGCTGAAGAAACTCAACCTGACAGAGGAGTGTGCTGTCTTCAACGATGAGGAAGATGATGGGGCATCGGCAGCGACGGAGTGGGCGCTACTGGGAAAAGTTATATCCCCGGGTGTGGTCCATAGGTCCACGATAATTGGCGCCGTGAGGCCAGCGTGGGGCAACCCATTTGGCTTAAAGATTCGACCGATAGGTGAGAAGACTGAGAACTTATTTGTGGCAGAATTTGGCTGCAAGGAAGACAAGGAGCGTGTCCTGGCGAGTTCGCCGTGGGTGTTCGGCAAGTATGCGGTAATCCTTCGTGAGTACGATGACAAGTTGAAGCCATCGGAAATTCGTTTCGACCGGATGGAAATATGGGCAAGGCTCATTGACTTGCCGCTGGGATGGATGAATCAACACAGAGGAATTCGCGCGATGAGACTACTTGGGGAGGTGATAAAGATGGATGTGGATAGGGATGGCAAAGCAAGCGGTCCGTTCTTGCGAGCTAGAGTGGTAATTGACATTAACAAGCCAATCAAGCGGGGAGTTCTGTTGAAGATGTCCAAGGAAGGCGCCCCAGAGTTTTTTGATGCTCAGTACGAGAAGCTGCCGTATTTTTGCCGCTCCTGTGGGGTGATAGGGCATTCGGATCTAGTGTGTGAGACACCGGCCCCAAGAGATGCAGAAGGAAAGCTACCTTATGATCTGAGAATCCGAGTGGATGATAGAAAGAAGAAACCCCAGAGCTTTGCAGAGGCAGTTGCTGAATCTCTCGGCAGTGGGTCGTCCACGAGCTCCAAGCATACCAGGGGACCATCTAACAAACCTGAGGGGAGGCGTGCGGAAGGGCCGAGGGATGAGATTCCAAGGGAGATGGAGGGGGAGATCACGTCTCCAATGAAGGAACAGGTGGCCGATGGTGCGAAGAAAAAGGAAACAATGGAATTGGGAGCCAGCCGTTCGTTATTTCAGGAGGGCGATGGGCGGAAAACAGTCAGGAAGAGGAAGTCTAAGAATGTGACAACTCTGGCGGATTCTACACCGGACCTCTACCTGCATACTGTGGAGGCTGGCGACCTGGTTCCAGCTGTCTTGGTGAGCTCGCGAGTTAACCAGCTGGCTGGAAATCGAGACGGAAAAGATGAGGCTTTAGAGGAGTTGCTGAAGAAGCAGAAAAGATGTACTACCACCCAAGAAGCGTGATCGGCGGCGGCTGCGTGTGACAGCCCCCGCCGGGCACAACGAATTGCCTAAGCGTGAACTGCCGGGGCTGTGGGCGGTCCGAGGCAGTTCGTGATTTGCGTCTCTTGGTAGAGACGTCGAAGCCCGCGGTGGTTTTCTTAATGGAGACGAGGCTTTCTGAGGAACGAGCGCTGGGGATGATGAAGGAACTAGGGTTTTCGAATGGTTATGCAGTGGCGGCGGATGGCTTGAGCGGGGGGCTGGCTCTCTACTGGAGGAGGGACATTATAGCGGCGTTGCAGAGCAAGTCACGATCGCACATTGACGTAATCCTCTCGAGCGAAGCTCTTGGCGCTAGGCAATGGAGGCTCACTGGATTCTACGGGGAGCCAAGAAGGGAGTTGAGGAAAAATAGCTGGTATCTCTTGCGGTTCTTACGGGCACAGCTCGACCTTCCATGGCTGTGTACGGGGGATTTCAATGAGGTGTTAGCAGCTGAGGAGCACTATGGGGTGAACGAGAGGGAACCATGGCAGTTGGCGGGTTTCCAAGAAGCAGTGGTGGATTGTGGTTTCCTGGACCTGGGCTTCAATGGTTTACCATATACCTGGGATAACCGACAAGAGGGAGATCGGAATGTCAAAGTCCGTTTAGACAGGGCTTTGGGAGATCACAAATTCATGGAGGTTTTTGGGGAAACGGCGGTCAAGCATGTGCCGACGACGTTCTCGGACCACGCGGCTTTACTGGTTGAGATTAAAGAGCTGCAAAATCCCGACCGACAGAGGCGGCAGCGGAAAGCTAAGCCGTTCCGATATGAACACATGTGGCAAAGACATGATGGATATGTGGACTTTGTTAACCAGGCCTGGGATCCTGGGATTGCGAACGGTGATTTGCGGTCGATGTCAACATCCCTGGTGGACCTGCAAAAGTCTTTCCGTACTTGGGACAGGGATGTTTTTGGATCGGTTCGACAGAAACTAAAACACTTGAGAGAGGAGCTCGAACTAGAGAGGAGCAGCACACTGTACCGGGGGCCGACAGTAAGGGAACGGTCCTTGATGGCTGAACTAGCTGAGACCCTTGCCAGGGAGGAGGAGATGGAACGACAACACTCACGAGCAGATTGGTTGCACGCTGGTGACAAAAACACGGCCTACTTTCAAGCTAAAGCCAAGGCAAGAGCGCGCACTAATCGCATTCGGGCGCTAAAACGTGCGGATGGCTCGGAGGAGATGACACAAAAGGGCCTTGAATGCATGGCATCAGAGTTTTATCAAGGTCTCTTTACAGCCCAGGAGGATCTCCAACCAGAACTCGTGTGTCAGTATGTGCCAAGAAAAGTAACAGAAAATATGTGTGTGACTCTTGAAAGGCCATACACACCGGAGGAGGTAGAGAAAGCCCTGTTTCAGATGGGGCCAAGCAAAGCGCCGGGAGCCGATGGTTTCACAGCGGTTTTTTTCAGAAGCACTGGCATTTAGTGAAGGAGAAGGTGGTTTCGGGGGTGTTGGGCTTCCTGCATGGTGGTGAGATGCCAGAGGTAACAAACCATACTATTTTGGTTCTGATTCCAAAGGTGGCTAACCCACAAGAACTTACCCAATTCCGGCCGATATCTCTTTGCAATGTGCTTTATAAGATTTGCTCTAAGGTCATGGCTAACAGACTCCGACTTGTTTTGGATGAGATCATCTCCGATGAGCAAAGTGCTTTTGTTCCAGGAAGACTAATCACGGACAATGTGCTCATTGCTTATGAATGTATTCATTATCTGAGAAATAAGAAAGGGAAGTCAGGGGCCCGTGCAATCATGCTTGACATGGTGAAGGCGTATGATCGTGTTGAGTGGAGGTATTTATATGATGTGATGATGGCTCTGGGCTTCCCTTTGTCATGGTGCAATTTGGTGATGAGATGTGTTACCTCAGTGAGCTTCTCTGTGCGAGTAAATGGGGTTCTCTCACCAATTTTTAAACCTACAAGGGGAATTCGACAAGGTGACCCGATATCACCGTATTTGTTCCTACTGTGCTCAGAGGGATTAACCTGCCTATTAAAATCCAGGGGCCCTCAGTACATCTCCAGGGGAGTGAGAGTCAGCAGGCATGCTCCTTGGATATCCCATCTCCTGTTTGCTGACGATTGCTTGATTTTCACTGAGGCATCAGTGAGAGGAGCACAACGAATAGCTGAGATTTTGGACCTATATAATAAGGGCTCTGGACAGTTGGTGAACAAACAGAAATCAGCGGTCTTTTTTAGTGTGAATTGTGAATAAGATACTAAACAAGAGGTGCTTTCATCCTTGGGAATTCCTACAGAAGCACTAGGTGAAAAATACCTGGGACTTCCAACTGCTGTAGGGAAGATCTCTGAGGGGACTTTTGATTATATAGCTGAACAGATAAGAAGATTCATACATGGGTGGGGAGGCAATATGCTAAGTTGTGCAGGTCGTGAGGTCCTTCTCAAAGCTAATGCACAAGCTGTCCCAACCTACCCAATGAGCTGTTTTAAACTGCCAGCACCAGTATGCAAGAAGATGAAAGCGTACATATCCAAGTATTGGTGGGGAAGCTCTATTGATAACCACAAGATTCATTGGCAGCGATGGTCGAAGTTGACAAGATCCAAAGGAGATGGAGGAATGGGTTTTCGGGACTTGCCGCTGTTCAACCAAGCGATGTTGGGAAAACAGGGCTGGCGATTGATGGTAAGGCCAGATTCCCTATGTGCAAGAGTGTTGAAGGGCAAATACTACCCAACAAGTAGCTTCTTGAGTGCGACAAGAAGGAAGAAGAGCTCTGAAACATGGCGGGCGATTCTCTTTGGCCGGCAGGCTCTAGTGAAAGGACTGATCAAACGAGTGGGGCCAGGAGATTCTATTAACATTTGGACAGACAACTGGATTGGGGTAACACATCTATGAGGCCGATGTTCCGTCTTCAAGATGTGCAAGTGGAGAAGGTGTGCGACCTCTTCCTGCCTGGAACTCGGCAATGGGATGAGCAGCTGGTTCTCCAGTCGTTCAGTGCCCCGGATGCGGAAGAGATACTTAAGGTGAAACCTGGCACGAGACTCACCACAGACATTGATGCTTGGGCTCATGAGAAAAATGGTTTGTACTCGGTAAGATCCTGCTATCGGATGCTGAAACGAGAATGCGACCAGGAAGAAGCTTCTAAGCTGAGTGAAGCAAGTGCATCTGGAGATCAGTTTTGGTGGAATAAGTTGTGGAAACTCAAAGTGCCACCCAAGATCCGTGTCTTCTGGTGGCGAGCACTGCAGAATTTCTTACCCACCAAGGGAGAGCTACAGAGGAGGCATGTGCTGCAAGAAAATCACTGCGAAGCATGCGGAGAACAGGAAGAATCTTTGTTTCATGTGGCAATCACCTGTACACATGCTGTTCGATTCTGGCAGAAGGTGAAGGAGATGACGGGATGCAAGCTACCGAAGTTACACCCAACAACATGGACCCGTGATTTATTGACTGGAGACCTGTGCGCGCAGAAGGAGGCGGCACTGATTATTTGTGGGGCATGGTCTCTGTGGTCAGGTCGAAATAACAGACGCCATGGGCGACGGCAATGGAGCCCGGATGCGGCAGTCAGACATGTTGCTAGGATGATCGAGGACATGCTCTGTCTAGGCCAGACAAATGAGGAGAAGGCGCCACGACAAAGGGGAGTTTGGAGTAAGCCTGCTCGTGGCTGGTGTAAGGTTAATACAGATGCTTCGTTCATCAGTTCCTCGTGCTCTGGTGCTGGAGGTGCAGTGATCAGGAATGAGGACGGCAGCTTGTTGAGGGCGTCGGCGAGAGCATACAGGAATGTGCCGGACGTCCTGACAGCAGAGGCTATGGCAGCACGGGATGGAGTACTGCTTGCAAGAACGTGTGGCTTGGAAAGGGTGGTGCTGGAGATCGATAACTCAACTCTGGCGCACCTTTTACGCTCGGAGGAAGGCGAGAGGAGTACTATCGCCGGTCTTTGGCATGAGATCAGAGAGCTAAGCAGGAGTTTTACTCTTTTTCAGTTTTCTTTTGTACACTGGGAAGGCAACGAGGCAGCTCACCTGTGCGCAAAGCTGGCATCGGCGTCAGCCCCGATAGTAGTTTGTTCGAACTTCTTCCCAGCTGAGTTGGTTGGGATAATCGAGTCGGATTGTAACCCTGCTATGAATCAATGAAGCTCCCTGATTACATAAAAAAAAACTGGCAGTCCGGCACAGCCGCCGCCGCCGCACTCTCCATCCCGGCGTGAGACAAGAACTCGCCGCCGCCTCAACTTCTGAGAATCGAGGTACCAATTGCCACGAGACCCCTCTATTACCAACTACTACCACAGAGCGTTGTATCCTTGTTTGAGGGGATGATTTCGGCGATCTGCTGGATCCCTGAAGAGGCGGCCAAGAACGTTCCTTTCGTTGATGAGCCACCGACGCAGGAAGAGATCGATGAGGCAATCAGGTCTTTCTTTTTGGATAGGAGGTGAGTAGGCCAGCTTATTGGCAAAGGCGCACAGCTAATAGAACGTCGAAACCTATTACATGTCTTTGCCTTACTGTTTGATGATAATTTTAATCTGTAGTCATGATTGCGATGACGAGGACGACGATGACGAGGAAGACGACGACGACATGGACATTCCTGATGGAGCCGAGGAGGAGGATGCTGTCGTGCAGGCAAAGGGCGTGGCAAGTGCTCTTAGGGAAGACCGTGTTGATTGTATTGCTGCTGGCCTCCGTGACCTGAACATGGAAAATTACGACAATGAGGAGGACGGTACATGTCTTGCTGCTCTACTGACCTACTGTAAATCTCAATTATTTGGTGCAATACAATTGGGAACTGACATTACTCAATTGCTGTGGTCGGCTGCTTTTGTTAAGGTCCTACGATTTTTGGGACAGGATCGAATGAATTGTATTATCCAACAAATGACATGGACCCATATCTTAAGCAGGCGAATGACATGGTTTGTTCACCTTTTGTTAATTTACAATTGTAGCATGTAAGCCCATGTTTTCTTTAAACTATGATTAAGTGATGGAGTTGCTTCCATAAACAGGATGATGATCTGGATGCTGAGGATGATGAAGAGATTGAAGACAAGACTGTCAAACCTACTGATATGATAATTGTCACTCTACAGAGCAAAGTGTCTTACAATTATCTAGAGGCAAGTATCTGCTAGCTGCTTACGATATTTACCTACAAAGTGATTCCCTTGGTTCTCTTTTAATACGAGCATGTTCTCCTGTTAAAATTTTGTCTTGGGTAGTGTTGGGCATTGTTTCAACATTTTCGATATTATGTTGTACTTAGCATTTGCTGTATGTATGCTTGCAAACACGATGCTGGTAGGTGGTAGCAACTATGTTCCTATTACCAAATTAATTTCAGCTAGCCTTTATATTGTCTAGTACATAGCCTGTTCGCTTGGCTTATCAGCCACCAGCCAGCAGTACTTCAGTCTCACAACAAATCAGCACCAGCCACCAGCCACCAGCCAGCCAGCAGTACTTTTCTCTCACAACAAATCAGCACCAGCCACCAGCCAACCGAACAGGACAAGTTGTGCCTCTGCTTTCTTGGTGTGCCAGAAGTTACTTCTGATATACTTGGTTATTTACATTGAAGATGTGAAAAAATATTGGCAGGCGGTGATCCTCGAAGAACTACAAGATGGCGATTTACATTTGTTCCCGTACCATGAGATTCCACTCAGTCAATTTCCACTATGCCTTGCATGGTCAGACTGGCCTCAAGGATGGCCAGAAAGGTACATCAGGGTTCTGAAAAGTACAATATATTATATTGCGTGGTACTTCTCTACCTCCCTATGTTTGATTTTTCTGAAATTCTTGCAGGAAATTTTGTGGCTGTTGGTACATTCGATCCAGCAATTGAGATATGGGATTTGGATATAGTAATATTTTTAGTATTACATGATTTATTTTCATGAAAAAAATCTATTTCAGGAGAATTGTTTTATCTCATAAATTATTCTGTACTTATTTTTTCATACTTAATGGTGTTCAACAGGTTACTTGTGTGAGATAAAACTAACAATGCTTAGCACTTAATCATGAACACAGGATCACTAGTCTACTCTAGATTACATCTAGCACTTAATCTAATGCGGAAATTACTTAGGGTTGGGCTTATACCGGCGGCAGTGGTGTCCATGTCGTCGGTGTAGGCCGGATCAGCAGCAATGTAGTCGATGGCGAGGGCGGCGTCGGGGATGTAGCGTAGACGTTCCTTGAGCGTCTTCTGAGGGTACCGACGGCCTTCAGGACGCCAGCGGCACTGCCCAGGACGCGGAGCTCGAGCTTCCAGGCCTTCCAGCGCACTGAGAGATCGGGTTTGGGTGGATTAGGGTTTTGCGAGCCTTGAGCTCGTGATTAACCTCTTAGGAGTCCCTGTGGAACCCCTTTCCCTTAGATATATAGCGCTGTAGGCCCAGGGCCGAGTCCTTGATGGATAAGGGCTGCCTCCCGATCACGGCAGCAAGTAGTTAGGCTTAATTCCGAGATTAGGGGATAGGAACAACTCCCCTTTATCTCTGGACAGTGGTTGACCGAGGTCAAACCAAAATATCTAACATTCTCCCCCTTGACCAAAGGTCAACACTTAAACTAAAACTAACTTAAACTAAACTTAATACTAACTTAATCTAAATCCTTCCTTAGTAAAACAGCAAGTACCAGACCAATGTATCATCAGTAGCACCTCGGCATACCGGGACAACATTACCCATAGCCTTTACTGAAAAACTTCGTCAGGACTCTTATTCTTAGTTTAGGGGAAATTCTAATGGCCCTTAACCAGGACTTTATCAAAGGTATCCACTAATCCCATGTGAAGGACATGTCTCTCGTAAAGGGATGGTGGTAAGCCTTTGGTGAGCGGATCCACAATATTAAACTTAGTACTGATATGCTTAATAATATACGTACCGTCCCGGTTTCTTTCTTTCACGACACGATACTTAAGATCAATGTGCTTAGAAGCACCAGATAATTTATCGTTTGCGCAAAAGAAAACTGTGGCTTGATTGTCGCAGTGTCGCAGTGCATTGTGATAGGTCTCGAGATACTATCAACAATTCTTAATCCCGGAATAAAATTTTTGAGCCATGCACCTTGGCCCGAAGCTTCATAACATGCCACAAATTCTGCTTGCATTGTAGATGCAGCAGTTACTCCTTGCTTACAACTTTTCCAGGAGATTGCTCCCCCTGCCAGCATGTAGACGAACCCAGAAGTGGATTTTCTATCGTCTTCATCACCGGCAAAGTCGGCATCTGTATAGCACTCAACTTCAAGATTATCTGTTCTCTTGTATGTGAGCATGTAATCCTTAGTGCCTTGGCAATATCTGAATGCCTTCTTAACGCCAACCCAGTGAGCCCAACCTGGATTTTCCAAATATCTACTAAGTACTCCGGTTGCAAATGCCAAGTCTGGACGCGTACAGACTTGTGCGTACATCAAGCTTCCAATAGCTGATGCATAGGGAACGTTCTCCATTTTGCTTTTCTCAAAATCATTCTTAGGGCACTGATCTTTATTAAACTTATCGCCCTTTTGAATCGGTGCAGGTGATGCATTACTCTTCTCCATATTATATCTCTTAAGTATTTTCTCAATATAAGCTTTCTGAGACAATCCTAGTACTCTTTGGGCTCTGTCTCTGTGTATCTCAATGCCAAGTACATACGAGGCTTCACCGAGATCCTTCATATCAAAATGAGATGATAGGAAATTCTTAGTCTCATGTAACATATTCTTATCGTTGCTAGCTAATAGTATGTCATCCATATACAGTACTAGAATTATCAACTTTCCACCCTTGAACTTAATGTAGATACATCTATCCACATCATTCTCACTGAATCCAAATTTCTTAATGACCTCATCAAACTTAAGGTTCCACTGTCTGGATGCTTGCTTAAGTCCATAAATAGATTTCTTTAATCTGCATCCCATATGTTCTTTCCCTTTAATAACAAAACCTTGCGGTTGAGTCATATAAATAGTCTCATCTAAATCTCCATTAAGGAACGCAGTCTTAACATCCATCTGATGTAGTTCCATATCAAAATGGGCTACGAGTGCCATGACAATTCTAAATGAATCTTTAGTAGACACGGGAGAGAAAGTCTCATTGTAATCTCTTCCCTCTATCTGAGTGAATCCTTTTGCTACAAGTCTAGCTTTGAATCTTTCGACCTTCCCTTTGGAATCACGTTTAGTCTTGTAGACCCATTTACAGCCTACTGGTTTGACCCATCAGGAATTTCTACTAAATCCCATACTTTATTAGAACTCATAGACTTTAGCTCTTCTTCCATGGCTTCAATCCATTTAGTGGAATTCTTACTTTCAACTGCCTGTTTGAAATTGACAGGATCACTTATTGTTCCTACATCATATAAATCTTCACTTAAATATGTCTCATAAATATCAGGATTAATCGCAGGCCTCCTTACTCTTTGTGATCTTACTAACGGCTCATTCACAACTGGTTCAGGTACTGCTTGAGGTGGTTCTTGCAGAATTTCTTCTGCTCAAACTTATGTAGCTGGTGCCTGAATACCAGCAGCTGGCGCCTGGAAAACAGGAGCCTGCTCCACGTGTTCTTGCTGAATAACAGTATTAGGCGTGGTGTTGCTTAACTGAGGAATAATTGGTTGTATAAACTGATACATCTCTGTAGACTGAGGGATTTCCGGATCGGGAAGTTCAACCCGTAACTCTTCAAGACTTATATCTCTTTTCGGAAAACCTGCACTCATTTCTGAGTCCTCTAAGAACACAGCTTGTCTGGTCTCGACGAACTTAGTGGAGCGACCAGGACAGTAAAATCTGTATCCCTTTGACTTATCTGGGTATCCAATAAAGTGACAACTCATAGTCTTGGAATCTAATTTCTTTTGCTGTGGATCAAACAACTTTGCCTCAGCAGGGCAGCCACATACCTTTAAATAATTTAATGATGGTTTCCTCCCATTCCACAACTCAAAAGGTGTCTTGGGAACTGACTTAGATGGAACCCGATTAAGTATATGAGCAGCTGTTTTTAATGCTTCCATCCACAATTCCACTGGCAAGCTGGAATGACTGAGCATGCTCCGTACCATATCCATTAGTGTACGATTGCGACGCTCAGCAACTCCATTCTGCTGTGGTTCGCCTGGCATGGCGTACTGAGCTCTTATGCCATTTTCTTCTAAGTACTTAGCGAATGGTCCCTTAATTTGACCAAATTGAGCATGTTTCCCATAGTACTCACCTCCCCTGTCTGATCTTACTATCTTAATAGGAGTGTTATGCTGTTTCTCAACTTCTTTCTTATATATCTTAAATATTTCTAACGCATCTGAACGCTTACGAATAGGGTAGATGTGTCCATAACGGGAATAATCATCAGTAAATGTAATGAAAGAATCATAGCCATCTACAGATGTTACGGAGAGAGGGCCACAGATATCTATGTGAATTATTTCTAATACGCCCGTACTCCTAGTAGCGCCTTTCTTAATTGTCTTAGCATATTTCCCCTTAATGCAGTCGATGCACTGCTCTAAATCTGAAAAGTCTAAGTTTTCGATTATCTCATCTTTAATGAGACGATCTATTCTCCCCCTCGAAATGTGACCAAGGCGACAATGCCACAATTTCGAAGAGGTCTCATTAAAATGCTTACGCTTATTTGAAACATTAGAAATAGTCATCACAGAATCATCATTAAGAGAGAGCATATAAAGTTTGCCTTGCCTTTCAGCAGAGCCCACATTTATTGAATTAAACTGAATCACACACTTGTCTTTATTAAATACACAAACATGTCCTGAATCTGCTATAGCTGAAACTGAAATAAGGTTTCTCTTTAAACTAGGAACATAAAGAACTTCATCTAAATTAAGCTGGAAGCCGCCCGGCAACTCTAAGACGAATCTTCCAATGCCTTCAACTTCAACGCGTTCCCATCAGCCACTCTTAGGTTTCGCTCCCCCCTTCTTATAGTTCGGATCGAACTGAATGCCTGTAATGAATTGGAAATGTGCACAGTAGCACCTGAATCAATCCACCAAGTATTAGAGGAAAAATCTACTAAAAATAATTCATCAATGAAAGAGACAACATCATACTTAATATTACCTTGTTTCTTTAGCCATTCCTTAAAGCCTGGACAACCTTTCTGAAGATGCTTGGGTGATTCACAGAATGAACAAAGTATTTTGCCATCCTGAGACTGATTGCCACGCTTGAACTTGTTGTCATTCCTGGGACCTAAATTCTTTCTCTTATTCCCATTCTTCTTATTGTTGTTCTTGTTGTTGTTGCCTTGCTTACTGCTGCCTGACTCATGCTGGTTCTTAGGAGTATTATTGAGAGAAAGATTGCCAACCAAATTGACCACGTCCTTCATCTTTTCAGTCTTAAGCCTCTCTTCCTCCTCAACACAGTAGCTGATCAAATCACTGATAGACCAAACGGCCTTGTTGGTGTTGTAGTTTATCTTAAAAGCAGCATACCGTGGTGAAGGGAGCGAGGTCATGATAAAATGCACTAGGAAACCATCTGAGATCTCCATCTTCATCTCCTTAAGCTTGTTAGCCATGTCACACATATTAAGAATGTGCTCCCTTATACCATTCTGACCATTGTACTGAGAGGAGACAAGCTTCATGATCAAAGTGCTTGCATAAGTCTTAGATGAGCTCTTAAAATTCTCTTCAATCTTAGCCAGCAGCTCCTTAGCGGTGAGATCAGCGCCATTAGCTTTCTTAGTGGGAATAGACCCTTTAATTACAGCACTGATTGTCTGAGTCATCACCATGGTACACATGCGATCAGACCTCTCCCACTTGTCAAGAGCAGGTGAAGTCCCTCCAGCAGCAGGTGCAGCAGGCTTATCCTCCCTGAGGGCAACATCCAAATCATTCCATGCCAAGCATGTCATGACCTTGCCCTTCCACTCCGGAAAGTTCGTTCCATTGGCGGCTCAATGTTGTTGAGGTAGGATGCCACAGTGTTGACATTACTCACTGAAATAATAAAGAACAAAACTTAGCTTAGTGATCATATACAAAGAAATACGAATAAAGGCATGATAATAACCCTACGGTGGTCTGATTAAAAGCATGCATTAAATTTCAATATGCATCACCGGAGGGGAAAACAATTGAAATTCATCTTAATACTCATGATTAAACAACGGTGGTCAGAAATAATCACAAGTTTACTCTAAACAAATTTCCCGGTGGTTCCATTTATTTAGAGGCATCTCAAAGTATAGTGGTGGATTGAAAACTTAAATATCAGTGAATAATCATGAAAACAAACTTAAATAATCATAAAAATAACACCAACTACTTAAAAAAATAGACTTATGCAGCATTTAGTCTTAACTTAAACTCAGAGAATATAAACTTTCCTTAAAACAGTAATAAACTTAATGCTAAATGAATTAAAACTATACTAAAAAGGATAGCTGAAAAAACTAAAAGGAATAAACTTAAATGAAGAATGCCTTTCGGCCTGTTTAACTCATGCACGGCCCAACAAAAACGGCCCATCGGCCCATCAACGCGCGCGGCTCGGCTCAAGCTCGGCGCAGCGCTCATGCGCGCGCGGCTCAGGCGCCCAGCGGCTAGCGGCTCGGCTTGGGGGCACGGCTCGCTTGCTGCGGCTCGGCGCGACGGCTTAGCGCGGCTCAGCCCAAGAAGAGAAGCAGCCCGCTTGCGCGCTTAGCAGGCCTGAGGCCCAGGGGCAAACGAACGCGAGCCGTCCAAGAAGCGGCCCAGCTCGCGCCCCACCCCGCCCGCACGGATCTGAGCCGTCGAATATGATCCGACGGCCGAGCGGGCAAATCGGCGNCGCGGCCACCGCGCAAGCGCGCCGCCGCCGCGGAGCTTCCTCCACCTCCTTATCGCCTCCTCGTCTGACCGCCGCGCCCCCGCGGGCCCTCTTGCCGGCGACGCATGCGCACAAGGCGCGTGCGCTGCCGTCAAGGGGCTCCGCCGTGGCGCACTGATGGCGGCCGGAGGAGGCTCACGGCCTGAGCTGATGGCCGGCGGCGAAGGTAAGTCACTTAGGGTTAGGGTTCTTAGATCTAGGGTTTACTTCTTTGGGATTTGCTGATTTGATCTGAGTTTGATTTGAATCCCCTGTCTGTTTCTTGCTCTAAGTGAAACCCTAGATGTACTGATGTGCGGAATTGATCTACTGATGCTTGAACTTATGCATGAATCTTAAGCATAAACATGAAATTGCTACTGATCTACTAAGAATTGACTCAGGGGTGTTGCTAGTGAACCTAGGAGACGTAGATCAGGCCTCTGATACCAATTGTGAGATAAAACTAACAATGCTTAGCACTGAATCATGAACACAGGATCACTAGTCTACTCTAGATTACATCTAGCACTTAATCTAATGCGGAAATTACTTAGGGTTGGGCTTATACCGGCGGCAGTGGTGTCCATGTCGTCGGTGTAGGCCGGATCAGCAGCAATGTAGTCGATGGCGAGGGCGGCGTCGGGGATGTAGCGTAGACGTTCCTTGAGCGTCTTCTGAGGGTACCGACGGCCTTCAGGACGCCAGCGGCACTGCCCAGGACGCGGAGCTCGAGCTTCCAGGCCCTCCAGCGCACTGAGAGATCGGGTTTGGGTGGATTAGGGTTTTGCGAGCCTTGAGCTCGTGATTAACCTCTTAGGAGTCCCTGTGGAACCCCTTTCCCTTAGATATATAGCGTTGTAGGCCCAGGGCCGAGTCCTTGATGGATAAGGGCTGCCTCCCGATCACGGCAGCAAGTAGTTAGGCTTAATTCCGAGATTAGGGGATAGGAACAACTCCCCTTTATCTCTGGACAGTGGTTGACCGAGGTCAAACCAAAATATCTAACAACTTGTACTAAACCTCATGTTGTCTTGGGAGGAAAATCGATGAACGAAAAAGGGAAGAACAAGAAGGTTTGTGTAGTGCTGGACACATCTGGTCTTGGTCTCCTAATGATGATGTTATGTTAAAAACATTTCACAAGTGAATGGTTGTTGATAACAACTTAGTCTATGTATCATTCCCTTTTATTTCATTTCTCTGCATATATTTATATTTCCATTCAACAGAGAACGCCTTTGTCGTTTCAGTTACATTGTAACTACATCTTTTAGATGCAGGTGGTAACATACATGAAGGCGAGCCATAGAGATTCTATTCTTGGTATTGCATGGAGCATGGAATATAAGTACGCATTTATTTTATCTCCAGTTTATTTTCAGCTCTACTGTTGACCTGCCAGTGATTATCATTATATTATTAATTTCAGGAATATCCTAGCTAGCGCTAGCGCAGACAGAACAATCAAAATTTGGGATGTAGCTGTTGGTAAATGTGTGACAACACTGGAACATCATAATTCCAAGGCAATTACTTACTAATGTTTATTCCTCTTCTCCATTTGACAAGGAGGGAGCATAGTCTGATTTGACTTTACCTTTGCAGGTTCAAGCCGTTGCTTGGAGTCCAGGATCATCTGAAATGGTTCTTAGTGGATCATTTGATAAATCAGTTGCGCTGGTAATGTATCTACTGGACCTTTTTGTCTATAAGCCTGACATTTTATTTGTTTATTAGGTAATATTTCTTTGGCTATTAGTCCTACATACTAGGTTATTTATTATCTTATCCCAACATGGTGACTTGAATCTTGTTGCAAATTAGTTTTCTAATTGTCATTGTTGTATTGATGTTGGCTACCCATTTCAGATAATAAACAATAATTCAAATCATATTTTTCATACCAAGTTTATATGACTTCTTCCTAAAGACGTGTTCTCATAGGTGGTGCTGCTCGTTTAACTTGTTTTATCATATTAATATATTGTGGAACCAATGCCTTCTGTGTTTCCCTATGTGCAGAAGGATGTTAAAAATTGTGCACCAGATTGCATTAGATGGTCTGTTGAAGCTGATGTGGAAACTTTGGCCTGGGATCCACACAATGAACATTCATTTGTGGTGAGTTCCTAAATTTTACTGTATTAATGTGTCGAAATCTCATGCAATCACCCTGGAGAATGTGAAATCGATATGATAAATTTGGAAAAATTATGCATGTGCTAAATAGAGTAGTGGCAACATAGTAAAATTGTTTAGTGACTTTTATTTTTTACTAGAAAACTGTTACTGCATATCTGCGAACCTGTTAGTCTTAGCATATCCTGACTTTAAATTCCATATCTGGATGGCATTGCACCCCGATTATTCTAAGGTGTAAAGATGCAACTCTACACAACATCATCTGGTATCTTGTTTTATTCTGGACTCCTGTGGACAAAACCTGTGGTTATTATCAACTATTCTTGCAGTTGCAGCAGAAGGATGTGGTTCTTTCTTTTCGGTTCCTATTTTGCTTTCAGATAAATTAGTATGGTTCACACATCTTAACGGCTTTAGTGTGTTTTCAGGTTAGTCTTGAAAATGGCATTGTTCAGGCATTTGACAAGAGGAGAGCTTCGTCGAGCCAAAATTCCTGTTTGGCCATGTTTACTCTACATGCACATGAAAAGGCTGTTTCGTCCATCTCATTTGGCCCTTGTGCCCCAAATGTAAGTTACATGTGCACTGAACCCCCCAAAAAAATTTGTATGCACACTGATGCTTGACTCATTGCATGCAGTTTCTTGCAACTGCTTCTATGGATAAAACGGTACGAAACTGTCGTGTTTAATTAAGTAAAACGGTTCATATGCATACTTTCCAGGTAATCTTGTGTCTATTGATGTGCAGGTGAAACTCTGGGATCTATCAAACAATCAGCCATCTTGCATAGCTTTTCTGAATCCGAAAGTTGTACGTTCTCTTGTCCTATTGGCGCTTATTTTACTTGAAACAGAGAATTGCTGTAGTTATGTTGCTTGGTTAAACGGTTGGAATTTCAGGGTGCTATTTTCTCGATATCGATTTCAAATGACAAACCTTTCTTGTTGGCTGTGGGAGGATCCAAGGGCAATGTAAAAGTGAGTATCATACTCGGCCACAAAGTTTCCGTTGTCTTGAGTGGAATTGAGGTGACATATTTTACATGTTTGATCGGTTTTGAACACAATGACTGAAACATCGGTGGCCACTAAATATGGCAGTTTGTGGAACTAGTGTCCAATAAAGTCAACAGGTATGTACGTAGTGCAACATCAGTTTAGCTCAATTGAAATGCTAAGCCATTGAGCACTGCAGCGCCATGATGCACATGCTATGTTCTGTGATAAGCCCAATCTTGTTTCAGAAAATTCAATGTATACGCTCCCTTCTGTATGTTTTGGTGAACAAGTGGGCTTACATTTTGTGACCCGCAAGGTACACTTGCGAGTGGGGACGCATGGGCCGGTTCTTCTTCCACACGAGTTATGGGGCCAACGGGCAAGCAGGCCTAATGAAATTGTAGGCCAAGTTTGCAAGAAATTTTTTTTAATTTTTTTTTACGATTTTTCAAAAATAACGGTTGGATGGCATCCAACCGCCGTATCATTTGGCTGCAGCCAAATAAACTGGCGGTAACAGAAGCTAACCGCCGGATGAATCGGTGGTTAGAGAAACCGCCAAATAAACTGGCGGTATGAATTTAAAAATTTAAATTTGAACTGTATGAGGAAGCAAACCGCCGAATGGTTTGGCGGTGGGTGTCGGCACGTGGGCCCGGGCACCCTAACCGCCAAACCATTTGGCGGTAGGGGGATCTCGCCCCTTGCCGCGCCGTTCGATCCGGCGGGAAGCCTCCCGCCGTCGGATCCACGGCGGGATCCCCTTACCGCCGAATCATCTGGCCTCTATATAAGCCGAAATCCTATTGGAAAATTCATTCTAAATCAGAAAAAAGAAAAACTAGGGTTAGAGAGGAGGGTTAGGGAGAGGAAGAATCAGCGGCGAAGCCCTGCCGGATCTGCGCTTCGGTTTCAAGTAAAATCCGATCTCGTAGTTGTAACTTCAATTTGGTAGATTTATGACTTTGTAATTATTTTAGTATTTAGTTTACACAGTATGAAATCGTAGTATTATTTTTGAGTTACTGATATTAGACTTAGTTACTGAAATAACTATTAGAGACAGTTACTGATATTAGATTTAGGCCATGTTTAAATCTGCAAGATAAGTTTAGGAAATTTACTGTAGCAATTCTAATTCAAAGATTAGGAGGACTAAACATGATCTAATTATAAAACTAATTACATGGATGGATGGGAAATCGCGAGACGAATCTATTAAAATCCGTCATTAATCTACGTTTACTACCCTTAATTAGTATCCTAACATTTGATGAATAGTGATGAATAGGAAAAACTTATGAAAGTAAACAGGGCCTTAGTGACATTAGTTTGAGTTACCTTATATTTAGTGACATTAGAGATAGTTAGAGTCATTACTTTTAGTGATATTTGATATTTATTAATATATCTTTTTATATTAGATGGACTGATATTAGAGTTTACCCCACAATTTTATATATACTGTAATTATGCATTTTAGAGTATACATTACAGTTTATATCTTTTTATATTAGAGTTTCTGTTAGAGTTTTATGCATATTAGAATTTATATAATAATTTAAATTAGAGTTTATATTAGAATAATGACATTATATTAGAGTTTATATTAGAGTTTATATTAGAGTAATGACTTTATATTAGAGTTTATATTAGAGTATTGCCTTTATATTAGACTTTGTATTAGAGTAATGACTTTATATTAGAGTTTATATTAAACTGTATATTAGAGTAATGACTTTATATTATAGTTTATATTCAACTTTATATTAGAGTTTATAGTAGAGTTTACAGTAGAGTTTTATTGATATACGAGTGTATATTATAGTTTATGGTAGAGTATTATGCATAAGTTTTTTATGAGTAGAAAATCGTATTAATTCTTCCTATTGTCCTGGTTTCGTTTTAGGCATGTCTGAACCATTATAGTTCCAATTGTTCTATGGATCAGGGGAAATTAGATATGGTCCTGAATGGGTAGACCTGTCAGATTTTAGTTGCACCAACAGAAAAGTAGCTAGAGCAGCAGAGAGAAATTGGGTTTCAATAACAAAGTGGCTTTATCATTCATTTGGACTTGATGAAGCCCAGCATGACCTGTCAGTGATGGCAGTGATGAACAGAAGTGCAACTACATATTGGGAACTTGTTGCGCTTGAAGGAACTAGAACTGGAGGTCATATGTGACACTATGTACGCAGCATGGTATGCCGCTGGTGTTGCTTGTGCGAGCCTTCCACAAGGCTGGGTCCAGCAGTGAAGTGCACGAAGAAGTTGATGCTGGAGGGGAAAACCTTGAAGATGCTACTGGGGAGGAAGGTGAACAAGTGGAAGAAGCGGCAGCCGGACAAAGAGACAACGCACCCCCTGAACCATCGGGGGAGCTTGATGAAGCAGAAAATTTTCCTGAGATGGTTTTGGAGGCAGAGAGGGAGGGCAAAGAGCATGAGCAGTACTTTGAGGAGGACTGGTCGGATGATGACGACGCCGAGGAGGTGCAGGTGCCAAGGAACTGGGTGAACTATGACTTCTCACAGCTTACAATAAATGAAGGCCTACAAGTCCCCTGGGAGTACAGGTGCAACGAAGTTTGCCTCGGTTCGTGCTACAAGACTGCAGAAGAAATGAAGGATGCAATCAAACAGTGGTCCACTTTGTGTTTGCAAAGGGAGTTTAGGGTTGTTAAGAGCAGCAAACAAGTCTATGACATATGCTGCGTTACAGAAGGGTGTCCTTTTCGGGTTCATGCATTCTGTGGAAAGTGGAATCCTTACTTGGAGGTGAGCAGAATCGAGGATCACACATGTGTGCTTGAGCAGCTGGACACAGACCACCGGAACCTCACATCTGGTTTTGTGGCAAACTTGATGTATGCACAGATCATTGATAATCCAAGCTACGAGCCCAAGTCTATAATATGTGCCATCGAAGAAAAATTCAAGTACAAAATTAGTTACGGCAAGGCATATAGAGCGAGACAGAAAGTATTCAAGATGAAGTGGGGGACTTATGAAGCATCATATGACAACCTTCCTGCTTTGCTGCACGCCATATGCCAACGAAATGAAGGGAGCTTCTATGACCTTAACACTTTCCCCTCTGTCTTAAGGCCAGGGAAGCAAGTGCTGCAGCGGGCATTCCTGTCATTGGGGCCATGCATTAAGGCTTTCTGACACTGTAGGCCAGTCATTTGAATTGACGGGACCTTCCTGACTGGAAGGTACAAAGGCACAATCCTCACCGCCGTTACCGGCGACGGTAACAATCAATTAGTGCATTTGGCCTTTGCTTTTGTGGAG
>CM014275.1:8010282-8078883 GCA_004135705.1 Alloteropsis semialata
GAAAAGAAGTATTTATGAAACTGCTTCTCCATATCAGACCATCCTGTGACCGACCCTGCTGGCAACGACGTAAACCAGGTAAACGCCGGCCCTGACAGTGACAGAGGGAAAAATCTGAGCCTGAGTCCCTCCTCTGAAGCAGCCTCACCACACTGAGCCAAGAATCGGCTCACATGTTCGATAGTGGTCATATCATCTTGCCCGGAAAATTTGGAAAAATCCGGCACCCTGTAACGTGGAGGAAGTGGCACTGCATCAAAATAAGATGGGTACGGGTGCCGATACAACCTCGCTTCATCTTTAGGCTTCAAGCCGAATTGATTTTGGATCACCTCGGCTTTCTTCTGCGACCAATCGGACTGTTGATTGCCAGGTGACATTCCATCAGCTATGTCCATCACATAATTGTTGTAATCACCAACCATACGCTGATGTGAAGGAATCTCTGTACGTAGTCTTGCAGCAGCGGGTTGTTTCTCTCCTTCGTTCAGAGTCCTGGCATACTTTTCACCATGTGGGCCGACAATAGTTCCATCGGCCATCAACAGAAAACCGTTGGCCAGTTCAACAGGAGGTGGTGGAGCAATCGGCATCTGTGGAGCAACGGTCATTGTATTATCTGCAGTTTCTTTGCCTCTTCCTGATCCTGATGCTCCTGCAGAATCTGCTATAAACACTGGACCCTTCAAGCAAATAGCATCGTCCACCGCCTTCTTGATGAGATTGTCCAAAGAATTCACCAAAGTGCCTGATTGGTTGATCAATGCATGATGAACAGCCTGGTGAATCATCTCTGTCATGTTAACCTGGTACTCCCGAGCATCAGTTGTCTTCTTGATCAACTCTGGATCCGGGAGAGGACCTTTGAGTATAGGGCCTGAACGATTACGCCCAAACTGGCCAAGGCAGAGCTTCTCAAACGCATCAATCTGGGCCTGAACTGCATCCAACTGAGCTTTGGACAGATCGGCCTTTGTAATGGGTATAGCCGTCTCAGGCGTCTTGTTCTTGTCGTTTTTAGCCTTCTCAGCAGCTTCAGCAGCAAGTCTTGCTGTAGTTTCTTGTTCAGCATCAGACGACGACATCTTGGACTTTGTTTCTCGTGTCCCACTGGGCGTGCCAAAAATGTGTTGACGCGGAAAATTGGCGGTCGTATTCCCCGCGGTCAGCACACGAAGACCAGGGAGATCAGCTTCGCTCCAGTGCCAGTCTACACTCCAGTTCAGGTTCGCAGCGTGCCAGTCAATTTGACCTGAAATTGACAAGGGAATAAAACAGTTAAATTGCTCTTTGATTGTGCCGGCTCTATTTCAGACGATGGAGTAACGTCGAATTTTAGCCAAGACCCAATCAGACACGTGCCGGCCGATACCAATCGGACCTCAAAATCGGACCTCATTGATGACGTCAATCGGACCGAGTGATCGGACCTCAGAATCGGACCAATCGGGATCGGACCTTGATTGATATAACAGATTAGCCTTTGAATAATAAAATAAAGTATATAACAAGGCCAATATGTAAAATAATGGATCAGCTATGTCTTGAAACAAGATATTAAATAATCAAAGTGTAAGCCGATACATTGTCCACCTTGTCTAGTTACCAGTTTGACTCGTCTTATCGGACCATCTAACCAATCGATCGGACTATAGCCTTTTCAGAGAAATCTAGCTCCGACGTAGGGAATCTAGATTTCTCCAACTATGATCAGATCAGATAGCTAGATAATCAGACTTGACTTATCAACCTGTTAATTAAACAAGATGCTCGCACAGGTGTTGATCAGATTAAGCAAATAAGCAAATAAAACATTAACAGGATCGATCTGATTCTAAGATATGCTACCAAATAATTAAGCGAGATCCAGCTCCGACGTAGGGAATCTACACCACACTTAACATTCAAATAGCAATAAGGCATAACCAAAGCTTCCTTTAACTAATCAAGATGAATCTAGCTCCGACGTAGGGAATCTAGACCAAACATGACAGTCAAAGATTAATCTAAGCGTATTACAAAGATCCAGCTCCGACGTAGGGAATCTACATCAATGCAATACTCAAAGAACAACCAGATTAAACCACAAAGCAGGATCGGACATAGAACGATGCTGTAAGATAAATATTGCTTAAATCGGACCAAGATCAATGCTCAAAGCCGTTGAAGAAGTAGAATTGATTCACATGGCGTAGATCTAAACCAATCTAGCAACTCCAACAAACCGCAAAGACTACCTTTAGTAACCAAGATACTCTAGCTCCGACGTAGGGAATCTAGACTAATCTTGATACCTAGCTCCGACGTAGGGAATCTAGGCTTAAAGTAGTAGTCCGATAAACGATAATCTGTTGAATAATCAATATTGATCTAGCTCCGACGTAGGGAATCTATAGCAATCTTGATTATCCAGAGATAAATCGGTTGAACAGTATAAACGAGAAAGGGCGATGCGCCTCAATTCAAAGCTATACTAGTTCGATAAATTGACTAACTTACTGGTAAGCCGGAGATCAGAACTGATGCAGCCCGTCCACCAATGAGCTTCGTCGGTAACTACTACTAGGGTTTTGGCGTGAAGCCGGGTTGTATTGATTGTGAGAATATTTTTTACAATGGACGAGGGTTCATATTTATACCCTGGTCATGGAGAGTCCTGATCGGACCAGACTAACTTGCGAACTAAGTAAACTAAGCTTAAGATAGAACGAGACTCTCATACGCCTTCTGAAAAGGAAATAGTCCCTGGATCTGATACGCTTCCTTCTTAGCCGACGCGCCTTCCCTCTTGTACTCGTCATCGGATCGGACTTCCTGCTTCATCGGACTCCTCTTCAGCATCGGCTTCCTTCTCTGTCATCTTCGGCCTTGACCAGTCAACGGGTCCACTGCACAGTCTCAACCTCACCACGTCATCATCTGACTCAGCATGTCTGGTGCGAAAATCCGGTGTCAACAGTTACCTTATATTTAGTGACATTAGAGATAGTTAGAGTCATTACTTTTAGTGATATTAGATATTTATTAATATATCTTTTTATATTAGATGACTGATATTAGAGTTTACCCACAATTTTATATATACTGTAATTATGCATTTTAGAGTATACATTACAGTTTATATCTTTTTATATTAGAGTTTCTGTTAGAGTTTTATGCATATTAGAATTTATATAATAATTTAAATTAGAGTTTATATTAGAATAATGACATTATATTAGAGTTTATATTAGAGTAATGACTTTATATTAGAGTTTATATTAGAGTAATGCCTTTATATTAGACTTTGTATTAGAGTAATGACTTTATATTAGAGTTTATATTAAACTTTATATTAGAGTAATGACTTTATATTATAGTTTATATTCGACTTTATATTAGAGTTTATAGTAGAGTTTACAGTAGAGTTTTATTGATATACGAGTGTATATTATAGTTTATGGTAGAGTATTATGCATAAGTTTTTTATGAGTAGAAAATCGTATTAATTCTTCCTATTGTCCTGGTTTCGTTTTAGGCATGTATGAACCATTATGGTTCCAATTGTTCTATGGATCAGGGGAAGTTAGATATGGTCCTGAAGGGGTAGACCTGTCAGATTTTAGTTGTACCACCAGAAAAGTAGCTAGAGCAGCAGAGAGAAATTGGGTTTCAATAACAAAGTGGCTTTATCATTCATTTGGACTTGATGAAGCCCAGCATGACCTGTCAGTGATGGCAGTGATGAACAGAAGTGCAACTACATATTGGGAACTTGTTGCGCTTCGAAGGAACCCAGAACTGGAGGTCATATGTGACACTATATACGCAGCATGGTATGCCGCTGGTGTTGCTTGTGCGAGCCTTCCACAAGGCTGGGTCCAGCAGTGAAGTGCACGAAGAAGTTGATGCTGGAGGGGAAAACCTTGAAGATGCTACTGGGGAGGAAGGTGAACAAGTGGAAGAAGCGGCAGCCGGACAAAGAGACAACGCACCCCCTGAACCATCGGGGGAGCTTGATGAAGCAGAAAATTTTCCTGAGATGGTTTTGGAGGCAGAGAGGGAGGGCACAGAGCATGAGCAGTACTTTGAGGAGGACTGGTCGGATGATGACGATGCCGAGGAGGTGCAGGTGCCAAGGAACTGGGTGAACTATGACTTCTCACAGCTTACGATAAATGAAGGCCTACAAGTCCCCTGGGAGTACAGGTGCAATGAAGTTTGCCTCGGTTCGTGCTACAAGACTGCAGAAGAAATGAAGGATGCAATCAAACAGTGGTCCACTTTGTGTTTGCAAAGGGAGTTCAGGGTTGTTAAGAGCAGCAAACAAGTCTATGACATATGCTGCGTCACAGAAGGGTGTCCTTTTCGGGTTCATGCATTCTGTGGGAAGTGGAATCCTTACTGGGAGGTGAGCAGAATCGAGGATCACACATGTGTGCTTGAGCAGCTGGACACAGATCACCGAAACCTCACATCTGGTTTTGTGGCAAACTTGATGTATGCACAGATCATTGATAATCCAAGCTACGAGCCCAAGTCTATAATATGTGCCATCGAAGAAAAATTCAAGTACAAAATTAGTTACGGCAAGGCATATAGAGCGAGACAGAAAGTATTCGAGATGAAGTGGGGGACTTATGAAGCATCATATGACAACCTTCCTGCTTTGCTGCACGCCATATGCCAACGAAATGAAGGGAGCTTCTATGACCTTAACACTTTCCCCTCTGTCTTAAGGCCAGGGAAGCAAGTGCTGCAGCGGGCATTCCTGGCATTGGGGCCGTGCATTAAGGCTTTCCGACACTGTAGGCCAGTCATTTGCATTGACGGGACCTTCCTGACTGGAAGGTACAAAGGCACAATCCTCACCGCCGTTGCCGGCGACGGTAACAATCAATTAGTGCATTTGGCCTTTGCTTTTGTGGAGAAAGAGAGCGGAGACATATGGTATTGGTTTCTGGAGAGGCTGAAGAGTATGGTTGTGGGGGATGTGCCAAACGTGTGTGTCATACACGATAGGCACAAAGGTATTCTGCAGGCAATTGAAGAAATGAAGAATGGCAGCACCGAGCGGCAGACATTACCACGATGGCCCGACGTCGTGAGCAGGTGGTGCATCCGTCACATGGGGGCAAATTTCCATAGCCAGTTCAAGAACAAGGCACTGATGAAGCTGTTCAAGCACTTATATAGCCAGAATCAACAGAGGAAGTTCAACCAAATCTGAAAGAAACTAGATGACCTTACGAAGAAACAATCAGAAGAGCTGGCAAAGAAACCTGTGACAAATGAAGCAGACGAGCCCAAGTTTCTTGAGGATGTGGGGTTGGACACTGAGCAGACTAGAAGGAGAAGGGGTCGTGCAATTAAGACTTTCAGCCAGTGGATTGAGAATGAGCCCAAAGAAAAATGGGCATTGATCTATAATGAAGGAGGTGCCCGGCATGGTATAAAGACTATAAACTATGCCGAGGTTTACAATTGGGTGCTTCGTGGAGCTAGGGGTCTCCCCCTTGTGGGAATCATCGAGTTTTTCGTGTACCGCACAATTAAATATTTTCATGACCGGTATGGAAAGGCTACGGCTGCTATGGAAAACAACCAATTGATGTACGACTACAAGATGACCGAGTATATGGATGAGAAGCAGAAGAAGGCTCTATTGCACCGTGCGTATCCGATGGGTTCAGCTGAACGGCGGTTCGAGGTTCATTGCAAGGACAAAGGGAGGACGGTGGCCGGACGGGAAAGGGTCACACAAGAGTGTGTTCTCAGGAATGATAGTTGCATTTGCACATGCCAGAAGCCTCAGCTGTTGCACAAGCCTTGCTCCCATGTGATTGCTGCCTGCTATGAAGCTAGGGGACTGCAGCCCCGTATTTACGTCTCTCCCTACTTCTTCAAGCGAAACCATTATGGCTACCTGGAGTTTTAAGGTGTATGGCTATGGGATATTAGGCTCCTTCACCAGGAACCCGGGGAAATATGCAACATATATCCCCGATCCAGATCCAGAAATGAAGCAAGGCCGTGGCCGACGAAAGAAGAAGCGCATTAGGAATAACATGGATCGATCTGAAGCTGGTCCAGACGTGCGTATCTGCTCTAAGTGCAATGAGGTTGGGCACACATACAAGAAGTGCACTGCGACGTCTTATTATGATCGAAGCAGTGCAAGCGGCTCATCAAATGTGGTCTCAAATCCTCCATCAAGGGGCGCTGGTCGTGGCCATGGCACCCATGAGGGCCTCATTTAGAACTACCTTGCCATTGTTCTAATTATTGTATTATTAGTTATGTAATGTAAGTTATGAATTATTAGTTCGGTAATGTAAGTTCTGTATTGTAAGTTCTTACGTATTAGTTATTTAATGTTAGTTCGGTAAAATAAGTTGTGTAATATTAGTTATGTAATGTAACTTCTGAATTATTATGTAATTTAAGTTCTAAATAATATTTTTTAAATATTATTGTCAATGTTTATCTTATTCTGTTTTTTCTATGTCAATGTTTATCTTATTCTATTTTTTCTATGTCAATGTTTATCTTATTCTGTTTTTCTATCTCAATGTTTATCTTATTCTGTTTTTTGCACAAATTCCCTGCAGCTATGGCGGACCCAGCGTACGTGACTCCTGAGTTGCTCGACAGGCGACTCGACCAGCAGCACCGTTCGTACCACTCGGCCGTGCTGGGGGTCGACGTCGGGAGCAGCTTTCGCTCTCGTGTCGGCATGACTTACATGCCGCTACACCCCCTCTTTTTTCCGAGGTAAGCCGTCACTTCAAATTGTCAACATTTATGATATGTTACAAATTTTTATCTAATGCGAGCACTACTTTGCGTTGCAGGTTACGCGCAGCAGGCCTTCTGCCTCTCGCGCATCTGGTGGAGGGCGACATGGACCGGTCGCACGTGAAGCCAGCGGACCGCATGACGCGGTTTCAGTTCAACTACTCGTTGCTGGCGGCTCTCCTCGACAGGTGGCGGCCCACCTTCCACCTCACCGTGGGGGAGATGGCGCCCACTCTGCAGGACGTGGCCTTCCTGCTTGGCCTGCCGCTAGCAGGCGACGCCATGGGGGCGACCGACCCTCCGGCCACTTGGCGGCGGGACCTCTTCGACAGGTTCGCGTACGTTCAGCGGAACGAGCGCGCCCAGGGCTACCAGGAGTTCACCAGCACGCACGGCCCCAGCAAGAAGTGGTTGCTTCAGTTCAGCGTAAGTACCTACACCGTTCTGTTTGAGTTTTATATCTTTTTACATTAAAGTAAAAATTAGAGTTTAATTTAGAGTTTATACTACACTTTAAATTAGAGTTTAAATTGGAGTTTATATTAGAGTTTAAATTAGAGTTTATATTAGAGTTTATATCTTCTTATATTAGAGTTTAAATTAGAGTTTAATTTAGAGTTTATATCTTCTTATATTAGAGTTTAAACTAGACTTTATATCAAAGTGTTTATATCTTCTTAAATTAGAGTTTATATCAGAATTTATATCTTCTTATATTAGAGTTTAAATTAGACTTTATATTAGAGTTTATATCTTCTTATATTACAGTTTAAATTAGACTTTAAATTAGAGTTTAAATTAGAGTTCAAATTACACTTTAAATTATTGTTTAAATTAGAGTTTATATTAGAGTTTAAATTAGAGTTTATATCAAAGTGTTTATATCTTCTTAAATTAGAGTTTAATTTAGAGTTTATATCTTCTTATATTAAAATTTAAATTAGAGTTTAATTTTGAGTTTATATCTTCTTATATTACAGTTTAAATTAGACTTTAAATTAGAGTTTAAATTAGAGTTTAAATTAGACTTCATATTAGAGTTTAAATTAGAGTTTATATTAGAGTATATATCTTATTGCACTTATTGCAGGCGGACTACATGAGGGCAGACGCTGACGAAGTGACCGTCCAGCGTCACTTGGAGGCGTACCTGCTCTGGCTCTTTGGGTGGGTGATGTTCTGCAACTCACAGGGGGACTCGTGTCACAGGTTCCTGATCACTTACGCGACGGCCATCACGACGCACCCGCTCGAGCAGATTCCTCAGATCAGCTGGGGCTCTGCGGTTTTGGCCGCCACGTACAGGGGCCTGTGCACGGGCGTGCACAAGATTAAGAAGGGAGACCCTATCTTCGTCGGGTGTCCCTTGCTGCTGCAGCTGTGGTCGTACGAGCGGTTCCCAGTGGGCAGACCAGCGATGAGCCCCGAGCCGTACGACGGGCCGGCTCCTGGCACGGACCCGCGCGACTACCCCACCATGGGGTCTTTGTGGTGCCTCCAGAAGATATGTGTTCGAACATTTTTTTTTATTTTTAACATCCTTTTGTTGTTGGGACTTGCTATATTATTTGTATTACTTGTGCAGCCGAGCTGGGCGGGCCAGCAGACGAGGAGGTCGTACGCAGACTTCGTCGGCCAGTTCGATGGGCTCGTTGACGCGGACGTGCGTTGGACCCCCTACTCGCCTGACGCGATCCACGCTCGGGCACCGCACGGCCTCTCGTCCTTGTGCCAGCGCGACCAGGGCTACTGGATGACGACGAAGCCCCTGGTCTTCGACGTCCACGTGGAGGAGTACGCGGTGCACAGGGTGATGAGGCAGTTCCACCTCTACCAGGAGTCACCGCTGCCGGTCGTCCACTCCGTCGACCCGGTCCACCACAGGTACGTGTGTCGTATTTCCGTCCCGCAAGTTTTGTATATTTCTTAACTCACGTGGTCGATCTTTGAATAGGTGGACGAGGAGGGGACACACAGCTGGCATACTGTGGCAGCCCGCGGTGGCGCAGTACGTGGTGGGTTGGGCAGACGCGTTGAACCACGTCGTCGACGAGCACCGCCCACACTCCGACGAGGCCTTCGCAGCGTACCTGCGGTGGTACTGGCCTAGGACCCGCGTTCGGGTCCTCCGCGTTCCGCCCCAGCCCACTTTCCCCCCGGCGCAGGTGACGAGCACGTACCCGGTACGACGCGACCAGAACTACGCGATTGGGGTAAGTACTACGTCCTTACTGCTATAACACATTCGATCAGTACGCATTTTAATTAACATAATTGAACAGTACGACGTGCTCGCGGAGATCGACGCTACGGCTGCGTTTAGCCGAGCGAGGGCGGACTTCATGACCCCCGCCGACCACGTGGCGACGTACGACCACATTCTGCACCTCCTCACGAAGTTCAAGCGGGCGGTTTCGTGCCGGCACGACGACGCTCCGGCGATTCCACGCCACCCCACCTCGGCCTCGAGCTCAGCGTCCACTGGACGTACGTACCACGTGCCGTCCAGCTCCTCGCAGCCGCCTTTCCCTCCTATGGGAGCAGGTCCGTCGACGGTACCCTCCGCGCCGTCCAGCTCCTCGCGGCTACACTTCACTCCTATGGGACCAGGTCCGTCGACGGTACCTCCCGCGCTTAGCACGCCTGTCCCAGTTCAGAGCGCTCCCTTGGGGATACCCACGTACACGCCGAGGCCAGCAGCTGTCTACAGCACAGGTACACTATAGTATCCAAGTTTTGTTCGTAACATCCTATCATTGAGTAATTACGTTCTCGACTAACGTTTTATGTGACAGGGCAACCAGCGATGACCACAGGCGGCGCGTCCACGTCGGCAGGGCAGGCCGTCCACGGCTTAGGTACGTAATTGACCAAACGATATTACTATATACTTTTACTTGCGTACTTACGTGATTGTGTATAATGCAGCGTACGCTTCAGGCGGGACACCCGACGACCCAGTCGAGGAGCAGCACCCCGCGGCCACCCAGTGGACAGTCCCCTCCGACATTGAGACCTGGTACCGACAGGGGCAGGGGTCGCAGGAGGAGGTTGGTGGTTCGCAGTTAGCTAGCGCCCTTGTACCTGCTACTCAGTTCTCGCAGCAGCCACCGTTCGCGACACCGCCTCCTGCGGATGCAGGGCGCCCGAGTCGGCAGGCACCGCCACCTGACCCCCTCACGTACTCTGCGCACCACACGAGGGCCGCGCAGCAGGCGGCCAGGAGGGTCAGGCCTAAGGTGGTCAAGCGAGGCCGCATTTAGTTTTTTAACTTTTTACGCTCGAGTGATTATGTATTGTACTGGATGTTGTATTATACTTTTCATGTTCAGTACTTTCTTGTTTGTGATATTATTCCGTTTGATATTATAATTTTTCTTCATTCGCAAGCATTTTAAAAAATTTACGGTTGCACATACAAATTACACCGCTTTTTCAATGCAAAAATGAAAAAAAATAAAAACCCTTACCGCCGTTCCATTTGGCGGCAAGTGTAACCGCCAAATGGAACGGCGGTTATTTCAACCGCAGGCCGGCAGTTAGAGGAACCGCCGGTTAAAACGGCGGTTAGATTTAACCGCAGATTAAACCGGCGGTTAACCCTAACCGCCGGTTTATTTGGCGGTTTCTCTAACCGCCGATTCATCCGGCGGTTAGCTTCTGTTACCGCCGTATCAATTCATCCGGCGGTTAGCTTCTGTTACCGCCGTATCATTTGGCTCCGCCAAATGATACGGCGGTTGGATGACAGAATTGCAAATTCCGTCATCCAACCGTTATTTTTGAAAAATCGTAAAAAAATTAAAAAAAATTCAGTTTGCAACCATAGTGTAAGAAAGCCTACGGGCCGTGGGAAGGCCATATCATCGTCATTTCAGCCTGTGTGAATATGATCTCTCCACTTCCAGCGTATATAATACTCCGTATATATAAGAAGTCAACAACAAAGCAACCAAAAAAGAAATGAAAAAAGAGAAATGAGCATTATGCATCCTAGCATCTCCTCAGGAATGGCCGCATTTATCTCAAAACATGCCCCCTTTTTTAGCTGAACGTGGAAGGCAACCCACTTCTCCCTACTGAGCATGGACTTCGTCGACCTCCTCTTGATCTCTTCTTCTCTGCGTACCGTCGATCTCGGAATGCTACACAGAGCTGGAGTCCCTCTCATGTCAGCTTGAACGATCGAACAGCCTGAAGCAAAACAGACGAAGAACAAACAGAAACAATCCCATCCTTCAGCGCCTAGCAATGTAATATTAAAAGAAAAAATGGGCAGGACCGATTGTGATCTCACCTTCTCTATCTGAGGCCTGTACTTCTCCGAGTCCTCGCCGTCGGTGTACTGCAAGAAAGACACGGGATTATTGCTAAGCTCAGCATGTGCTCGGCTGCGGAAGCGCTCGGCTATGGCTAGCAGGTGAATGGACTGAGAGGCTGATCGATCGAGAGCTGCTCGCCTGGCCTGTCACCGTGTAGAGACGGTTGTACCAGCCGTTGAACGCCATCCCGATGGCCGAGAGGATGTGCCGCCGCCGCTCGCCGGGGTTCTGCAGCGTGTACTCCACGTAGTACAGACCTGCAGCGTGCGCGGTCAGGCTCAGACGTTCAGAGATTGACGCGATGACTTCTGTGGCTGTGGCTGAGATGCACGCGACTCTGAAGTCTGAAACTCTGAAGAGGGCGATGATCGCTACGAACCGTTTGCCGCCTTGGAATCGATGAGCTTCGCGGCGAGCCCCGGCGGCCTCTGCCAGCTCCTGTCCAGGCCGTTCACCTGCGCAACCACGCACGGGTGGCCATCAGAATTCAGAGCACGGCTTGGTAGCAAAGCATTCGGTGTTCAGATCTCAGTGGTTTCAGAGTTTGAGGCTTGGCCGAGCGCGCGCGTACCAGGCCCTCGGCGAAGGCGTCGACGTCGCCGAAGGACTTGAGGCTGGTGAAGTCCGGCCCGATCCCGGTGATGGCGACGCTGACTGAGAGATCAGTGGCAGAGCAGGAGCTCGTGAGCTCACAACGGCACCGATGGCTCCATGCTCTGCAGCACGGTAGCTGACTGCTGACACAGGGTGGAAGAAGCAGGCGTACCGTTGGAGTCGGCGGCGGCCTGCTCGGGGTAGAACGCCGTGACAGACTTGATGCCGCTGGCCTCGCCCGCGCCGATCAGCCATCCTGCACACACAGAGTGAGCTACGGTTACACGCACGCACACAATGATTGCCAGTTGCCACCAAATTCTGCTAATTGATCGACCGATTTTGACTTCTCTTGCATCAGACAGCGAGCTATATACTGTTCGATCGATGAAGGGAGACAAATTGCTTGCCTTGTGGAACCGCAATGCTGAACTTGTTGGCCTCATCCTCGTAGGTCGTGAAGCCCTCCTGCAACTCTTACCAATGGACCAAACTGAAGATGTTAAGCATCGAACGCCAACAATACAGTAGCGCGACGAGAACCGAAACTGTCGCCAGTCAAGAGCATAGACTCCGCAGTACCGGTGGCCTCGGCCGCCAGAGCAAGGGCAGGGGCGAGCGCCGGCGCCGCGGCGGCGAGGGCGATGCTCAGCAGGGCCTCCCTCCGGTCCAGCCCACCCTCTACCCTGGCAACCATACATACAAGCGTGCAGCTTCAATGCTTCACAGTTCACACCACGTGCTGGTAGTGATGAACTGTGTCGGCGCCTCGGTGGTGGAGGTGCGTGCGAATTGAGCGAGGAGATAAGGTGTGTACCGAGCAGGGCGGCAGTGGCAGACCGTCGTCGCCTGCATCCTCCTGTGGCTGTTGCTGCTGCTGGGCTTGCGGCTAGAGGGCGACGAGGGAGAGAGGCCGCCGGCGGCCGGGCAGAGGGAGGTGGTGCTGGTCACGGCAGCCATGGCGCTCGCCGCACGCCAGCCGGTGCCGCCGAGTGGTGGTTGGTGTTGCGGTGTTGCCTCGCCGTTGTTTTCGCCGGGGGATATTTTGCTCCAGCCGTGTGTGTGGCGATTGGTAATAGAACCGTTCGTTCTTGTGGCCGCGACGAGAGGACAACAGGCTGCAGGGCACACACGGGCCAGGGGCGAGAGAGCGACTGGCCCAAGTGTGGCCTCAGACGTACGATCTTCATCGGACGACAGAAAGACGCTTCCAGCCGCATTGCTCTTCAATCTCGTTCCAGGGAAGCACAAAATGCAGCGCCACGGTTTTGGAAGCAACAGTCTGGGCGTGTTTCAGAATTCAGAGAACAGTCTACTAGCTGCTGAAATGCTCGCAACTCCAGGACACTAGTCAGTAACTCAGTAATGGACTTGTGCTGAGACGGGCTAGTACAATCTGCAGAGGCACAAAACTATTGACATTGCATTCCACCGAACTGCTGAGACTGCATTCCACCAGATGAACCAAACAAAGTCGTTAAGGTACGAGCAGACTACAGCAAGGGCTCGCAAGTGCGCAGACCAACCACAGCCCTGCAGGCTGCACACAAATATCGGTCTTACTTACCCACAATGCCGAGTCTTGATTGTGCCTAGGGTTCCTTTGCATCACTGACTGCAGACTATTGTAACGATTCACTGCAGAAGGCAATGCAAAACACCGTCGCAAGGCCAACAGTGGCCACGATTCAGCTGAGTCGATGCTCTTGTTTTACTGGTTCCTGGAGGAGAGCTTGTTGCTTCATCCCCGTAGTCTGTCTGACCGAAAGGAGTTCAATGGGCTCTAAGATTTTGGAGCGCCGTCTTAGCGGTCGCCGGAGCTTGTGCGAGGGCGGGAACTGCTTCGGTTCTTCTTGATGCTGGCTGTACAATCCTCAAAGACCATCCCAAAAGAGCAGGAGACACAGGAAAACCAGCACAGCCACATTATCTGTGTCCACTGGTCATCTTTCCTGCAAAACAGAAAAGAAGAAATATTTACAATGGAAGGAATAAACATACACGAGTCAGTTCGCATATTCCTGGACTAAGTTGCTGCATGTAAAGGAGAATTCAATTCACATATAGCAATCTTAGGATTCTTTGACTCAAACTGATTGGTTCAAAAGAATGTGGCCTCAGGAATGCAAAGCAGAAAAAAAAAGTTGTAATAAACACTTCACAAGTAGAAAGCAACAACCATACCTGTAACTGGAGCATGGGGTTGTGTTGAAGTGCCTTGAAACCTGCATTAGGCATGATCAGAAATCAGCAATCAGCATGCATACTTGTGATTACTGTCATAATATCCTAAAACATCTGTACGCCAACATGACATCTGGAAGAATTCGGAAGCTCTACTAATCAGAATTGGCTAATCCTGCGTCCAGTAGCGTTGAAGGTTCTCATGTCTGGATACGTAGAAAGTCTCAAGCAAATAGCATCCAGGCCTGGGAGACTTACTGGCTTGAACAAAGGCATTGCCGAGAACTGGCTGGACTGTGTGAGTAAGGATGGATGCAACTGGGGGCTAGATAATGTTGTTGTTTTCTGTCCAAAAGCAAACAAGTTGCTTAAACCTCACTAACTCAAGTTTAACATGTGGTTACTATGAGCTACTATCATGAGATATTGTATCTAATTCCGTCAGATCGCAAACAAAATATTTGTCTCCCAATCTCATGACAGCTCCCTGTTTATTATTTGTTCTTTAGTGTACTCTAAACAATCCAAATAATTACTGTTATGATAGGGTGCTAAATGTTCGAGTAGATTGAACAGAAAACAGTAAAAGCGACTTGGACAGGCGGAGATCACTGTTTGCACATACCGACACAGTGCGGGTGGCTGGGGTGCTGGTGCGAACAGCAGCAGGCGCATAAGCGCTGAGGAGGCTTCTCAATCCGGACATCGAGGAGAGTTTCTGGAACGCGAAGCGGCTGGCCATCTCTCCCGATCGGTGGACCTGCGAACAGTGGTGTTGCCAGGATTATTGGGTATTCCCATCTCTTAACCAAAAAAAGAGTCTTGTTGAACAGTAAAAAATTCACAATACATCCATAGTGATAACTGAGGAAACAGTGATACAAGTGTGCCATGAAAACAAAGTCAAATGACTCAAATATTGAAAACATTGGCAAAATCTTATAAAAGCCAAATATTTAAAACATGAAACAATCAGGGAGGTGCAATTCAAAGGTGGGGATTTACCCATTTGGAAAGACCTGATGAAAGTCAAGAACATTTATGTGCAAGGTAGAGCAATCTCAATAATATTTCCCCTCAAGAACATTTGAACTATGTAGCACAAAGATGATGACAGTATCTGAGTTTAAGCAAGCTAATGGGGAGGTTACATTTAGAAGATGGCTCCCCAATGACCTGCATGAACAATGGATGTCACTGAAACACAAAGCAATGATATTCCCCACAATGAGGAAGCAGATGAGATATATTGGAAATGGGGTGCAAAGAAAAGATTCACTGTCAAATCTATTTATGAGCACTTAACTGAAGATGAAAGTTGAGAGTCATTTAATAAGATATGGAAAGCAAGGATACCATATAAAATCAAGATATTCCTATGGCTAATTGCTCAAGATGCTATCCTTACTAAGGATAACATGAGAAAAACGAATTGGAGTGGAAATCCTACCTGCCAATTCTGTGATTGTGTGGAAACTATGGATCACCTACTGTCCCAATGTGTAGTATCTAAAGCTGTGGGGAATGCTGGCGGTTTGTATTGGTGTCAATAATGTACCTAGATATGTACATCAATACTGGAAATGGATCCACAAATGGTTACCTAATGGTGGCACGGTGCATACTTTTGGCCTTGCTGCCATTAGCTGGGCAATTTGGAAAACTAGAAACAAATCCTGCTTTGATGGGAAGCATCCTGCAGAGATATTGTGTTATGCCTGCTCTCTAATGATTTTTTGGACAGGGTTGTATAAAGAAGACTCCCAAGATACAATGAACGAAGGGACAAACATATTGTTGGCCATGGCGTGCAGGATGATGTCGTCTCACCAAAGAGTGAATATAGGGCTGCTGCCTGCACCAGAGGAGGAGCAGGAAGACGAGGAGAACGCCTGATCAGCTGCAGCAGGCTGGAGCTGCACCCCTTGGCTTATGGCGTGAAGTCTTTTGGTCTAGTGTAAACCTGCTGTTGGGCTGTTAGGTGTTTTTGGTTTGTTGCTCTCGCTTTCATGGAACTGTAATAGTTACCCTGGATCTGTACGAGGTTGTCAGCATGAGTAATGGGTTGACTCAAGCTGTTAATCATGTTGATNTCTCCTTCTGCACCTTTCTCTCTAGGTTCTTTAGTCTGTATCTGGGGATGCCTCAATTCAAAAAAATAAAATAAAAAATCGACAACATTGTTTGTGCTTGTGAACATTCCACACCGAGCGATCATTGCCAACCTGATGAGAACTGTACGAATTGAAGGACTATGATCAATCGACTTTTTCTTCATTTTGCAAAGAACTATAGTCCACACTTAGACATACGCACTAATTAACAAAATAGTATATCAATTGTGCTATACTGCTATGGTCGGCTCAGCAATCAATGTACTCCCTCCGTATTGAAATAGAAGTCGTTTTGGACAAGATTTTAGTCAAACATTGGGAACATAAATCATAAATAACTTTTAATTCGTTGAGTTTAGAAATGTGAAAACCATATGAATAGGTTTGTCTTGAAAAGTATTTTTATAAAAGTATAAATATATTATATTTTAATAAATATTTTTAGAAAAATAATAAGTCAAAGTTACATTTTGGAGACCGTGTCGTTGTCCAAAACGATTTCTATTTCAATACGGAGAGAGTATCAATATTCAATAGATAGACATTAGAGGAAGAGGATTTAGAGCTCACCGTTGCGTCTCCCCCGTGTTTCCCTCCCGGCGACTTGGCGTCTTGGCGAGCTCCTGCGCCCACGCCCAGCCCCAGCGGGCGAGCAGGAAGCCGTAGCCCGTAGGGCGCAGCCGGCAGGCTCGCCTGTCGGGGCTCCCGCTCCGGCCTCCGACTCCTCCGAGCCTGCGGCGTTCAGCGACTACGATCTAGGATTTAGGATTCCAGCCGGCGGCGCTTTGGATTTTGGGGAGACTAGTATATTGCCCGTGCTAACGCTACGGGATATTTCGTAATGCAAATCAAACAAGGGCTATTATATTTTTAATTATATAGCCATGTAAGGTATAACACCTAGTTTACTTCTTTAACACATTGTAGTCTAGCCATGTAAGGTATAACACCCAGTTTACTTCTTTAACACATTGTAGTCGAGAATAAAAAGATAACTTGTAGTTGAAAACAAAATGACAAGTACATAATGTCAACTTCAGAGTGTATGCGTCCAAATCTGTTCGCTGATGGTAGCCATTCAAGATGGCACTCCTCATATATGCACTCACAAATCAACAAAGAAAAGTAACCAGCTGACCATATTAGAGAGCTCTGCCAAAGCTGATGTATTCAATGGAGCTGCTATGCTTCTTAATCACTGGACCAGGGCACCTGTGTCTCATTCACCAAGACAATCTTCACCTCCTTAGCAACTTGACATCTATGGATCCTGAATTCACCAGAATTAAAACTGCCAATAAGTTGCTGAACAAAGGAAGCAAGGTATCAATAGCAAAGCAGCTGTAAAAAAATTGATAAATTATGTGAAAGTAGCTCCTATTGATAACTCAAGAGAGATCGTTGTGCTCATTGAGGGAGCCATGCAACAAAGAAAATGAACTGAATTAATTTTCAGGCATCAAATCTACTCTGCCCATATTATGTTGTGCTTTGCAACTCAAACTCAAAGGATCAGCATTTATTATGCTTTGCACTGAACTATTCTGTACAGGCTAACATTGCATTATATTTACCATGAGAAATACTGAGCTCATTTGTCGTTATCTAAAACTCAAAAGAATCATCTAAAAAGCATTCAGATACACAGAGTGACACACTTATTCTTGACCAGCTCTTCTCTACTTAAACTCTGAACCTTCTTTACTTCCTGGCATTTTTTACCAATGAAGCTAGTGATTATCCACCAGCCCTACAATCAGGCAAAAAAGACATGGTCTTGATGCTTTCATCCCAATTCCCCTTATTGCTTGACCTGGTCATGGACAAAAATAGCCACTGAGCATTTATTTTATAACTTGGCAATGTCAACAGAGTAACAAACAGGCAGGAGAGAAAAAGCATAATCTCTAAGCTAGGATTTATCCAATCATTAGCATCTATTTTCAAACATATCAAGCCATTTAGATATTCAGGTATGTCAAAGATACATACACATATCTGTTAGTAGACAGAAGGTAGAAGGAAAACATTTCATGACCTTACATGCATTTTGCACTTACCGGCACAGTTCGAAGAGCACATGTATGCCATACAGCAATGCAAAAGGCAATGCATAGATGTAATGAACAGTACTTTGCAACACCTACTAATTTGTAACTGCAACTCACCTGAAGAGGGTTAGTATACTGCAATAAGTAAAACAAACAAACTTCAATTCAGCAAGTAAAATAAAAAAATTAATCATTGTTTCCTAATCGTTTGGAAGAACATAAGCAGTACAAAAGGCAAAAATGTAGCTAACAAGTTACAGAATTAAGCCACAGACTATACGTACGGCACGAAAATGGTAACATAGTCTGAGACTCAGTGCATGCTTCCAAGATGCTGATTAATAAGTTTGCTTGGCTTGGTACATTCTACAGTAGTGTTTGTGCAACTGCCTAATTTGGATGCTGGGGCACTCCACAGCAGTAGTAAACTGGTACTCCTTTATACATCTTGAAAATTCCATTGATGTGCCACACTATTGGCAAGTAATTCCTACTGCAAGTTGTATCAATGAATTGGAACCCTTGTCATCATATTGCAATTCCATCATATCAATGAGGCCAATAAGCTATCAAATGTAAACTAATAATTCTTGACAAAAGCTTCTTTTATTAAAGCGTTGTTCTGATCGCTATTCAGTCCAGACTATAACATGCGTTCAGCCCAATTGCTATTTGAAATCAACCATATATACATATATCCAACTTGGCTCTAGTCAATCAAACAAATGATTAAATCAAGCATAGTTAGATGTACAGCAACAAACCAAAGCTGTTTATTACATTTCAGGAAACAAAGAACAGTGCATTTTGCAAGTACAAAACTTAAACTAAATGACAAATGTAATCAAATGATCTCTAGGCATGCTGAAGCCCAGATACATTCCAGGCCAGATGAACAACAAGTATCGCAATAAATTATTGAATAGAATTGTCCTAAACAAACAACATTGAGTAAAAATCGCCTTAGGTCAACTCACTTCAAGAATGGCACAATGCAGCACCTCTTCTACTCTATGCACACTCTATCGCTGTTCTTGTAAGCGAACTTGCAGATCTCCTCAAAGACCAGGACCTGCTTAGCATTCAGAGGTGACCGCACAATGACCAGGACCTGCTCCAAGCAAGGTATCACGAACCCTGAATCCAACTGCATCGGCAGAGCAAAATTAGGCATGCCATACACCAACCAGAAGTGGAACATTGCAACATATAGAAACGGTATGACAGTGCTCACATTCTTCAAGCTGTTCATCGAACTTGGAAACATGGCGCCGTGAATCTCGAACTTGGAAAGCTTCGGGTGGCTCTTGAAGAATTCGGCGAGGTCGATCTCCGGGAATGGCTGGAGCGTGTCGAAATCGCCACATAACTCAACCTTCATCACCAGGTGCTTCACCTCGCTCGCGCACTGCAGGACCGAGCTGATGGCGCCCCAGCTCCACTGGACGCCGCGCAGGGAGAGCTGGTCCAGCTCCGGGAGCCTCCCCATCTCCACATGATACACGCTCCCTAAAACATCCCACGAGGCAATATCAGGCAATGTGAAATGGGCCAAATCTGTTCTGCAGGGGGGAGGAGGGACGCAAAAGGGCTTTTCGAAGCGTACCGGTGTTCTTGGAGATTGTGAGGTGCTTGAGATGGTCGCCTCCTTGCAGCGAGATCCAGCAGAAGCCCTGGACCTCAAGGGACTCGACGCGGGGCGCAGCGAGCCTGAGCGAGCAGTTGCCAGCACCGACGAAGTCGAGCCGGCACCGCTCCAGAAGGTGGTGGACCCTCCCAATTAATCCGATTTAAAAACATGTGATCACTATTACAGATTGGGCTAATCGTGCAACCGTCAGATACCTTCCCGATTAAATCACCATTTCTCTCGACCGAAACGAAATAGTAGCAGTTCCACTCGAAGATGGGCTCAGGCAGTACAACTCATCACAAATTTTTACATTACCAGATTCACATGGATAAATATACAAATACAGTGCATATGTTTTAGTTATTACAAACCAGAGTTATAATACAGCGGAAGTCTAAACGTTGGAACAAAAGACATTGTGCGGAGCCCTCGCACAACATCTAATCACCGCGGCTTGAGTCAGACTCAGACGACACTCGCTCCACGATCCATCCATCAGGAAGCACACAAGGCCAAGTAAAGGCAGCAACGGGATCATAGCCATCACCAATGTCTGAAAAGTTATGCCACAAGCAAGGCTGAGTATACTAATACTCAGCAAGACTTACCCGACCAGGTTAAGATTCTAGACATGCAAGGCTTTATGGCTGAGAGGTTTGTTTTGCCAAAAAGCATCTACAAGTTGATCCTATTTTCAAGATTTTAGCCAAGTTAATTTGAGACTAACCATTGCTAGATTTGCCAGACTATCCAATAACAATCAGTGTCGAAAAACAATTGATTAACATAACATCAACAATTCTCATCTAACCACACCTCTACCTATTTGGCCCAAGCACACTGACGTGTGAAAAGAGATCAAGCAGCTTCATGTAACCGCAGGACGGACAACTCGAGTTGATTTTTAACCATGCATGGGACAACCTAATCGTACGACCCGTGAGAGACACTCAGGACCTCACGAGGCAACCGTTCCCATCTCTCCCTGCCATCTGCCATCGGGGCCCACTCTACCCGAGTGCACGCCCCAACGGACCCCAGGTGCCTCAGGCAAACCTGTGCCGCGGCCACTGCTACACTCGCCATCATCCCCATCACCCAATGGAGTAGGAAGACCCGTCAGACGTCAGTTTGAATCAAGTACTAGGTTTACCAGTTTACCATATTTCCCGGCATACGATTAGTACCTTCAAAAGCTTGACCAACATCGCCACACAATCAATGCCTTAGCCACAATTAACTGTGCAAGCGGGACATTCAACCAAACAGGAATATCGCACAAGCCCCGCTTGCCGATCATCATAAATTGATATAAAGTAAAATCCTATATCTCGCGAGTGACAAGGCAATCACTCGACTTCTACCGATCCTAATTAAGCATGGCATTCTATTCGACCTACACATACTAGTATTAGGACTTGGGTACCTAGGGATCATGCAACTAGGGTTTCATTCAACTCCTCGAAACTTAAATGCACAAAGTAAGGCATCAATACAGGAGTGTTAATTTAATAGTGGGTTATATTCCGGGGCTTGCCTTCTTGATCACCAATGGCCTTGGGCCCATCTGGACTTTGGTCCAGGTCTTGAGCAGCCACAAGGTTCAACTCAGTAGCAGTAGGATCCACCTCAGGCTCGACCTCAATCTCATACACTCCGTCAACAATGGTGCTCTCTACATGAGGTGCAAATGTATGAGATGCATGAATGCATAAGCAATCAATCGTATGAATATCTACAGCAACTCATATCACTGGACAATCCTTTATGGAGTATAAATAACTAAAAAATTCACAAGAAAATTGAGGTTTGCTTTTAGTTGATGATTAAGCCTAGTTTAGATCTAAATTAACATATAAGGAAATTTCATTGAGTAGTTTAATTTATATTACTTACCATTTCTACTCCCTTACTTATTTAATTCCAAATCTACTAAAATCATGAATAACTTTGGCTATTAGACACTCAACTCTACTCCAGTAATTATAGCAAAATCATCAAAGGTGGTTTTGCATCTTTAGCTCATGCATAAGATTTACAAGGCAATAAATCACCCCTTAAGTATTCACTCATACCTAAAGCAATATTTCAGGTATTACACAGTTTACATATGCATATGTTACACCTCTAGAAAGATAATTTCACAAGGATTCTAGAAAGTCTACATTTGTGATTTTATGATTTTTCTGTGATTTTATACATATTTATTTGTAACCATCCGATTTAAATCAAAGAAAAAGAAAAACAGTAAAACATCTTCGCAGCTAGGCCCCTGAACTTCGGATTTCTCGCAAAATAGCCCCTGTAGATTTTCACATAAGCCCTAGAAATCTATAGAAAACCCCCTGAAGTTCTCAGCTTCTCACCCTGGGGTCCCTGGCCTTCTTCTACTTCGAGCCAGAGCTCGAGCTCGGTGTAGGGGAGGCCGGCGGTGGTGGTCCGACCGTTGTGGTGGTGGATAAGGAGGGGAAAAGGACCGGGGAGGACCACGAGCTCGCGGGAAAACTAGGGGAGGGGTCAATTTGGGCAATGGAAGAGTAGAGCCGGCTGTCCACGAGCGCCTGCCCAAAGAGGTGCCATGGCGACGGCGGCCGGAAAAGCTCGGATTCCCGGTTTGGGAAACTGGGGCAAGGGCCAAGGATGGTTCGGGCGAGGAGAGGGAGAGGTGGGTGAGCGCTCTGAGGGGTTAATCGGAGAACGGCGGGGCGGAGAGTGGTTGAATCGGCCGGCGAAGTGACTGAGCTCGTACATGGAGGTACGAGAGTGGTTGTTCGGCCCTCCATGCTTGCACGTGGCGCGGCACCGAGGCGCAGACCGCACACGAGGCACGGGGGAACGCGGACAAGTGTCCCAGATGGTCGAGAGGACGGCACGTGGCGGTGTGGACGCCCATGCCGGCGTCGAAGGCGCCCATACCGGAGTTGGCCGTCGAGGACCGACTGTTGCGGTGGTGGGGTAAATCCCGCACCGCAACAGTCTGTCATGTACAAGTTCTACTCCCCCAAGTACCACCAACTGTTGCGGTGGTGGTATGCATTCCGCACCGCAACAGACCGTCATGCCTAGCACAGCAATAGTCTTTCAATACAGAGACGAATTTTAATGTTCCTCAGGACCACCGACTGTTGCGGTCATGGTCTTGGGTTAGGACCGCAACATTAGGTGCTTGGGCATTTTCAACCAGACTAAACATCCACAGATTGTTGCGGCGAATTGAAAGTGAGAGGCCACCGCAACAGTTCGTCAACCAGAGAGGTTTTTCAAATTTTGCCCGGGCGACCGACTGTTGCGGTCATGGCATGGGTTAGGACCGCAACATCCGGTGACTTGGTCATTGCAAGTAGACAAAACAACCATCGAATGTTGCGGTGATGTAAAGTTGAGAGTCCACCGCAACAGGCTTTCATTCTAGTAGCATATTTGGTTAAGTCCCTAGGGCACCGACTGTTGCGGTGAGGGAAGAGAGTAACTACCGCAACATTCTACTAGTCTAACACATAGGGGGACTAAGTCATGAGGGCACCGACAATTGCGGTGACCAAACCAGAGAGCACCGCAACTTGCTGTCCTTGCGGAATTTGCATTTTCTAAGTGGATTTTGATTTGAATTTTTGCTAAACCAAGTCTTGTCTCATGTCCAAGGTTCAATATGAAACAAATAAGCACTTTCTTGGATAGAGACCAAGGAATCTCCCTCCAACCCTCATCTAAAAATATTTTTAGTATTTTATTTTATCCTATGAGAGTTGACTTTGGTCACACACTCACACATATGCACAAACAAGATGATTATAAAATGATGCATGTCACTATTGATTTAATTAAGTTCATTATGGTTCTTAATTACAATAGTGACACCAGAGGTGTCACAGAGAAGTGGGAGCGAGATGGCGGCGTCGCATGCGCACTCGCACCCCAGCAGCGCGAGGTCGGTGAGACCGAGGCACGCGGCGACGGCGCCGTTGACCGTGACGAGCTCCTCGAGGCGCTCCGCGGCGGTGACCATCCGGCCGATGGCGTCGTCGGCCGCGGCCACGGCGGGCGCCGACGCGGGGACGCTGCCCGCCGAGGCCTCGAAGGCGCCCCGCGGGAAGTCGAGACCCAGCGCGGCAGCCGCGCCAGCAGCGCGCGACGGCGGCGCAGGCCGCCACGTCGCGGGCGCTGCTGAGCTGCGACAGGATGTGCTGCACGACGCCGTCCGGGAGCGCGTCCATGCCGCCGTCGATCTCCATGCGTGCCTTCGGCGGGTTGATTGATGGCGGCCGAGATCGGGGATTTGGTGGGCGCGGCGCGGATTGGGCGGGGAGCAGGGAGCGTGCGCGATTCATGTGAGGCTGGAACAGGAAGAGGGCTCGAGATTTAAAACGGAGAGAGAGAGAGAGGGAATTGGGGGAGCGAGGGAGAGAGGAGACGCGGCGTGGGAAGATTTGGATTTCGAAATCCGGCCTCCACGCGCGTGGGATCGGGCGAGATCGGCGCGCGAGGATTGGATGGGGTTCCAGATACATTAAACGGACACCGTTGGATTTGGTAGAGTAATGAGAGAGAATGTTTGAGAGACGATCTGGTGCGTACGTTTGAAGCTTGTTGCAAGTTTTGGGTACATATGTGGGGTGATTGGAGTGCAGAGTATGTCACTGGGGAGCTATTTTGGGGTGGATGTAGAGATGAATTAACTGGTGGTTTATTAGGGGTAGAGACAGAGATAGAGATACAGAAGAGAAGAGAAACGGCGTGCGGGTGCCGGGTGCGGCATCGAGCCGGCGAGTCCGAGCGTGAGCGTGACGCTGGTGGTGGCGTGGACCCGTGGTGCCGAGCGGGCCAGCAAGCAGTAACAGCTGGTTGTGGGCTTGTGGGCCGTCAGCCGTGGGAGGTGGGCCGGTGCAGCCCTAGTGATTGGTGAAGCTGTTGTCGCCCAATAGTACATGTATTTGTGTAAATACTTGATGTATAAAAGGTTTTTTCTAAAAAAAAAAAGTTGGGTATTCCCGTGAAGAGAGGAGCGGGCGGCGCCGGCGACACCTGGCATCGGGCGGGAGGATTTTTCCTCCTCCCCCCTTCCCCGTCTCACGGCTGGGACGGCATCAGGAGGCGTCAGCAAGGGGCTAGAAGGCGGAAGGAGTGCAGGCGTCTTCGGAATGGTGAAAACGCACCTCTCACGTGTCAGTTGTGTGTTGGCATCTGTATCGTGGGCCCGCCTGGCAAGTGATTGTGTTATTGTTTTATGTACTCGGCTCTGTACTGTAACCTGAACAGGACAAGTTTACTCTGAAATCGAAATCGATCTGCCGAGGTTTGGGGTTCGTCGCGCCGATCAGCCAGCCTGCGCACAACATCACTACAGATTCGCTCACAGTGCCAGCTCGTCCCCTAATGCTTCCAGCTGATTAGTTTTGAGTGACTCCCTGACTTTGAAATCTGAAGGAAAAGAGAATCACCTCTGGAACCGCGATGCTGAACTTGTTGGCCTCAGCCTCGTACGTCGTGAAGCCCTCGTGACCTCATCCCAACTCTGATCAGCGGCCAACACTGAAGAAATAAGCGTCCCTTCGCTGGAACGCCATGAACAAGAAACATACGACATATTGGTAGCCTGGTAGGGGGCTCCTAGCCTCCTAGGCCATCACTTGAACAATGTACTATTTATTCATTTCAAGTCACATCCTAAGTATGCTCTTTTTCTCCTGTGTTACTTCTGCACTGTGGCCCTGTTTAATTCTAGGAACTTTGCATTCTCTTTCCACCTCGAAAACCGTGCCAGTTCATTTCTTCTCTCTGTGCACGCGACCCAATGCATAAACTTTTCACCACTTTTCACCATATCACCACAATTAAACAGGGCCTGCGTCGATTTGCACCAGAAAGTTTCTTCAATGGTAATGTGTGTGCTCATCGGAATTCATGGCCTGAATGTGTTTTGTTGAATTTGGATGCTTTTCATGTAGAGATTTGTAGATTTAGTTAATATAAATATGATGGCATGCAAAACACAAGGAATTTGAACCAACTCAGTGTTCCAAAGATGGGTTAGTCCATCATCAGTAACTACTACCAACACAAATTGGTAAAGTGTCAACCAGTGCCAATGCATTATGGTTGCAAATTGTACAATGTTTGATTCTTAGCTAGTTTCATCTACGCTGCCTTATATATAGTATGTAGAACAATTAGAGATATCGATGGCTGGGTTATTGTAACTTGTAAATATGTATCATCGGATAATTGTAGTCGCAAAAGGACCTACTAGCTCCTGGATGGATTGTTGTTTGATGCATACGAATTAATATAGAAGTGAACAAAGTGGCTATCATCATATAAGCATGAAGGAAAAGGATGTGCATAAAACAGCATTTGGACCTACTTCAGGCATTATATCTATTGATGCCTTTTGACCGCACAAATACCGTAGAAACATTTCAGTCACACAGGAACAAGATCAAGCACCAGATGATTTGACCAATGTAACTTTGAAGTTCTGTTGCTCCATCAGCAATTTAGCATTTACCTTCCGTATCCGTAGCACGGAACTTAGTGGTCCTATCCTCGTCGTACGTGCAGTCGTTCAGCGAACCAAACTGAACAAAAATTGACTCGTTCAGCGAACCAAACTGAACAAAAATTGAGGCGACTACAACTCGCATAAGACGCCACCGGTGTCCAGGGTGAGCTCGCTGCCTCGCCAGCGGGTTGATGGCACCTGGAGAGAACAGTTTGTTAACCGATAGCGATAGCCATTCCCCCAGAGCCTCACCTCAGCTGAATCCCTCAAATGTTAAGACGGCACAGGGTGCTCGGCTGCTCGCTGCCTCACTGGCAGGTTCTGATTCTAATGTTCTAGCTCCAAATCCAGCTGAGTCGACAATCTATTAACATTGCATTCACACATTACATCCAGACATCATCCAAAGTTCAAATCTGGATATGAATCCCTCAAATTTCAGGAGCAGGATCTCCGACAAACACCACCAGAATAAACAAAAAAGAACAATTTCTACAGTTTTATGCAGGAATTGGGGAGTATTAAATATTGTGCGATAAAAGTCAGGGGTTCCTGAATGAAGTCCAAAATTAGAGCACATGGACATCCTAGTTCCATTGGAACCTAGGATTTTGAAACATTACATTGGCCGTTGCACGAACTTGAGCTGCAACGTGTTACATTGGCCGTTGCACGAACTTGAGCTGCAACGTGAACTGCTTTGGCTATTGCTTAAACTTGTACCACTCTTCTCTTCAAATAAGGCCCCAACAATGGAACAAGAGCCAGCAAAACACCATAAACACAACTGATTCCTTATAAATTTATTGAAATCAGCATTTTTCCTGCAAAACAAAAAAATATGTACGATGAAATGAATAGAACTTCAAAAGTGTTTTAGAATATTCCTAGGTTGCTAGTTTACAATGACACTTGTTTCCACAATTGCAGAAAAAGAAACAATTTCTCCAATAAAAGGCGTCAATTTTCAAAGGTACTATATGAAACGAATAAACAACTCAGGTTAATAGTGCATATGGCTACATCTCTATATCATTTGAGTTTCTTTTTGCATTGTGAAGAAAATACAATCTCACATGTAGCATGCACCAATTTTAAGAAAAAAAGATTTCATAAACCAATCAAATTATTTCGCATGTCTACATATCCATATCATATGAGTTTCTTTTTGTAATTGCAAACAAAAGACAACCCGACCTGTGCTACGCTCCGCTTTTTAGAACAAAAAAAAAACATAATATTCCAAATGATTTCGCCATACAAGTGTTTTTCACCTTTTGGCAACATGTCAAATTTGATCAAGCTAATACCTGCCACTAATGTTTATGATAAAAGAAGTGTCAACCAGGAATAATGGCAGTCATCCAATGCACAGTAGATGTACATGATTTTCTTTTGCCCATACCTGGATACTACCTGACAAAAGGAATGATAAACTGAGCAGCAGCTTCATTGACAATGAGCTCAAGTTCATTTTACATAGCAAGCAGAAAACAGCCATTCATCCAACGTTTATATCAACAAAAAGGCTGAACAGTAGTACTTACTTATCTATTTCAGCTTCCCAAGCCGCCAGTCGAGCTTGCCGAGCAGCCGATTTAGCATCCCATTCAGTTGCCCATGCTGCCATTTTAGCATTCCTAGAAATTCCGTGCCGCGTGGATGAAGTGGCTGAAAAAGATCTCTTTGTTCCTCCAAAAGAATCCACAAATATAGGCACGCTAGTTGTTGAGTAGTTTGTTTTAGCAGCATCACGGGAGCACGGGAATGTGTTAAAGTGCCTTGCAGCCTGCATTAGCAGGATCAGAAATCAGGATGAGAACTTGCGATAGAATTCCTTGGATATGCATAGATGGGATCAAGAAACTGAAGCAAAGAGCAATGCCATCTGCAAACAAATTTATCCAACTGCAGATGTGACCAAGCAAAAAACAGTATGAAGAGAGAATCATAAACAACACTGTACCGCAAGAGTACATTCATTATGCAGGGAAATGTTAACATCCTAAACCACAGATAACTCAAGGGGAAAACTTCGGTACTTACATAGCCATGAACAACATTGCTACTGGGAATCAAAACCATGCTAAGATGTGCAACAGATCTGGGTAAAAGATCACCCATTGATGTCTTCTCTCCTACTTAAAAAGTTTCGCTGGTTCTTGACTTCACCCAACTGTGTTTCACCTTCGCTCTGCCTTTGCGCGTTTCGCCTCGGCGCGCCGACAAGTGGGACCTACCCTGCCGCTCGTGCGATCCCGTATCCTGAACAGCACCGCCAGATCCATCGCTCCTGCTGTCCCGCATCGCTGACCCCGACCCTCACATCGATTTGCCGCCGCAGCAGCAGGCGCTGGCTCCTGCTCCCATCCACGCCCTGGCTCCATCTCCAGACTGCTGCGCCTCTCATCGTCGTGCGCCGTCTTCGGCAGCACTGCCACTGCAGGTGTGGCTGGCGACGCTCACGACCAGAAGTGTGTCTAGGCAACGGACTGATGGCAGATTGACAGCACGGAGGAGGCTGGACTGGTGCAGGTCCATGCCTTTCGGTGGCACTTCTGAACTCAGCAATCAGCATCTGTATCGTACGATTGAGCAATCAGCATCTGTACCGTACGTTTGAGGGGAGAAAGGGTGCTGGCCATGGCTTGGATTGCCAATGAGGGAGATGGATTGGGAGGTGCCGGATTTGTGGCTCGGGTACTCAGAGCAACGGAGGAGATGAGAGATGCCGTGTTTTGGTTGTAGCTACAGCAAAATAGATGGAGACTGGAGAGAGGTGACATCATGGATTGATGGTGGTGCCGTTGGGGCTTCGGGATTTTGGAGATAGATGATGGATGGGGAGAGGTGGGGAGATGATTTTGTAGCTGTGCTTGGGGATTTTGGAGATGAATTTAGCATCACGCTACTGCTGAGAAGGCTAGCTCAGCGGTTGATCTGCTCCTGTTGCTTGCCGGCAGGAAGAAGAAGAGCTACTATCGACCAATTAGCTAATCTATGAATTCTGATGTGCTCTGTAAAAACATGTGCAGTTTCAATTGATTGCTATATGTTTTCCTCCAATTGTTGTATACAATCAGTTCAACAATGGATTGATGGTGGTGCCGTTGGAGCTTCGGGATTTTGGAGATAGATGATGGATGGGGAGAGGTGGGGAGATGATTTTGTAGCTGTGCTTGGGGATTTTGGAGATGAATTTAGCATCACGCTACTGCTGAGAAGGCTAGCTCAGCGGTTGATCTGCTCCTGTTGCTTGCCGGCAGGAAGAAGAAGAGCTACTATCGACCAATTAGCTAATCTATGAATTCTGATGTGCTCTGTAAAAACATGTGCAGTTTCAATTGATTGCTATATGTTTTCCTCCAATTGTTGTATACAATCAGTTCAACAGATTACTGTTGCTCATATCGTAAATTATGCACAATAGTTGGTATGAAATACTTTGCTTCAGATCTTGCCTATGGTGATGTGCCTTTAGTTTTGTGTTCCTGTTATGTTGTATCGTATTTTGTAGCAAAGCTGCATGCTACCCAAGCATCCAGATTTGCTAAAAATCCTAAATTTATGGGTCTGAAGATATATAGTTCAGCTATAGCTATGAGTATCAGATTTTTGCTAAGTACAGGCTATCCAAGCATCCTGATTTGTTAAAAAATTCTTAAATTTGTGGGTGTGAAGACACCCACATATATAAACTATGAGTATCATAGATAAGTATAATGTGCAACTGTACTGCAATGCTATGTGCAACACCACTGCAAAAGAAAGGGCCATCAAATGAAATCTGAACCATGATTAGAAAAAGTCAATTTCCGTGTTAAGGTTGGTAGAAGTAGAATTAGAATAACTGCTGCTTCTAATACTCTTTTTGATGGGTTATTTCCAATTTCGAATTTTAACTTTTAATATTACCATTCTTACTTAAGTTCTATCACTTCGCCTGTACATGGAAAAATCCATGTCAAGCATAAGGTTATATTAGTGAGTTTAAAGTATATCATCAAAAGCATCATTTGGATTGGCTAAACTAGGTACTACTCCCTACTTATACAAATTCTGTTGTGTTCCATTTATCCTTGAAGAATGGTGAAGAATAAGCTAGCAACAACTGATAAAACTCGAGTTGGAACAAATCGCAATCAACAGAAGGGGTAGGACAGTGGTAATTCTGTTGAGGTGAAAATGGTTGGACCATGAGGGAGAAAGTTGAAGGCACGTGTTGGTGATGATTCAAATGTCAGGCTGTCAATGTCAAGAATTAGTGTCAGGTTAGTACTCTTCACTTCTTCAAGTGCAACTGGTTCTTGGATTCATCTCACTTTATTATTAACTAATGTCTTCTTATTTTCAGAGGGTGCTCTGCAATTTTCATTGCTCCATGAATGTATTTGACCGAAACTTTTAGGCACTAGATTTTTTTTGTTGGCATGCATATATATAAGGCGTGTTTATCTAGCCTGTGCAGCATAATCAGGTTAGTTCAACTCTAGCTCAGAATCGATGTTAGGCAGGGGTGTTAGAATGTTTAAAACTGAAAATAAATAGATTAATTTGCAAAACAAACTAAGTAGAATTCGTTCTAAGCATTGAGGCAGGTGGCGGCATGGAGAGCAGGGAGCATGTGATGAGGTTGAACCTCTTTTCTGCTTGATCCAAAATATTAGTTTCTAAGAGTTTGTTCATCTGTTAAACTTCTGTTCACGTCGTTTCTAAGAGTTTTAAGATAGAGTAAACCTCCATGCTCCATTGCTACTGGCTGTTGCAAGTTTCATGCTGAAAGGTGATGCTTATAAATAGAAAATGATATCTAATGTTAATTCACTTAAGAAATCATAGCAAGGGTGTGTCATCATTTCGGTGATATTGGTGTGCTAAGCTGAAAAATAATCGAGCATAACAGTGGGGTATAGATCCTGCATATATATGTTGTTTCTTGCCCTGTACTCACTGTGGTTCTACAGTGTAATAAGAGCAAGTTCAACATTGATTATATTGCATAATAGCACTTTTCTTTTTGCCCGTAGCAACACACGGGCATTTAGCTAGTTTCTATATAAGTCGGCAACGAAGGATGGAGTTAAGAAAAAGTAGCTACTTACACAGCCATGAATCCCTGTGTTATTGGGAACCGAAGGGGCATGATGAACAGTAGCTCCATGGGAAAGATTGCTAAGGTCGCCAATGCTGCCTTCCTGAAAGAGCTAACAATAACAAGATGTGAATTCTCTCTGGTTCCACTTTATAAAAAAAAATCAGAAATTTAAGCAACTCCAAAGGAGAAAACTACAAATTTCAGTGGCAGATCCGATTGGCAAAAAGATTGATCTAAATTTGTAGTGTCTAGTTGAAATTGGAACAAGCATTCCAAATTTCCGACCACTAATAGAAACAACCCAATCCCCAAGACTGAATTCGTGCGTACCAGGGCAGGAGCGCCGGCCCTAGCAGTTGCAGAGAATAGGCTTCTCGATCTGCACATGTGGGAGGAGAATTCCTGGATCAAGAAGCGGCCAGCCATCTCGACTCTTGATGGATAGATCTGTGAAACAAGGCAACCTAAAACGCTCTAAGTTTTAATTTAATTCCGGCAATAAAGATTACGCGCTGAAGAACAACTTATGGACGTATAATTTATAGGATTCGATAGGCAAGGTACCGACGCAATAATAAACAAACAAATTCGTAACCGAGGGGGTAAAGGCAAGAAGAATCCGGAATGATCTCCTAGAAGACTCCGAACTTGCTCACCAGTAAAAGAAACCGAACCGATACCAGACTTAGATCTCCAGCGAGGGAGAAGACGGGAGCCTTCTGGATAGAGGGTAAAAACTCACCAGAGGTCGCCGACGACAGAGGCTGGAGTAGGGATGGCAACAGGCGTCAGGGCTGGGCAAACGGTCTAACCGGACCGATCGGTTCGGTTCCTCGGTCTATGAAGAAGTTCGGTTACCAGAAAACAAGGACCGATCAGTTCCTAGCAAAACTTTCAGCAACGAGCATTGTACAACCGACTACTTTCAGCAACGAGCATTGTACAACCAAGAAATAAAATAATTTGTAGGAAGTTTCAGCTGCATTTTGCCTCTTTCAAGGCATAAATCACGAGCCAGCTGAGACACAGAATGACATGATAACAAAATAAGACATAAAGGCAGTAGTAGAGCACACATCAACAGCAAGGAAGCAGCCGGCAAAAAACACACACAGCAACACAGTATGACAGATTGGCAGCAACTGGAAGACGAGAGGAGAAGAGCTGGGAGCCTCGGGCCTTTGGCACCTCCTGCCATTTCGCGGACCTCTGAATGGCCGTTGGCTGCGCTGCGAGCGCCTCGTCCTGCGCGCGGGGGCTACGAGGCTGCAGTGAGCAACCGAGCAAGGGTCAGGCCTCTCAGGGATCCGCCAATCAGGGGAGGCGGGGTCGACGGCTCGCAATGCCAGTTGCCAGGGGAGGCAATATCGCGACGCAAGGGACGGAGGAGGGGCCCCGGGGCGGACGCGCGATCGCCAGGCGCGGCCGAGCGCGTGCGGGGTTGCAGTTGCGGCGGCCAGGGGCGGATAAGGTAGGAGCGGGAGCGAGCCGGGGTGGGGACGTATAGGGTTTGTGACTCGTGGGCTGGGCTGATTTAGTGCTGCTTAATGGGCCTTTTCCATGACCCTGTTCGGCTGGTAGAATGAATAGTGCTCGGCTGGTAGAATGAATAGTATTGTGTGAGAGGAAATAAGCCGAAAGAAGCCAGCTGAGCACTGTTCATCGGACCAGCCGAACAGGGTCATATGTCGGTCAGTTCGGTTAGTTCGGTTAACCGACCCCTAGGACCGAACTAACCGTAGTAATTTCGGTTATTCAGTGGCAAGGACCGAACTGCTGACCGATTTTTTCGGTCTCTGTTAGTTCGGTCTCGGTCGGTTAATTCGGTTCGGTCTTCGGTTCTCGGTTAATTATGCCCACCCCTAAGCGTAATGGCCGCGGATATACGAAACGTATGCCCGCGCCCGCGAGCAAAATCTCACGCCCGCTCCCGTGCCTGTTGCCCGCCATGGGCAGCAAACCTTGCCCACGCCCTCCATCCGCGGGCATCGTGCGCCCGCGGGCATGCCCGTCTACCCGCCAGTAGAAGGAGGCCGGCGTAGTGCTGGTGGCCTGTGTTGCAAGGGAAAGGACGCGAGCAGGGCGAAGGGCGCCATGCCGGCGTGGTCCTGACTCCTGAACGACGGCCAAGAGTGGGAAGAACTGGAGGAGCACGATAGTCAACTTGGGGCAGGGGACGGCGGATGGGGAGACCGGTGGATGCAGATCTCGGAGATGAGAAGCGCCGAGCCGCGGAGCCCCCCGGGCGACGTGACCCCAGGTGGGCGCGCGTGTGGCTCCAGCCACACGGAATCCCGGCGGCGCGATCGCGACTACAGAGAAGGAGCGGAGCCGATTCTGGCGACGGGAGGGGAAAAGAGCAAGGAGATGAGAGGAAAAGGGTTTGGGGCCACATGTCAGCTACGGAAACGGGTGGGAAAAGAGCAAGGAGATGAGAGGAAAAGAGCAACGTCCTCGGCGTCACCCTCGCCCGCGCTAGCGGCACGCAGCGACCGCAGGAGGCCGTCGAGCGTGGCGCGGAGGCCTGCCGCGACGGCCTCGTGGCTCCTAGCGACGTCCTGCCACGCGTGGCCCTCGGCGACCGTCCGCCGGAGCCTCACGTCGAGCTCCGCGTTCCGCACCAGGGCGCGCTCCAGCTCAGCCTCCGCCGACCGTAGGTAGGAAAAGATGTCGGAAAAGCCTTGACGCCTTTCGATTCGATTAGAAGAAGAGAGAGAAGCAAAGGGTCTCAGGCTCCAGGAGCAGGGCATCCCGCGCCGCGGTCGACCTCAGCGCCTCCGCCGCCGCCGCGCCCTCGGCCAAGGACGCGAGGAAGAAGGAGAGGTGCGAGCAGAGGCGGCTACGCACGCTGAGGCCTCTAGGCGGGACATCGTGATCAACAACTTCTTTTTTTAGAGTAATAGGGCAGAGCCCCCACCTTAAAAGACAAAACATTCAGTTTACAGCATTCTTGAGGTGCCATCACCTTTACAGACCAACAATTCCATGACAGTATGAAGGACAAAACACATAAGAAAGCTACCGCTCCACGGATAACAAAGAGCTCCAGCAGACGGGTTGGCACTCCTGCCCCATCCGGTCTCCTTCAGACAGCATGGCATCCATCACATGTATTTGTCGACTCCACAGCTGGTTAGGTGAAGTTGAAACAATTCCTCCATCTTCCTTTATCAGCATCCAACCTTTGTGAGAAAGAAGCTTCAGTTTTGGATTCTCTCTGGCCTTCTCGCCAAAGCAGAGAGCTTGTCTATCATCATAGACAGCTAATCTTTCTTGTTGGCTGGGCACAGAATCAGCCAATTCTGTGCCAGCTGGACGGTCATCTGTAAGAGATACTTCATATCCTGCCAAATCAAGTTTTGAAAACAGAAATCATTTATTAGCTTCCAGAGGCTCCAGAGAGTAGCCGAACTAATTGTGACACTCCTGGTGTCACTATTGTAATTAAGAACCATAACGAACCTTAGTTAAATCATGAATGGCGTGCATCATCTCATAAAATTCAGTGCCTTGTTATGTATATATGTTTATGTGTGAACAAGTTAACTATCATAAGGAACTATGCTTAGTTTAGCAAGAGTTGAATCAAAAGTTCCAAATAAAAATTGAATTCAAAGTAAAAGGAGCAAATATCGATATTTCAGGAAGTTGCGGTGCCAGGGGAGTGGCCACCGCAACAGTCGGTCACCCAGGCGTAATTCCAAAATGCTCTCTGGTTTGACAGACTATTACGGTGGATCCTCAGTTGTGCACCACCGCAATTTTTCATGGTGGATTTACCTACAACCAATATTCGAACCACGGGATGTTGCGGTCTTATTCCAAGACCATGACCGCAATAGTCGATGGTTGTGAGGAACAGTAAATTTAGCCCCTGGATTGAAAGACTATTGCGGTGAAACCGATGACGTACTGTTGCGGTGCCTAACACGTGCCACCACCGCAACAGTCGGTGGCCCGCGAGATTTTGAAATACCCTTCGTCGGCACAGTGTTTTCGGCACCACGGACTGTTGCGGTGGGTGTTTACCCCACCACCGCAACAGTCGGTGCCCAACCACCGCGCCGGCATGGGCAGCTCCGGTGGTGGTACGGGCGTCCGTGCCGCTTGGGGACGCGTGTCCACTTCTCCTGTGCTGCGTGCGTGGTGTGTGCCTCGGTATCACGCCACGTCCGGAGCCCGGAGGGTAGGCCAACCACCCCGTACCTCCTCTTCACGAGCTCGACGTCCTCCGGCCGAATTCATCCTCCTCGTTCGCTCATTCCACGATTCACCGCGCCCTCGACCCCCTCACCTTGCTCCCACCCCGCCCGAACCATCCTCGGCCCGTTTCCCTTCTTCCCCGCCCCTTGCAAGGCCACACCCCCGCCGCCGGCCTTCCCTGGGCCGAGTTCGAGCCGTGCTCGGCGGTTGAAGAAGCCAAAAGGACCCCGGGGTAAGGGTGAAAAGGTTAGGGAACTATCTATTGGATGCTAAGACTAGTGTACAAGATTATTGTTTGGAGTAATGCATTGCTTCATGCACGAGTGTGTGCTAGAAAGTTGTTTGTTGGTTTCATAAAGCCTAGGTTGAGTTAGAAATGCAAACCATCTCTAGATGGTTGAGTTGCTGAGATGAGATGAGTTGGGTATAAAGTGATTAGATCATATTCATGATTTGGAGAATGGAAAAATTAGTCAAGTGATGTAGTAGATAATGTAACTAGTATATATTTCCTAAATGGGACTAGGCAACTGTTGTCAAATTTACCATAAGGTTTAGGAAATCGCACCAGAAGGATTAGCTTCGGGTTACATGTGGATTAGTAGTTACGATTTGGATTTAGTTTCAATTAGTAGTGCTTGAGGCCGATTAAACCGGTCCAACCGATTTCCAAAACCGGTCAAACCGGTTTCTGTGCTTATTGCTGTTCTTAGTTGTTGTGTTCCATAAATGGGTGACCAATGTTGGAGTGTTGCAAATATTCTTGTAGTGAATAGCTTATGCATTCATGCATCTCATGTACCCATTTGCATGTCATGTAGAGCACACCATTACCGACGGCGTGTACGAACTTGAGGTTGAGCCCGAGGACGACCCCGCTGTTGCTGAGCTGAACGTGACGACTACGCAAGACCCGGATCAAAATCCGGAAGGGCCCAAGGCCGCCGCTGATCAAGAAGGCAAGCCCCGGAGCATCACCCACTGTGAAACTAACTCCTTGCTTGTGCCTTATTTTGTGCATTTAAGTTTTGAGGAGTTGATTGAAACCTTAGATGCATGATCCCTAGGTACCTATGTCCTACTACTAGTGAATGAAGGTCGAATAGAATGCTATGCTTAAGTAGGACCGGTAGAAGTCGAGTGAATGCTTATCACTCGCGAGATATAGAGTTTACTTTATTTCAGTGAATGGTGATCGGCAAGCGGGGCTTGTGCGATACTCATGTTTGAGGGAATGTCCCGCTTGCACAGGGAGTTGTGGCTAAGGCATTGCTTGTGTGGCCTTGTTGGTCAAGCTTTTGAAGATACTAATCGTATGCCGGGAAATGTGGTAAACTGGTAAACCTAGTACTTGATGCAAACTGACGTCTGACGGACACTTCCACTCCATTGGGCGAGGGGTTGATGGCGAGTGTAGCAGTGGCCGCGGCACAGGTTTGCCTGGGGCACCTGGGGTCCGTTGGGGCGTGCACTCGGGTGGAGTGGGCTCTGATGGCAGACGGCAGGGAGAGATGGGAAAGGTTGCCCCGTGAGGTCCTGGGTGTCTCTCACGGGTCGTGCGATTAGGTTGTCCCATGCATGGTTAAAATCAATTCGAGTTGTCCGTCCTTCGCGGTTACATGAAGCTGCTTGATCTCTCGTTGCACATCAATGTTCCTGGGCCAAAAAGGGGGTAGAATTGTTGGTAGATGAGGAAAGTTAATATCATGTTAATCCATTGTATGTCAACTTTTATTGCTATTGGATAGCTTGGCAAACTTAGTAATGGTTGTTCACACTTAAAACTTGGCTAAAATATTGAAAATAGGCTCAAGTTGTAGATGCGTTTGGCAAAGCAAACCCCAGAGCCAAAAAGCCTTGCATGTCTAGAATTTATTCCGTGTCGGGTAAGTCTTGCTGAGTAATTAGTACTCTGCCTTGCTTGTGGCTAAATTTTATTGCAGATTGTGCTGGCTATGACCCCGTTGCTGCCTTGACCTGGCCTTGTGTGCTGCCCGATGGCTGGGTTGTGGAGCGGGTGCCGTCCGAGTCCGACTCGGGCCGCGGTGATTAGGTGTTGTGCGAGGGCTCCGCATAATGCCTGTTGTTCCGATGTGTAGTCTTCCGCTGTACATAACTCTGGTTTGTAGTAAGATAAAACATATACACTGTATTTGTATAATTATCCATGTGAACTTTGTGATGTAAGAATTTGTGATGAGTTGTACTGCCTGAGCCCATCTTCGAGTGGGACTTGCTGCTATTTTGTTTCGGTCGAGAATCGATGGTTTCATCGGGAAGGTATCCGACGGATTGCACGATTAACTCGGTTTAGGGGCATGGCGCACTGCTGTGATAGTGGTCCCATGCTCTTAAGCCAGATTAATTGGGGCGGTCTGCCACAGCTAGTATCAGAGCCGAAAAATAGGCAGCGGGTGGTACAACAAGTCTTTAAAATGTTTTCTTGATGTGCAAAAGCTTAATCTTGACTTAGGAATCCGTTGGTTGCGCTAGGGTTTGAAAAGAATAGAAAGTGAGCCCTAGGGAGAATTATGGGTATGATTAGGTGGCATAATATGTATATGACTAACTACCAGTATATTATTTTCTGTACCGACGACACCAGGTAAGTAATGGTCGCCCATGGCCAGAGGGTGTGAATACTGGACGCTGTTCCCCAAGCAGTGGCTTACTTGGGGTGCAGTCAATATAATACCTTCACGGTGTTATAATGACTGTAATGCTTTTATTTATTGGTCGAACTGTTGCTTCTATAGTGAGCAACAGAGTGTGGTCATCATATGTAGGAAACTACATATGCGTCACCCATGTGGCGTGAGGTACATGGGAGCTGTTTGTGAGTGCTGGCACAAACGGTTCAGTGATGAATATTTTCTGCAGGTACGCTAACTACGAGACCATAGGGTATGTGCTCGCTAGAAACTCGACTACTTATTATAAGGAGAGACGTATATATGTGCCACCGATACTAACCCCGTAAGTCCAAGGTTACTTGGCAATTGTTTTCATTTGTGAGGACGATTAGGTCGCTCATTCATGCATCATGATCATGCACAAATACCTAAATTTGTGGGTCAAGGGGACAAAATAAAATGTGCACTCACTTGGGGACCTTCTAGATGGTAGTAAAACTTCAACCAATAAGATCATCTCGGTTTTGCCATTCAATCTAAATCCGTCTGTTCTGTCCATACTTAAGGTATTTGAGGGGTCTGGTACCTTTGTACTCAAACTCGTCCTGGTTGTTGTTTGCTTTCAGATGGCTGGTCCGAGCAACCGTACCATGCACATCGACGACCAGGGGCACTATCACTCCACGTGCCTCCATGTGGGGGGATTTCCCGTCTTGCTATGGGAAACCGCGCAACGATGCGGGTACACTGAGCCACCTCGCTACGTTGGAGTTCCCCATCATGAGTGGAATGTGATGCAATTTGAAGTCACTGTCACCATTCCAAGCCCACCTGGAGTGAGGCAAGAAGATTTGGTGGTGACAACACGGTCTCATTCTTTCTTGCCCGGTTGTGAAATGGTGGCACAACAAGCTTTGTTGTAGTTTGGACAGCAGCACCAAATGCAACTTCACCACACTCCTGCAGCCTTGTTTCCACCACTACCCGGGAATGCCATCTTGTGGTGGGACAACAGGGCCACAGTTCATGACCCTACCACTATTGCTTTGATTGGCTATGGGAGAGCGTCCGCTGATCTCATAGAAACGCTCTTACCACCAGAACCGTTCGGTGGCTGTAGCCGCTCAAGCTCTAGCTGATCAAGTGAGGGATTTGGAACAGCAAGTCCATAATCTCAATGAGGAGCTAGTTGAGCAACACGAGATAGTAGCTCATTTGGAGGACGACATGAATGAAGCTCAGGAAGTGATTGCTCAGTTGCAGAATCCTCCCCCAGCACCTGTACCTCCAGAGCTACCCCTACAGGGTGAGTCAGGATTGGATACCATTTCGGGCCTGCTGGTTGCACTGAATGATCCTGCCATGTTAGAGGGAGAAGGCTTAGTCAACCAGGCATCACCTCCCAATGGTGGGAATGACGGGTCTGATGACGACGAGGATCCAGAGGAGCTCTACCCTGTTGATTCCGACTAGAGAGTATTCTTAGGAAATGACTTTCTTTTGTGTCCATGAAATGTAATCCTTGGGCCTAGTTAGACTTTTGTTCTACTGCAAGGATGGTGTAGAATATTTCATGGATATTGTATATATGCCACTAGTATGCAAGAACCATCTGTGCATATATACTAATTTTCGCTTTGTTGCCACCATCATGTCCTCAATTTACTTCTAGTAACTGATGTTTTTCGGGTGAGGCATGAATAACAAACTTGTCCAAAACATCATAAACTAGGTCCTATCCAAAATTCAAATCCTTTGGAGTAAGGCAACAAAAGTTATAGTCGAATTACCAAAACACAGTGAGCACCGCAACAATTGGTGCTCGGCACCGCAATAATCGGTGACCATAACATTTGGGCGGAAAAAATCTAAAATCGAAGCCCAGGAAGTTGCGGTCCTAACAAATTGCAACGACCGCAACAGTCGGTGGTCTGGACGAACAGTAAAATTCGTTTCTGGATTGACGGACTGTTGCGGTGCTGACCATGACAGACTGTTGCGGTGCATATGATATGCACCACCGCAACAGTCGGTGCCTGACTAATACTTTGAAAAAGGCTACTGGAATGACCGACTATTGCGGTCGTGTTCAAAAATGAGGGACCGCAACAGTCGGTGGTGACCAGTTTCGCCGATAACTACCTCAGGAATTTCAAGTTTCACAACTTTTCAATTGGAAATAGTTTGAAACCCAAATACCAAAAGAGTCACATAATTATGTAAGCGCTCTTTTGGCAAAACATGGGAATTTTTGGGTAGTTCCTTAAATGCCTTAGCAAGCTAGAATCACGCCTTTCGATGAATGGAATGATCTTTGGTACTAACCTTACAATGAATGTTTCTATGATTGTTAGTACCCCTTTTATCGTCCTTTTGTTTTATCCTTCCAAGAAATACGTGACTAATGTGAGCTATGAAACAATGCAGATGTCGCAAAATCCCCATGGTGATTTACCTGCTCCGCCACCTCTGCCTACCAATGTCTCGGAGCTATTAGCTATGCAGACGGAGCTACTTCGGCGCTTGACCGAAGCCCAAGTAAATCAGCACCCCCATGGCGGACATCACAATCCCCATCCTCAGGAGGCGACGTACTCGGACTTTACTAGTACTCAGCCGCCCCTATTCACCAAGACCGAGGATCCTCTTGATGCTAATGCTTGGCTCAGCAACATTGAGTCCAAGTTTGCTCTGCTGGTGTCCCCATGCTCAGATGCTAACAAGGCTCGCTTCGCTGCTCAGCAATTGCGAGGTTCAGCTCGACTCTGGTGGGACAACCATTATGCAATGCTCCCGGATAATCATGTGATGACTTGGGAGGAATTCAAGACCGCCTTTCGTGCTCACCACATCCCTACTGGTCTAATGGACCGCAAGCTCAATGAGTTCCTTGCACTCACTCAGGGCACCCGCAATGTACTACAGTATGCCCAGGCTTTTAATCCGCTGGCACCCTATGCGGGCTATCATATTGATACTGATGCCAAGAAGCAGGATCGCTTCCGCCGTGGTCTTAGCTCCAAGCTAAAGGACAGGCTTTCTCTTGTCAAGGCCGATAGCTATGCCGATTTGGTAAACATGGCCATTACGCAAGAGGACAGCATTAATGCCCACAAGACCGAAAAGAAGAGGAAGGCCCCAGTTGGCCAATCTAGCTCCACACCGCCTAAGTATCATTTGGTGCAGAGGAATGCTCCTCAAACCTTCCAGAGGGCCCCTCAGCCAGGGTCATGGATCATCAGGCCTCCACCACCACAGAATCAGGGGTATCGTGCTCCCTTTCAGGCACCGCAGCCGCCTCGTCCTACCAATGCTCCCTGCTATAATTGTGGTAGGCCAAGTCACTTTGCCAGGGACTGCAAGCTTCCCAAACAAGGTGGGTACAATGCCCCAATTCCAGCCAATAATAACAAAGGCAAGAAGCAAGTGGCAGTTGTCCGGCAGGGCAGACTCAATTTCACTACTATGGACGAACTCCCTGCTGGTGCTCCAGTGATGTCGGGTATTTTCTCTATCTGCAATATGCCTGCATATGTTCTATTTGATTCTGGAGCGTCTCATAGTTTCATGAGCAATAGACTTGCTACCAAACATAATTTTGCTTTTGTGCATACTACTCAACAATATGTCATATCTACACCTGGTGGTAGAATCGGGTCACATCAAATTGTGAAGAATATACCTCTTCAGTTGGGTAGTAAGGTTTATGAGACCAATTTTATTCTCCTGGAAAATCAAGGGATAGATATTATTTTGGGTATGAATTGGATGGAAAATCATGGGGTCAATTTAGATGTTCCCTCCTGTTGTGTGGAAATCAATTCTCCGACCCATGGTGCTTCAACCTTATACCTGCCACGTCAAGACATCAGGAATTCTTGTGCTTTCTCTGCTATAGAGACTCCTTTGGAGAAGATTCCGGTTGTATGTGAATACCCGGATGTATTTCCTGATGAATTGCCAGGGATGCCACCCGATCGAGAGATTGAGTTTGTAATTGAGTTGCAACCTGGTACAGCTCCTATCTCCAAAAGGCCCTATAAAATAGCGCCCAAAGAACTAGCTGAGTTAAAAGTCCAACTCCAAGAGTTGCTAGACAAGGGCTACATTCGTCCTAGCTCTTCACCTTGGGGCTGCCCCGCTCTATTTGTGAAGAAAAAGGATAAAACTTTGAGGTTGTGCATTGATTACCGACCACTCAATGCGGTGACGATCAAGAATAAGTATCCACTTCCCCGCATTGACGCTCTCTTTGATCAGTTGTCTGGAGCCAGAGTATTCTCGAAGATTGACCTACGCTCTGGATATCATCAAATCAAGATTCGGCCAAGTGACATACCGAAGACGGCTTTCTCAACTCGCTATGGACTCTACGAGTACTTAGTGATGTCTTTCGGTCTCACCAATGCTCCGGCGTATTTCATGTATCTCATGAATTCGGTTTTCATGCCCGAGCTTGATAAGTTTGTGGTCGTGTTCATTGATGACATTCTCATATATTCCAAAAATGAGGCGGAGCATGCTCAGCACCTTCGCATTGTTCTCCAACGCCTCCGTGATCATCATCTATATGCAAAATTCAGCAAATGTGAATTCTGGCTGTCTAGTGTAAAATTTTTGGGGCACACTATTTTAGCCGAAGGGATTGCTGTAGATCCAGGAAAAGTGCAAGAAGTACTGGATTGGAAGCCTCCCAAATCAGTCTACCAAATTCGGAGTTTTCTGGGTTTAGCTGGATATTATCGCCGCTTTATCCCGGATTTCTCCAAGATTGCCAAGCCTATGACTGACCTTCTCAAGAAAGGAGAGAGGTTTGTGTGAAGCGAGAAATGTGAGCAAGCTTTTCACACCCTGAGAAAACTTTTAACCTCAGCACCGGTTCTAGCTCAACCGGACGCATCCAAGCCCTTTGATGTTTATTGTGATGCTTCGGGCACGGGTCTTGGTTGTGTGCTAATGCAAGAAGATCGAGTCATTGCTTATGCTTCTCGAGCTCTTAGGCCTCATGAAGAGAATTATCCCACTCATGATTTAGAGTTAGCTGTTGTGGTCCATGCTTTGAAAATTTGGAGGCATTATCTTATGGGCACTCATTGCAACATCTACACCGACCATAAGAGCCTCAAGTATATCTTCACCCAGGCCGATTTAAATATGCGCCAAAGAAGTTGGTTAGAGCTAATCAAGGATTATGATCTTGAGGTGCATTACCATCCAGGAAAGGCCAACGTGGTAGCGGATGCCTTAAGCCGCAAGGCTCAGTGCAATTGTCTCACCATCACGTCTTTTAATGACACCCTTTGCCATGAGATGTCCAAGTTGAATTTGGAGATTATTCCCCAAGGCTCACTAGGCCACATGGTGGTGGAATCCACTTTGAGGGAAAGTATTATCATGGCACAATCCAAAGACAAAGGAGTTGCTCATATCAAGCAAGGGTTAGCTCAAGGGTTGCCCAAATATAAATGCTTCCGACAAGATTGGAAGGGAATTCTTTGGTTTGAGCAACGGCTTGTGGTACCTAAAGACCATGAGTTAAGAAAGCAAATTCTTGATGAAGCTCATCTATCCAAATTCTCTATCCACCCAGGTAGCAAGAAGATGTACCAAGACTTGAAGGAGAACTTTTGGTGGACGAGAATGAAAAGGAAAATTGCTAAATATGTATCTGAATGTGATACATGTCAAAGGGTGAAAGCAAGTCACCTCAAGGTAGCTGGAACCTTGCAACCTCTACCAATTCCATCTTGGAAATGGGATGATATATCCATGGATTTCATTGTGGGTTTGCCCAATACCTCCCAGAGGCATGATTCTATTTGGGTGATTGTTGATAGACTCACAAAGACCGCTCATTTTATTCCGGTCAACACAAGATATTCTGCCAAGAAGTACGCCGAAATCTACATCGATCGGATTGTCTGTCTCCATGGAATTCCAACGACCATCATCTCGGATCGAGGCACTCAATTTGTTGCTCGCTTTTGGGAACAACTGCATGCTTCCCTGGGCACCAAGTTGATCCGTAGCTCCACGTATCATCCCCAAACTGATGGCCAAACGGAAAGGGTGAACCAAATAGTGGAAGACATGCTTAGAGCTTGTGTCATACATTATGACAAAACTTGGGACCAATGCTTGTCTTTGGCTGAATTTGCATATAACAATAGCTATCAAGCAGGCATAATGATGGCACCATTTGAAGCCTTGTATGGGCGACGGTGTCGAACCCCTTTGAATTGGTCCGAATCCGGTGAACGGAATTTCTTTGGGCTAGATTTAGTTCAAGAGGCTGAGGATAAGGTGCAGGTCATCCAGAGGAATCTTAAGGCTGCACAATCTCGCCAAAAGAGCTATTATGACAAGAGAAGAAATCCTTTGACCTTTGAAGTGGGAGAGCATGTTTATATTCGGGTTTCACCAACCAAAGGCGTCCAAAGATTTGGTGTGAAGGGAAAGTTAGCTCCTCGTTATATTGGACCTTTCCCAATTCTAGAAACGTGTGGACCCGTGGCCTACAAAGTTCAACTTCCAGATAACCTTTCAGCCGTGCACAATGTGTTTCATGTCTCCCAACTCAAGAAATGTCTTCGAGTTCCAGAAGAATCCATTCCTTATGAAGAACTTCCCCTGGAACCCGATCTCACGTATGAGGATCATCCTATCAAGATTCTTGATCAAAAGGATAGAGTCACAAGAAGAAAGGCTATTGGATTCTATAAGGTCCAGTGGAGTAATCACACTGAGGACGAAGCCACTTGGGAAGAGGAATCATATCTCAGGTCCAAATATCCGGATTTCATGAGCTCCATCCCAGGTAACTTCCTTCCGCACTAAATTTCTGCACCGGAATCTCGGGGCGAGATTCTTTTTAAGGAGGGAGGCTGTGACACTCCTGGTGTCACTATTGTAATTAAGAACCATAACGAACCTTAGTTAAATCATGAATGGCGTGCATCATCTCATAAAATTCAGTGCCTTGTTATGTATATATGTTTATGTGTGAACAAGTTAACTATCATAAGGAACTATGCTTAGTTTAGCAAGAGTTGAATCAAAAGTTCCAAATAAAAATTGAATTCAAAGTAAAAGGAGCAAATATCGATATTTCAGGAAGTTGCGGTGCCAGGGGAGTGGCCACCGCAACAGTCGGTCACCCAGGCGTAATTCCAAAATGCTCTTTGGTTTGACGGACTATTGCGGTGGATCCTCAGTTGTGCACCACCGCAATTTTTCATGGTGGATTTACCTACAACCAATATTCGAACCACGGGATGTTGCGGTCTTATTCCAAGACCATGACCGCAATAGTCGATGGTTGTGAGGAACAGTAAATTTAGCCCCTGGATTGAAAGACTATTGCGGTGAAACCGATGACGGACTGTTGCGGTGCCTAACACGTGCCACCACCGCAACAGTCAGTGGCCCGCGAGATTTTGAACTACCCTTCGTCGGCACAGTGTTTTCGGCACCACGGACTGTTGCGGTGGGTGTTTTACCCCACCACCGCAACAGTCGGTGCCCAACCACCGCGCCGGCATGGGCAGCTCCGGTGGTGGTACGGGCGTCCGTGCCGCTTGGGGACGCGTGTCCACTTCTCCTGTGCTGCGTGCGTGGTGTGTGCCTCGGTATCACGCCACGTCCGGAGCCCGGAGGGTAGGCCAACCACCCCGTACCTCCTTTTCACGAGCTCGACGTCCTCCGGCCGAATTCATCCTCCTCGTTCGCTCATTCCACGATTCACCGCGCCCTCGACCCCCTCACCTTGCTCTCACCCCGCCCGAACCATCCCCGGCCCGTTTCCCTTCTTCCCCGCCCCTTGCAAGGCCGCACCCCCGCCGCCGGCCTTCCCTGGGCCGAGTTCGAGCCGTGCTCGGCGGTTGAAGAAGCCAAAAGGACCCCGGGGTAAGGGTGAAAAGGTTAGGGAACTATCTATTGGATGCTAAGACTAGTGTACAAGATTATTGTTTGGAGTAATGCATTGCTTCATGCACGAGTGTGTGCTAGAAAGTTGTTTGTTGGTTTCATAAAGCCTAGGTTGAGTTAGAAATGCAAACCATCTCTAGATGGTTGAGTTGCTGAGATGAGATGAGTTGGGTATAAAGTGATTAGATCGTATTCATGATTTGGAGAATGGAAAATTAGTCAAGTGATGTAGTAGATAATGTAACTAGTATATATTTCCTAAATGGGACTAGGCAACTGTTGTCAAATTTACCATAAGGTTTAGGAAATCGCACCAGAAGGATTAGCTTCGGGTTACATGTGGATTAGTAGTTACGATTTGGATTTAGTTTCAATTAGTAGTGCTTGAGGCCGATTAAACCGGTCCAACCGGTTTCCAAAACCGGTCAAACCGGTTTCTGTGCTTATTGCTGTTCTTAGTTGTTGTGTTCCATAAATGAGTGACCAATGTTGGAGTGTTGCAAATATTCTTGTAGTGAATAGCTTATGCATTCATGCATCTCATGTACCCATTTGCATGTCATGTAGAGCACACCATTACCGACGGCATGTACGAACTTGAGGTTGAGCCCAAGGACGACCCTGCCGTTGCTGAGCTGAACGTGACGACTACGCAAGACCCGGATCAAAATCCGGAAGGGCCCAAGGCCGCCGCTGATCAAGAAGGCAAGCCCCGGAGCATCACCCACTGTGAAACTAACTCCTTGCTTGTGCCTTATTTTGTGCATTTAAATTTTGAGGAGTTGATTGAAACCTTAGATGCATGATCCCTAGGTACCAATGTCCTACTACTAGTGAATGAAGGTCGAATAGAATGCTATGCTTAAGTAGGACCGGTAGAAGTCGAGTGAATGCTTGTCACTCGCGAGATATAGGGTTTACTTTATTTCAGTGAATGGTGATCGGCAAGCGGGGCTTGTGCGATACTCATGTTTGAGGGAATGTCCCGCTTGCACAGGGAGTTGTGGCTAAGGCATTGCTTGTGTGGCCTTGTTGGTCAAGCTTTTGAAGGTACTAATCGTATGCCGGGAAATATGGTAAACTGGTAAACCTAGTACTTGATGCAAACTGACGTCTGACGGACACTTCCACTCCATTGGGCGAGGGGTTGATGGCGAGTGTAGCAGTGGCCGCGGCACAGGTTTGCCTGGGGCACCTGGGGTCCGTTGGGGCGTGCACTCGGGTGGAGTGGGCTCTGATGGCAGACGGCAGGGAGAGATGGGAAAGGTTGCCCCGTGAGGTCCTGGGTGTCTCTCACGGGTCGTGCGATTAGGTTGTCCCATGCATGGTTAAAAATCAACTCGAGTTGTCCGTCCTTCGCGGTTACATGAAGCTGCTTGATCTCTCGTTGCACATCAATGTTCTTGGGCCAAAAAAGGGGGTAGAATTGTTGGTAGATGAGGAAAGTTAATATCATGTTAATCCATTGTATGTCAACTTTTATTGCTATTGGATAGCTTGGCAAACTTAGTAATGGTTGTTCACACTTAAAACTTGGCTAAAATATTGAAAATAGGCTCAAGTTGTAGATGCTTTTGGCAAAACAAACCCCAGAGCCAAAAAGCCTTGCATGTCTAGAATTTATTCCGTGTCGGGTAAGTCTTGCTGAGTAATTAGTACTCAGCCTTGCTTGTGGCTAAATTTTTTTGCAGATTGTGCTGGCTATGACCCCGTTGCTGCCTTGACCTGGCCTTGTGTGCTGCCCGACGGCTGGGTTGTGGAGCGGGTGCCGTCCGAGTCCGACTCGGGCCGCGGTGATTAGGTGTTGTGCGAGGGCTCCGCATAATGCCTGTTGTTCCGATGTGTAGTCTTCCGCTGTACATAACTCTGGTTTGTAGTAAGATAAAACATATACACTGTATTTGTATAATTATCCATGTGAACTTTGTGATGTAAGAATTTGTGATGAGTTGTACTGCCTGAGCCCATCTTCGAGTGGGACTTGCTGCTATTTTGTTTCGATCGAGAATCAGTGGTTTCATCGGGAAGGTATCCGACGGATTGCACGATTAACTCGGTTTAGGGGCATGGCGCACTGTTGTGATAGTGGTCCCATGCTCTTAAGCCGGATTAATTGGGGCGGTCTGCCACACTAATAACATTAACAGCAGTGAATTTCTGATTACTAATCCAAAGAGTTCCTATAGAGATAAAATCATTTCCTATTACTTGATCTATTGCTTCAGAAATAAACTGCCACATATATCTAGCAACTACACAATTAAAAAACAAGTGCATGCAAGTTTCCTTCTCACTGATCAACAACTTCTCTGTGTCCGCGCCCGACGTGAAGTTGTTGGACGGCGCCTCACTGCATGTCGCGCACGGCCGCCGCTACGGGTTCGTGGGGCCCAATGGCAAGGGCAAGTCCAGCCTGCTGAAGCTGCTCACGGCACGGAGGCTCTCGGTGCCTTGGAACATCGACGTGCTTCTCGTGGAGCAGGAGTTCCCCGCCGACACATGGCCGATAATCGACGCGGTGGTCGCGGCCGATGAGGAGCTTATGGCGCTTCGCGATCCTCCGACGATCCGTCTCGCCGAGGTGTACGAGAAGCTCAACCTCCACGGCTCCGATGCCGCCCGGGCGCGCGCGTCCAAGATTCTTGCGGGTCTGGGGTTCGATCAGGCGATGCAGGCTAGGCCCACCAAGAAATTCAGCGGTGGCTGGAGGATGCGCCATTGCCCGTGCTCTGTTCATGCAGCCAACATTAGCTGGAGGGAAGAAGTCCACCTCAGTTGTCCAGCATGGCAAAACAGCCCTGGAAAACCACTCAAGGGGGTTAAGTGCACCGATTGACAAAGATTAGGGGGCTTGATACCCAGTTTTGTTGTTTGGGGGGTTAAGTGTACAGACATCCATACTTTGGGGGGTGTGGCGGGTTTGCGGGGGCGGATACCATTTATTAAGTCCCATGAAGAAAAATCCCGTAAGATTTAGGATTGTGCTCGCATCCGCGCTCGTGGGCTGCGAACACAGATCTACCCATATCCGTGTCCATCGGATTGCTATCCGCGGGTTTGCGGGTTTGTTGTGCTCGTTGCCAGGAGCTGGAGGTTGTACGGTGGAAGATCCTCAACATTAGGTTAAGTTTATTAACAGATGGGTCGCGCGGAANCGACCAGGGGCACTATCACTCCACGTGCCTCCATGTGGGGGGATTTCCCGTCTTGCTATGGGAAACCGCGCAACGATGCGGGTACACTGAGCCACCTCGCTACGTTGGAGTTCCCCATCATAAGTGGAATGTGATGCAATTTGAAGTCACTGTCACCATTCCAAGCCCACCTGGAGTGAGGCAAGAAGATTTGGTGGTGACAACACGGTCTCATTCTTTCTTGCCCGGTTGTGAAATGGTGGCACAACAAGCTTTGTTGTAGTTTGGACAGCAGCACCAAATGCAACTTCACCACACTCCTGCAGCCTTGTTTCCACCACTACCCGGGAATGCCATCTTGTGGTGGGACAGCAGGGCCACAGTTCATGACCCTACCACTATTGCTTTGATTGGCTATGGGAGAGCGTCTGCTGATCTCATAGAAACGCTCAACCACCAGAACCGTTCGGTGGCTGTAGCCGCTCAAGCTCTAGCTGATCAAGTGAGGGATTTGGAACAGCAAGTCCATAATCTCAATGAGGAGCTAGTTGAGCAACACGAGATAGTAGCTCATTTGGAGGACGACATGAATGAAGCTCAGGAAGTGATTGCTCAGTTGCAGAATCCTCCCCCAGCACCTGTACCTCCAGAGCTACCCCTACAGGGTGAGTCAGGATTGGATACCATTTCGGGCCTGCTGGTTGCACTGAATGATCCTGCCATGTCAGAGGGAGAAGGCTTAGTCAACCAGGCATCACCTCCCAATGGTGGGAATGACGGGTCTGATGACGACGAGGATCCAGAGGAGCTCTACCCTGTTGATTCCGACTAGAGAGTATTCTTAGGAAATGACTTTCTTTTGTGTCCATGAAATGTAATCCTTGGGCCTAGTTAGACTTTTGTTCTACTGCAAGGATGGTGTAGAATATTTCATGGATATTGTATATATGCCACTAGTATGCAAGAACCATCTGTGCATATATACTAATTTTTGCTTTGTTGCCACCATCATGTCCTCAATTTACTTCTAGTAACTGATGTTTTTCGGGTGAGGCATGAATAACAAACTTGTCCAAAACATCATAAACTAGGTCCTATCCAAAATTCAAATCCTTTAGAGTAAGGCAACAAAAGTTATAGTCGAATTACCAAAACACAGTGAGCACCGCAACAATTGGTGCTCGGCACCGCAATAATCGGTGACCATAACATTTGGGCGGAAAAAATCTAAAATCGAAGCCCAGGAAGTTGCGGTCCTAACAAATTGCAACGACCGCAACAGTCGGTGGTCCGTGGTCGGACGAACAGTAAAATTCGTTTCTGGATTGATGGACTGTTGCGGTGCTGACCATGACAGACTGTTGCGGTGCATATGATATGCACCACCGCAACAGTCGGTGCCTGACTAATACTTTGAAAAAGGCTACTGGAATGACCGACTATTGCGGTCGTGTTCAAAAATGAGGGACCGCAACAGTCGGTGGTGTCCAGTTTCGCCGATAACTACCTCAGGAATTTCAAGTTTCACAACTTTTCAATTGGAAATAGTTTGAAACCCAAATACCAAAAGAGTCACATAATTATGTAAGCGCTCTTTTGGCAAAACATGGGAATTTTTGGGTAGTTCCTTAAATGCCTTAGCAAGCTAGAATCACGCCTTTCGATGAATGGAATGATCTTTGGTACTAACCTTACAATGAATGTTTCTATGATTGTTAGTACCCCTTTTATCGTCCTTTTGTTTTATCCTTCCAAGAAATACGTGACTAATGTGAGCTATGAAACAATGCAGATGTCGCAAAATCCCCATGGTGATTTACCTGCTCCGCCACCTCTGCCTACCAATGTCTCGGAGCTATTAGCTATGCAGACGGAGCTACTTCGGTGCTTGACCGAAGCCCAAGTAAATCAGCACCCCCATGGCGGACATCACAATCCCCATCCTCAGGAGGCGACGTACTCGGACTTTACTAGTACTCAGCCGCCCCTATTCACCAAGACCGAGGATCCTCTTGATGCTAATGCTTGGCTCAGCAACATTGAGTCCAAGTTTGCTCTGCTGGTGTCCCCATGCTCAGATGCTAACAAGGCTCACTTCGCTGCTCAGCAATTGCGAGGTTCAGCTCGACTCTGGTGGGACAACCATTATGCAATGCTCCCGGATAATCATGTGATGGCTTGGGAGGAATTCAAGACCGCCTTTCGTGCTCACCACATCCCTACTGGTCTAATGGATCGCAAGCTCAATGAGTTCCTTGCACTCACTCAGGCGTTTGGGCCTGACCCGCGCCGGCTCTCCAGTCTCCAGGCCACGCACGGTCTCGCCGCCGCTGCCGCCATCTCTCTCTGATCCCAAATCGAAGTCCATACCGAAATTTTCGGCGCCCAAATCAACCCGGAGAATTCAGAAGACCCTATTCGAATTATGATGCTATTTTCTGTTTGATCGGATTGATTATTCATTTAATTAATCTAGTTCAGGAAATAGTCTAATTAATTCATCCAAAATATCGATGGAATTTGTTTTGAATTATGACGTCGGTATTTAGATTTTGAATTGATTATTACTTAATTAATTCATTCTGGATAATTAGTCTAATTCATTTGTACCGCGGTTTACGAAATAAATTGTTATCGATTTATTTTGTGGACTGATAATAATCTAGCCCAAAACCTAAGCCCATCTAAAAGCCCACAATCTAACCCTAATCACTTTCTATAAATATCTTACTTATCTCTCCTTTCCCCTCCATCCCTTTGACCGCCGCCCCCGGTCCTCGCGTGTGCACCACGCCAGGGTGAGCGCCGCACCCTATAAAGCCCCGAGACTCTGTGTTGCCCTAGCTGTTTTCATCGTCCTCGCCTGATCCAGCGCAGCGCCGCCGCTCGAGCTTGCAGGAAGTCGCCACCGCTCGCTCGTCGAGATGAGTGCGACGCTCTTCGAGTGGCCGCGCACTCCTCCGGCCAGTTCCCATCGCCTCCTCGCCGCCGACCTTTACCACAGCTAGCCACTGTGTCGATCTGCCACCGAAAGAGCCCGGCACGCGAAGTTGGAGCTGCGGGCGTGTCCTCGTCATGTCTAGTCCGTCTGAGGTGAGCCGGTCATCATCGTCTTCCTTCCTTGTTTTCGCTTTGCCGCTCACGTGCATGGTGCATGTGCAGTATGTGCGTGTGCGCGTGATGATCGCCGGCGAGAGCTGCCAGCACCAAGACGACCCCGGCGCCGTCCTGACGTCTGTCCACCGGACGACGCTGTCCTCGATCTGCTACAATTGGAACGGCGCTGTCGCCGACTCCGGCGATTGTCGGACGTCTCCGTCACTCGGTGAGCACCTCCGTTGTCTATTCCTGATCTACTCTCCCCGTTGGTTCATGTGGGATGACATCATGATCACCTCATGCTTACGTCATGATCTTTGCAAAATAATCAATAGACCGATGCTGGACTCCTACATGCAGAAGTAAACATGGTCCTCGATCGGCATGCAAGAGATGATGTCATGGTACATATCATGCCTAAGTCATCAACGTTATAATTTAGATTTGCCCTTTACGTTATCAAATTTATTCCCAATCTATCTATCATCTTGCAGAGCCTTTCATGGACACGAACACCATCAGCCACCTGCATGCTGGGTACGTGCTTGATTTTCCGTCAGCCACGGCTAGCTGCCCCGCCTGTCTGCGCCGAGCCACCCCAGTATGTCACGCCGGTCGTCGCTCTTACCATCTCATGCCGCCGTGGATCCGCTGCCGAAGGAGCATGTACATCTGATGTGGCCCTCATCATCTGTTCTCCGCTGGTCGCCGTTTCCGTCGTCATCGATTTCTATTCGCCCAAGGTGAGCCGGCCACCGTCAGCATCTCCCTTCCTTGTATTCGGCTTGCCGCTCATCCATGTGTGCGTGATGCGTTGCAGCGCCGCCGGGGCGATTTACCATCTAGGATGATACGACGCAGAGTCAAGCCACCGATCATGTCGCCCACCCAGCCCTCGAGGATTGCTGATCGCGCGAAGGCCGAGTCGTCGGCCATCCATCTGCTTCGTCTCCGGACACTGCTCCGATCTACGCCGTGTTGCATTGCGCATATCTCGGTGAGGATCTCTTCCTGTTCCCATGCACTTCCTCGCTCTCTGTTCTGCCCATATCAGCTGATGCCCTAGGAGTCTAGGACCGTACCACTGCTCGTCTCTGCATGCAACCCTGCCGAGCTAGCTTTGACCACCACCGAGCTTTGCACGTTGAGTAGCTTCTCTGCATGTTTTCGTCCTAGTCTCCGGTGCAGAAGCAAAGCAAGCCACCAGCCACGTTGGCAAGCCTGTGCTAGCTCACGTACATAACTAAATCAGCTATGCCCATGCAAGTGATGACATCATGATGATGGCATGCTTACCTCAAGTTCCAATTCACGTACTAGCAAAGTTTATTCTCAATCTATCTTTTATCCTTTAGACGTGCAAGTTTATATCGCCCATGCATTCCTGTATGCATATGATCAAGCAAAGTCATTAGTTTCCTTTCACTTATTTTCGAGATCATGTTTAGGCAATACGCTGCTCAGTTTCTATCAATCATATCTATCCTAAACTCCTAGCCAACAAGCCGTCGGCCATGCAAACAATGTCATCATCAATGCTTATGTCGTTAGCAATAATTAGGTGTCAGCCCTATGCCTTTACTGTCGTTCGTTTTAGCTCCGTTTCGAGTCGTTTTTGTTGCGTTAGTTTCATATCGATCAAGTTATGCGTTAGCAACAACGATAATCTTCTTTTGTTGTTTTTAGTTTCTATTAAATTGTTAATATGATTAAATACTTATTCACCAGTTTTCTAATTAAAAGTTAATTAGGTTATATCTCGGCAAGTTAATTTGATTAATTGCTATGTAACTAATTAAAAGCTATTTAGAGTTAAACATCGGTTTTCCTAATTATTGTTAATATGGTTAATACTCAAAGCCAATGTCTTTTCAATAATAATGTGATTAGTCGAACACGAATCATGAAGTTATACGTTTAGATGTTCACACATGTTTTATTTCTATTTAAGTGTTTAATTGGTCTAATTCATACATGAACATTTAGATGTATAAAAAATTGACTTAGTCTTATCTCGGTTTTGTAAAATAAACTCTAATATGACATAATTCCAATTTAGAGAATTTCCTGGAATATCCTTTATATTGTTTTTATTAAACTAAAATAAACCAAGCGTATAGTCTCTTGTGCTCTCATAACATAAATGTTACGATAGTTGTCTTTTCGTCCTTAGCGTCGATCTCGTCGTTTCTTGAGCCCTCGTGACCTTAGCATCAAGCCCCGCCTTTTTGTGCGTCCTTTTATTGTTTTCTGTTCGTTTGGTGTATTGTTCTTAGTTGTGCTTGTTGTCTCTTTGTTAGTGTGTGCTTGTGCCAATGTTGCTGTGAGTAGAAGGAACACAATTCAGGTGCTTTGAAGAAAAGAGTTTCAACAAGAAGAGTTTGAAGACTCTGAGCAGTACGTGGTATTTTTTATTGCGGAAAGGCAAGTGTCCCTAACCATCCTTCTATCTATGCTTTATTAAATATAATGATGATTCTAATTGGAACATGGAGTGACCACCCAGGAAAACAGTGCAACCACAAGCGCTAATGGGCTCTGGTCTTGGCTAATTAATTAGAAACCTTAATTTATAGTGGCCTTACCGAAAGGGCAAGAGGGGAAGCATGGATGGGGTATAGCCGGATCTCTTGGGAGTATGCTTTGGTAAGAAACTCGGCGATTAGAAAAGGTTATGCTCTGCTATGGCTTGAAACCTTAGCGGGTTGCTATGAATTGAGGGATCTTTGTAAAGGCCTCGTAGCGTCCCTATGCAATCACACCAAAGGTAGTGTGATACGTGCCTGATCAGCACAGCGTGGTTGGGTCTACGCTTCTTGTGGGGAAAGTGTACAAACTCTGCAGAGTGTTAAAAACTGTTATAACAGCCGTGCTCACGGTCAAGAGCGGCCTGGACCCTCTCATGATTAATTTATTTGAAGTTGATAATAAATCATATTCTGGTTATTTCTTGTGGCCTTGCTGAGTACCAACCATAAGTGTACTCATCCTTGCTTACTGCTGCTCTGTGAAGATGTTGAAGATGATGCTAGGCCTACGCAACCCCCAGTCGATTGCCTGTGAAGTTTTGGAGCCTTGGTTTTCAGGATCTGCTGTGTCTCTGATAGATTGTAAGTCTCTTGTATTCTTTTACGTGATACTGTTACTGTTACTCACTTATGATGTCACTATATGTATAAAACTTGATCCTGGCATACATATAGGTAGCACTTGGTTTTGTTTTAAAACCGGGTGTGACAATTAGCAAGTTTAGGGACGTGGATGTGCATTTTAGGAGTTTAGGGACCTAAATGACCCCTGGCTACAAGTTTAAAGACCTAGGGTGCATTTCTCTTTATTTTATCCAAATGCATCCAATCCAATGCCTCGTAATTAATTGTTCTTACTAACCTATAAAACTATGAGATGAAACTAGTCACTAGGAGACTCATTAGGAGACCTTGTTTCATTCATCAGTGACTAGTTTCATTCATCAATTCATATCTCTTCTAATAATATGGCGCTTTTAGAAACTGTGCATGAAACTTTCCACTGAAAATGGCCTTAGATAGATCAGAGATAACCCCAACGCACAAACACCAGAATTGGGGATAAAAATATGCTTCTACTGGGACAACAGAAAACGGAAATTGATCAAATTAAAAAAAAAACTGCAAAAGGCAAGCTGTCAAAAAAAAACCCTCAAACAACTGCCACAGAACATGTTTAGCGATACGCCCAGAACATGTGCATTGTAGCAGGACTTGCTTGGCGAAGTTTACAGCACCAAAGCTCACTGGTTACAGAAAGGTGCATCATCCTTTCTCATCACATTTACCGTTGTGCACTACTAGCAGAGAAAAAAACGTCATGCTCTACCGTCAAATTGCAGTGTCTGCAAATTCCTCCCTACATAAGATCTGATTTGACATATTTCTTTATCGGCTCACTCTTCCTACAGAAGCAAAGCGAATACATAGATTTATATTAGCCAAAATAGTCTCTTTTCAGTATCGAAGACATGACAGATTGGTCCTTTCGAGAAAATAAATGACAGATTAGTTACCTGAGTATCAGTTTCCCTTGTTAACCTCACTGGGGCTGGTTACTCCAGTCGTGGAGAACAGCACCTAAAACCATGAACAAAGTTCAGTGTGCACTACAGATTCATGAACATTAACGGTTCCCAATCATCAAAGTTAGAATAATACCTTCCCCAATGACTCCTTCATATGTGATCCAAATTTATTCATGGTCAGTAGCGAACTGAACACGGCGCCAAAGGCCATGACTGTCAAAACTTGCTTCATATGTTTGAAGAGAAGATCATTTCCAAGAACCCTGGAAAACAAAGAAAACAAAAGCCTATGCAACCATTTTTTTTTTCTCGAATATGCAGGGATGTGCATCATTATATATTAAAAAAAATAAGGAGAAAGGCTAACAATTTCAAGACAGGCCCAAGAAAAACAAAGAGGAAAACATCTTCCACACTTCTACTTTCAGAGTAAGAGTGACCTTTTTGCCACGCATTGGTCAAGTACAGTATCCCAGACCTAACTAGTGAGAACACCCGTAAAGCAGACAAGTTAGGAGAATGGGCAGGCCTTGGGAAGCCAGCCAATCCATGTCCAACAGTCATTGTGACAAGCTAACTAAACAAAGAACTTGGCCTGTTGGGCTGCCCAAGATTCCCATAGACACTTTCAGGGTTGAAAACCAATACTCCCAATCCCACGGAAGAACGCCCGATCGGTGGATTTAATACTGAATGTACTGGATGCCGATGCATTCCCTGTATGGACAGCCTCCTCGTGGGGTCATCCCAGCCACCAAATCCCAGATGTTAAGATACTTCGTCAGCACCATGACCGAGGTTGCCCTTGATATCTTCAATCCAGCAACAATTAGGAGTGTGCCTGCTGGATTGTTCGATGCTTGGCGATGCACCTAAGCACCAAGCCTTACGTGAGGCGACAGTTCAGCCAGAGGCTTACCCAACCGTCTATCAATCCAAAATTTCGTGTTGCCACCATTCCCAACATGGTGAGCACTAGTACAGAGAACATGGGCAATGAATTGGGAGGTGCCATGATGTCAGAATAGGACAATGGCCTATGCAGACTGCAGACTCAATATGCGCAGCGCCCAGCCCAATTAATTTTGTTCTGAATGTGTGATTCAAGTAGAACCTGGGCATATTCTTCCTCAGACTTAAGTAGCTATAAACCTCCCAAGTTGACGATGCATATTCACCTCTAGTTTGATGCATAGTCACCTCTAGTTCTTGCTAAGATGCAGCTCGAGTAAAGGCATAAAAAGTTATTCACCATTACCTTAACTTTTCAGCGTAATTCTCTTGATTGGCCTTTTTCATGCTCACTTCCCTTTTAAGCTTTTGGTCCAAACGATCTCTCAGATTCCGAAGGTTGGCAATTCTCAAGTTATGCTACAATTACCACAAGCAAACCTTGTTATGTTCTTCTAAGAAGCATGCATAATAGGAAGATAAACAGGATTATGCAAACCTCATTAAATCTCTTCTGAGTCTGTGAATTAAGTAGAGCTTGACCATATTCATCCTGACTCTTAAGTAGCTGTAAGTCTTCTTTCTGTATAGGTTAACATTCAGGTAGGTCAGTACAATATTAATAAAACACTGCACAGAACAATAAGACATACCTTTCAAAGGGTTCCAAACCGTGACACTGTTGGTAGGGAGAAACCTTTGTGAACAGCATCTTTGAACTGCACAGTAGTTCAAAGCATTATTTTCAGGCCGTTAACAATCATTACCTGATTATGATTTTGACATTTGCAAAACAATAAGAATACAAAAAACTATAAGGGCTTTGCCAATGGCTAGCTGCAAGATTCACCATGGCCAACAGCAGATTTAGTGTTAGGGGCATGGTGCTGAAGGTGGGGACAGAAACAACAGGGAGAAAGGATGAAACAAGAAAAATCCACAGGGTTGATCTGCTTATAACCTTCTTTATTCACCAGGGGGTCCCACTTCACAGGGGTAGGTGAGTTTAAACACCATGTAGAACACTTAAATGCTTAGCCACTTCATAGAATGACAAAACACTCCTTTATTGATGCATAGATTCCTCTTAATTGCCACATCCTTTTTTATTCACACAAGTTCACTGCCTAGTGTGAATAAGATGGTCAGCCCTACCATTACCACTATGCCCAATCACTAAAAGGATAATAGAATTTGTTTGTCTATTTGTGATTTAACATAAATGATTGCAGTGCCTTCTAATCATAAATGTAAGATGATCCTCTGTAGGACAGTAACCGTGCAACCATAGGTATCATATGGGTAGGTCTCTCTAAAAATATAAAATATACTTTAACAAGGTGATAAACTGTTAATGTTTCACATTAACATTAGTCATCTATCTTAATACGTCGATTAGTAGGGACATAGATAAAAAGGATTCTCAATGAAAAGCTTCTAAAATAGCAGCATCAGTGCATGGATGTGTAAACGCATGCACAATAGAAAATATACACATATATACAAATATCCATATGAAAAAAGAATATACGGAAATAAAAAAGAACAATTGAGATCCTATTGACATAATGACATTGCATGTTCCAAATAGCTATCAATAGAAACCCTTAAAGAAGTTTCTCTTTTCATTAAATCTTTTGAACATATAGGTAGAATAGAAAATTAACTCAATGAAACTGATGGTTGTTATGAATAGCACATGTTTTGATGAGATCAGGGAGAAGAATGGTGACCAATAAATCCTGTCTATTATCTTGTAAGACAGGAACAACTAACAAATTAAAGACCATGTAGCTACTGCAACAGAACTAAATGTGAATCCAGAATAATGAAGAAAAAATATATCTGATTGTATCCGCCATAACAAGTTTTGTGCAGAGTTAGATATTATTCATTCATATATATCAGGTTTTAGTGGCTAGTAGGGTGCTTGGTTCCGCCACCACATGCTACACCAAACTTGTGGCTGCCATACCTATTATGGCTGCTGTTTGCTTCTCACCATAAAGTCTGGCTGCCACGGCTTTTCTAGAGAGAGGGCAGCGCCACAAGTGTGGCGCCAGATTTTCTTGCCACCGGCCGAGGCGTCGCCACAGATGGCGTGGTAACCTATGGCCGTGCACCAAGCAGCGCCGTAGTTACATAAGAAAAATATACAGGGTACAGATTTAGCCTTAAGTATGTTGACAGTCCTATATACTCAATGGTAGATCATTCGGGGTGGGCATAAATCAATATCACAAACATTAGATTAGAATTACAGTTTTTTAAAAAAATGATAGTGGTCCAAAGAAACGCATGCATGTGTTATGTCTGCATGTCAGTATAGAGTATGCTTTGTGCACATGTGCATAAAAATCCCCTGTGTACTGTTAAAGAAAGAAGCATACTTGTTCCGAATACAACTATCATGATTCCAACAAACTTTCATTTCCTATATCGAATTCTTGACAATAATATTTGGAAATATTGTATATGAAAGGACAATCAGCTGGGCAGCAACAGATAGTAAATTCACCTAGTTGGTACTTGTACAACAAGATAAAGGTGAACTAAAATGTTCTCTCCTTTTAAACAATAAATCTAAATTTATAATGCTTGGGTTCCAATCACCTTAATATACCAATTTAGAAGCCAGCTGTTAGAAATACTAAACTGGATATTTAGTAAGGCAGACATAATCTAAATAAAGCTATTGACTATTGAGTGACAAGTCATTGCAGCATTGTGCATCTCATCTAAACGGATGCATAGGGTAAAATCATCACAGAGAAAGTCACTGTTAAAAAAATAAATGCAACAAGATATATGTCAACCTGACTTTTATAGCATAGAGTATGTTTTTCAGTCACCATTGATTTTGGAGACAGTCAGACAGATCACAACAATGTTAGAGACAGAGACTTTTGACCAAGATATGTGTTGTTCACAGATCCAACCGGCCAAAACGAAATATCAAGCAAGATCCTAATACCCAGAACTAGATTAGCGATTTTTCAAACTCAAAACGCACGTGCACAAGTAGAATTTGAGATCAGCGTGCATCTTCACAAATAATTGAGCAGTTTGGATGAACAGGCAAGAAGCACTATCAAAGTTTACCAATGAAATCCCCAATTATTAGAGCCACAAATGAACAAAATGCAAGTGGGCGCCTCCGCAGCAGCAAATTGGAGGGTCCACTATTCAGTGGCCTTCCATCACGAATTACATAGCATTGAAATAAGAGGACCTCAAATTCCATAATCGAGCCCTATCACAAACAGAAAGGAACCGCACCGCACCATCGAATCGAATCTCTCACAGAAAAACACAAGCCTCGCAGCAACAGAAACACGCCCCCAAACGAGAAAGATGGGAAACAGGACGGGCAGGAACACCGCATCGCCAATCTCCCTTCAGATCCTACTTGGATCCGAATAATCGCATATTCCGAGCAACTAACATTTCGCAGAATTCTCTAAAACCCCAAACCCCGCGACTAGCAAATGCCACAAAACCACATATCGGAGGACAGAGAATGTTACCGCCTTACCAGTGCGCGCCCGGCGAACGACCTCGCCAAGACAGCAGCGCTCGTCCTAGCCGCCATCTTGTGCGGGCGGTTCGTCCCTGGAAGCTTGGAAGTTGGAACCCTACGACTCGGCCCCTCGCAAGTCGCAAATGGCGCGGTGTCGACCACTTTTCGCGCTCGTCTTTTTTTAGAGAGAAGAGGGAGGAGAGACAAGATATTGGGGATATTTAACAATTTGCCATTATAACAATCGCCACCTCTTGAAAAACCATTCTTATCGTTGGTCTTACAAAATTGTCACTGGAGAGAAGTTTAACCTACGTTTTTATCCTTTTTGCGCATGTGGCACACCACGCACGCATGCCACGCTGGCGCCCAGTCAGCTCGGGCTGGGAAATGTCCCTCTTGCCCCCGCCTCTGGGCGTCTTCTCCACCACCCGTGCCCGGGCCTTCTTCCCCCTCGCTCATTTCTCTTCCCCCCTGCCGCCGCCCCCAGCTTGGCCTCTGGTCGTCCCATTGCGCTCCCCCCGTTCTTCCCCGTGCAACCCTAGGTGATGTCGTATGTAGCAGAGTCATCAAGCGGGAGGAGACAGAGTGAAGCTAATGGTGAAGAAACGGGCCTTCCCTTGGTTCAATGCCCGGACTGCGGCAAGGCAATGGTGATTGAGCGACGATCCAAGAAGGAAAATGCAAACTTGGGCCGGGTGTACTTCAAATGCCCAAGAAATTTGAGCTGGGTGAGTTAGTTGTCTTGTTCTAATTTTGGATTTGGAACTTAGGGTTTTGGGTTTATGGTGACTTGCTTTGGTTTGTTCTTCAGTTGGCAGATAGATGTGGCTACTACAGGTGGCAGAGGCAGTATTTTGATGGATTGGTGGAATCCAAAGTCATTCAGGTGTGTGATCCAGATGCTGAAAGTGACCTTGAGATTGAAGAAAAGGCGGCAACTATGGAGGTTCAGGATGGCCATAGGGCACAAGCAGCTGCTGCTGGCATGCTGAAGGCAGAAATGGAAGCAAAAGTAGAAAAATTGATGAAGATTGTGATGGTCTTGGTTATGTTTATGGTAGCCTTTGCTGGCATGTTTGTTGGATATGTGGTGAAGTAGAGCCTTTGCTGGCATGATTGTGATGCTGTAGTTGTGATGAATGAATGAACAATCTCTCTTTTGTGATGAATGAATGAAAAATCTCTCTTTTGTGATGAATGAATGAAAAATCTCTCTTTTCTGATGAATGAATGAAAAATCTCTCTTTTTGTGATGAATGAATGAACAATATCTCTTTGCTGATGAATGAATGAACAGAATGACAGATTTGATGATGAAAGAACAAACTGCATAACTGGTGGACATTCATTACATAACAAACTGCATAACATTGTTATGGCATGCATCACATAGTACTGGTGGGCATAACTTAGCAAAGTGCCTTACAAACATTGGTTTGATGCTTACATACATAGTTCAGACTACACAACTAGAGGCCAGGCAGAATAAATGTTTTTGCCTATTACACAGAAATCAACAAAAGACAGCTCAAAAGCTCCCACTTGGATCAGTTCTTCTTTCCTGGTTTGGACTTCTTCACTTTAGTTGCCAGTTGCTTCCTCCTAGGTGTAATCTTTTTGGCTGGCTCTACATCAGTTGGTTGTGCATCATCTGGCACCCGAAATAAGTTCCTGTGGGATGTAAAGAAGGCATGAGCCAATACATTTTGGATGTAACCAATTCAATTTATTGTTCAATGAAACAACCACATTACCTCCTTGCTGGTGTGGCTGGTTCTGGTTGTTGCACTTCTAGAGGCACTACATGTAGGACTTGCTCATCTATCTGACTTGTAAGCAACTCATTTCTTGTAGCCTCAGCTTCCTCCCTTGCTGCTGCCTGTAGAGCTTCCCTAGCTGCTTGAACCTTCTGCTCAGCTATTTCAGCTTCCCTCCTAGCATTTGCTGCTGCTTCCCTTGCCACAGCTGCTCTGGTCCTAGGTGTTGAAGTTTCAGCAGGGGGTACCTTGGCCTTCTTTCTTCCAACTTTGACATTGGTTTTCTTGGTTCTCTTCCTACAAAATGCATGGGCTATAGTACACAAGTGAAGGAGAAATGAAGCAAAAAGGAATTTGAGAAGTTACCTTTTCTTAGTTCCAGTGAGTGAACATTTCCAACTGCCACTGCTGTGTCCATACTCACCACAGCCAATACATTTGACTTGCCTTGTTGCTTTCCCACCTGTTTCCTTTGCTGACTTGAATCTATTCTTCCTCTGTCTGCCTGCTTCTCTCTTCTTTTGGCATGGAGGTTGGAGTTTGAAGCCCTTGTCCACCTCTGGCCACTGACTCCTGTCAGTTATGTTTGGAATTATTCCAGCATAAGCTGCCTGGAACATCTGTACTGAGTAGCACTTGTGCACAAACAGTGCTATGTACTTGGACATATCCTGTTGCCTACTGCTGGTAATCACAGCTAAGGCATGTGGACATGGTTTTCCAGTTACCTGCCACTCTCTACAAGTGCACATGTGCTTTTTTAGGTACACAACATGCCTTCTCACTTCTTGATCTTTGTAAATCTCTGTGACCTCAGCTGATTCAGGATGGCCCTTAGTAATCTTCAAGTGTCCTAGTCCCCTAGAGCCTGCATTCAGTTGATGGATTACAGCAGGCAGCATACCAGGTTGCAAAGCTGTAGAAATCTGCCTCCTCTTTGCAAACAATACCATAGTCTTCTCTCTTATAGCATCTGCCATGCAATGAACAGGCAGGTCTTTCAGATCTTTGATCCAAGCATTCCAAGACTCAGCTAGATTGTTATTGATGTAATCACACTTGATGTCATCACAAAATTTGCTTCTTGCCCAGAGAAATGGGTGGTGGTCTTCCAGCCAACTTTCCACATTTGGACTTGCTTCTTTTACCTTGTCAAAGAAATACTTGAACCTGTGTGGAGAATAAGCTCTAGCAGCAGGCCACATGTTTTTGGCATACACATCACCAGTGTAGTACTTCTTCATATTTTCCATTAAGTGCCTAAAGCACTCTCTCTTCTCTGCCTGTGGAAACACTATTCTGACAGCTGATTCTAGTCCCTTGCAGGCATCAGTGCAAATAGCTAACTTATTCATGGGTCCAATAGCTTTTCTCAATTGTTCCATGAACCAGACCCAGTTGTCCTTTGTCTCAGAGTCAAACAACCCAAAAGCCAAAGGGAACATCCAATTATGCCCATCTAATGCTAAGGCTGCAGGCATGTGGCCATTCCACATTCCATTCAGTGCTGTGGAATCTACACTAATGTAAGGCCTGCAGCCATTCAAGAAGCCATCTATGGAACCTTTGAATGCACAGAAGAATCTGCTAAACTTAATGTCCTCACCATCTGCCACAGTATCTATCTCTACAACACTACCAGGTGATCTTAATTCAATCTCAGCCTTAAACCTATACAACCAATCAAATGAATCACTCCACTTACCAAAAAGTTTATCTGCTGCTCTCTGTCTTCCATAGTACACTGTCTGGTAGGGAATGTCTATGCCGTACTTGAACTGCAGCTCATCTTTCATTTCTTTTGCCCCCATGCCTGCCTTCCTCTTCAATAGTGGGATGGCCCTCTCTGCCACCCAAGCTTGAGAGGCCATCTTGCTTAGAACCCTACTGGTAGATGCACAATTATGGACTCCCCTGTTTATTTGTACCTGCAAATTGTAACAAAAGCATTGTTCAGCAACACATCAATTGCAAACATGGACAACTAAGCATAATAAGAACAAATACAGCTCAAAGTATACCCTGACACTGCCATCATGTTGAGTTTTAGCTCTAATAACCCATGCACATCCTACTGCAGCACAGTGGCCCCTGAACCTTTCTTTGTCAGACTTCTCAGTACCCAACTCAAACTCATTGACTATAGCATGCTGTCTAACTGCCAGCCTAAATTCATCCATGCAAGGATAACATACACCAACAGACATATCAGGATTGTCCCTATCCCATTCATGCAAAGGCTCTTCATCTACTATGTCATCAACTGTCACAGCTGCTTCATTTATAGCTTCATGAATCTCAGCTGACATTGCAGGGATAGGCACTTCTTCAGTTCCAAAATCATCTTCTGCAGTTGTATCTGCATCTTTGAATCCCATTGCCTCATAGACTTGGTCCTCATCAGCAACTTCTTTGGCTAAGCCATCATCATCAGGACCAAATAATATGGTTAGAGTACTCCAATCAACTGCTGTAGCCTGTTCAGAAAGGTGTGGAGGAGAGCTACAGGTATCACCAGTGCCTTCAGCATTATCAGTATTGCAAGTATTGGTCACACCTGACACACATTTTGCTCTAGAAGCAGCAGAACTGCCATTCTGGCTATACTCATCTTTGTTCACCACATCTACTGCAATAACAGCCAACCTATCATTCCATCTGTCCTTTATCAACTCCTGGAAATGCTCATCCCTCCTAACCTTCCACTCAGAACCACTGTCTTTGTCAAGAACCCACACAGAAAGTGTTTGAGATGGACCCCATATAGTCTTTGTGGCCAAATCCTCATGAAACTGACCAAGAGAATACTCACATGTCCTATCCAACCATATCTCATGAACCTGTTCTGCCATGTCGATTAGCCCATACTCACCGTCTGCCACGTACTTAGCACACTTAACAACTAGTCTAAACGCATTGCCAGGATCAATCCTGGTATCATTGTCAAAAAATCAAAGAAAAAGAATTAGACAAAACACAACTTCGCCATTTCAATTCATTGCTAAGTAAGGACTCACCAAGGAGGACAACCACTGCTATCCATCGTCAAAGCAAATACTACATCAAACGCCTACGAATCAAAGGGGAAAGACATGAACACACATTCACATCCATTAACCCTAACCCTAACCTACACTGTATCCATAGAACGCGTAATGTGGGGGGGGGGCACAACCTTAGTCGCAAAAGTGGAGGAGGGACGGGGACGGGGGTGACGACGAGCCGGCGGCAGGCAGGGAGGGGGAGACGAGCCGCCGGCGGCAGGCAGGGAGGGGGAGGATACGAGCCGCCAAGCTGGGGGCGGCGGCGGGGGGAAGAGAAATGAGCGAGGGGGAGAAGACGCCCAGAGGCGGGGGCAAGAGGGACATTTCCCAGCCCGAGCTGACTGGGCGCCAGCGTGGCATGCGTGCGTGGTGTGCCACATGCGCAAAAAGGATAAAAACGTAGGTTAAACTTCTCTCCAGTGGCAATTTTGTAAGACCAACGATAAGAATGGTTTTTCAAGAGGTGGCGATTGTTATAATGGCAAATTGTTAAATATCCCCGAGCGCGGCGGCCCCGGCCGCTCCTGTCCCGGTCATCCAGCCACGGGCGGGGGCCCCAGCGGCCCTTGCGACCCCGGCGCGGCCGGCGGTGCGGGCGTAGGCACGACCGCGCCGCCGTCCATCTCGTGGCTCTCGCGAATCCTCGCGGAAACAACTCGTCTCTAGTCCTCACAACACCTGCCTTCGCCGCTGCCGCCGCCCGTCACGCCACCTTCCGCATGTGCTGCCGCCAGGTCCGGCCGTCGAGCCGCTGGTTCGCCCGCCCGAGTACCCAGTGCTGTTCCACCCCTCTCTAGCCAGCCACGCCCTCCCTCATGCCATTTTGGCACCGCTCCGTATCTCCACTCGGCTCGGTGCCGGAACTGCTCCATTCGCCTTGGCGCCACCGGAGCCCTCCGGCTGAGGCTGCCCGCCAGAGCGGCGCTGCCCACGCGGACAAATCGCTACCGCCGACGGCGTCGGCGTCCGCATGGGGAGGCGCACTCAATCGGCCGGATGCTCCGTTGCGGCAGCTCGGGGCTGGCCACGCCCTCGCCCCTCAGCCAGACACACCGCCGATGCCACAGCTGTCTCCCTGGAAAGTGTTGAAAGAGAAAGACAGATAGAGGGGAGAAAACGAATCGACGAGAGAAGCCGAGCGTGTAGCTGCTCAATCTCAAGAGCCTACACCAGCAGCTCAAGCGCCACATCGCGCTTCCGGCACGAAGAGCCGCCGTGGCGAGTCTGCGAGCTGAGCCTGGAGGAGCTCACGCCACTGCGGTGGTGCCACTGTGCTAGGAGGACTGGGAGATTGACCCCGCCAAGCTCGTCATCAAGGGCGTCATAATAGCCATGGCCAGGAGGACTGGGAGATTGACCCCGCCAAGCTCGTCATCAAGGGCGTCATAATAGCCATGGCAGACCAAGTCTCGATGTCCATGGCATGTTCGATGAAATCCCCAAGTTAGTTCCGATTAACTTTTCCCGCCATGCGATGAACTTTTGGTCCTGAATCTGGTCGATTCCTCCCCAAGTTCTTAGGAAACTTTGATGCATGCATTACTTTCTGTTCCCTGCTCAAAATGGCTAGCACAATTGATCACTAGATGGCAATGTCGATTCCATGGTGACATGGTGTCTTCGGTGACTTTTGTTAGAATAGTCCCCTTAGCTTTTTGCTGTGCAAGTGTAACCCCCTCGGAACCAAGCAACAGTTAAAGTTTTTGCTAGGCGTGATCCATGTGTTCATGTCATGATGAGCCCCTGGAAGTCCAGAGGCTACAGATAAAGTAGCTGATTTTTTTTTATTTTTTTTACTTTTTTTTTGCCAAGAGTTGCCACTTGCAATTGTCATTGCACATCTGTTTGGGGACCTGGGAAATTGGAAAACAATTAAACTGGTTAATGCTTAAAAAAGCAAAAGAAAATACATTGAATTTTGCTGCCAGGAATATAAAATGACAGTTTTGCATTTTCTCGCACTCCCGCTAAAGCATAGTCACATGAATTGGTTGGTTCATAAGCTAATTTGACTCATTTATATATATTCTTAAAGTGTGATTACAATGCCATAGCTAATGCCTCTTAGGCATTCATCAGCTCACTGAAGTTGTGTATTGGCTTGTTTCGTATTTACTTCTACTTTAGTTGTGTGATTAAATCAATTTCCTCACTCCATAAAATTCCTTTAAGCTGTCACGCTTTACTTCCCGGGGTGCTTTCTAGGCACCTAAGGTGTCTTATTGTTTCATTTTGTTAGACACCAGGCTTACACCCTTTACAAAGTATTGTTTGACACGCACAGCACAAAGTATCTTATATTCATAAAAAATGTGCTTCCTTTGGTCCCCAAAAAGTGCTAATTACAACTTTGAGATTTGGAATGTTCTTTGTCCATCTGTATTCCTTAAGCTGTCACTATTGTAATTCATATATTGTCACTAATATGGAGTAAAATGCACTGTTCTATGATAATTTAGTAATTTTGTATCAAACTTTTAGTGTAGGAAACTTCCTCTATACTGTTGGAACTTCCATTTTTCAATACTGGTTAAATGTTACCATTTTCCGGTAAAATTACTTCACTGGGTGATGATGGTCATAGGTCAGAACAAGAAATTGCTGCACTAAGAGCAGCATTTGCACAAGAGGTCGCTGTCTGGCACAAGCTTGATCATGTTAACGTTACTAAGATAGCCATTGCCTGAAGAAGACCTTTTCGCCCCCCTTCAAATTTCATAAATAAGTCACTCTGCTGATATAAGATACCTTAATTTAGTTCCTGTTTATCTCTGGTTTGTAGGACAGAGTCGGTTCTACTACTGAATACTAGCTGTTAGATGTAGATCACCACAGAGATTGTTAGCAACTTAAAGGTATAGTAGCTTCCAATTCATTATATATACTCAGACTTAGAGCCTGAGGTATAATAGTACATTGATATAATTCTTTTGCGCCCGAGCCTTTCAATATAGCAGGTACAGTAGAGCTTCATTTGAAGAAGTCTATTGCTCAAACTTGAGCTT
>CM014275.1:8079883-8113940 GCA_004135705.1 Alloteropsis semialata
AGCCGGGGACTACCATGCTGAAAATTTTCTTTTCAGACCTATTCTATGCGTCCCGAGCTCTACGCTCGGGGGCTCCCCATGTGATCGGGAAGTTTCTTGCAGTTCGTACTTCTAGACTCTTTTTCAGCATGCCAGCATGACTGTAAAAGAGCCCGGGGGCTACTACGGTACTACTACCATGCAAGAAAAGGGCTTTTTAATTCAAGAAAGCTAGGCAGACGCTAAAATTACCGAACACCATGACTACAAGGAATTACACAGTTCAGCAGGCCGCCCGAGTCTCAGCAACTAAACAATTCCGGAATAGCTTATGGTAACGGGATTTTTGGCTATGACAAAGCTATCAGTTAAAAAGATCCATGAAAATACCGATCAGCTCCAAAGATTTACGCAAAAACATGCATGCATATGTTTAGCAAAACTAAATCGCATTCTAAACTGTTAAAGTCTTGTCCTATTACAGGAATTCAGCACAGTGTTCAGGGTGATTCTTCCGAATCACTCAGATGGAGACCAAGTTTCTTGACAAAAGATTCAACCACTGGGTTGAGACTCTCAAACATTACCGCGGCATCTGACGCCGAACACTTGAAGCCTTCTGAGAGCACAGAAACGTCCAGACTAGGGATATGGCTCTTCAGAGCTCCAACGGTGTGAGTGGCAGCAATGCAGGAACCTTCCATCAGCCTGGTTTCCAAGGACGAACTATGCCTTTCTGATGCTTCAAGGCGGGCAGTCAGATCAGCCAGTTTCCCTTCCAGATCCGAGTTCTTCTTCTCGAGCAATTCAATGCTCTTGGAGTCAGCTACAGGATCAAAGGCAGCATATGAACGAAAGTTCAAAAGTAAAGATTCAATAAGCGAAATGTAAGCTTTAACTTACATACCCTCTTTCTCGGACTGGAGAACAGTCACCTGGGCTCCCAGTCTGATCACAGATGCTTCAGCAGCAGAGGCACGAGCGTCTAGCAAACGCCATTGCTCTTCAGCTGCCGAGAGCACGCTATAGATCGGGCCCAGGGGAGTCGGGTCGGGTCCTGCAATCTCCGCAGTCTTCTCTGAGTCATCGGGTTGTGCTGTCGAATCCAGCTCGGGAGTTTTCTCCTTAACAGATGGCTTGACAGGAGGAGAGGCTGTGGGATCGGGTCGCCTGAATTCCCGAACAATCAACGTACAGTGAAAATAACATTTGAGAAAAATGATTCAAACATATTCAAAGATTGTCAAAGCTCTTACTTGGCCGTCGGAATGTTGAATTTAAACCTTTTGGCACCAGTAGTCAGCTTTGATAATGGCCTGGTCGGACGAGTTTCCTGTCGAGAAATCTCCCGATCATGTTTAGCTTTGGATATGCGATCAAAGGCTGCGAATAAACGCCCGAATACGATCATGCTTGGTACCTGGGCGACAGGACGAGGCTGATTGTGACTGGGCTGCCGACTGGCTGACCCCGGCGATCCAGAGATTTCCGAATCTGGAACTATCCCCTCCACACTGCGAGAGCGTTTCCGAGTTCGGGGGATATTCGCCTGGGGGCTGCTCGGGATTTCCTTTTCCAAACCAGGTGATAGTTCGGGTGGATTGTTGATCGGGGCCCTGGTACCCTGATCAACAGGCTGCTCGCCCTCCTCTTCAACATTGATGGCACCACTCTGGGGAGGGGCGTCAACAATAGCTGGAACCTGGTCGGGAGAAAAGAGAAAAGTTATATCATAATTATACAGGAAAGAAGCTTTTTCTGAGAAACAGTTTACCACTGGAGGAGGGTTCTCGGCGCTATAAGGTGATGGGACGTCTTTCCAAACCGGGAGGCCAGTCCCGAACATCTTGTTCAAGCGTTCAAGCACTTCTGACTCTGGGATAACTGTTAGTTAAGAGTCATGAACTCAAATGACTGAACTAACTCAGAAAAACAGCTGAACAGAAAAATAAATACTCACCATCAGGTTTCATCCTGTTCGGATCATTGACGCCCGTGAATGTCCAGGCATATCGGTCATGAGTCATGAGCGGAATGAATCTCCATCTAATGAAGATTTCCGCCACATGAACTGCCGTCAAACCTGCGTTGCGGAGCTCCACAATCCGGTCAATGTGCTTTTTCATGTCAGAAGTGAGTCTTGGCACGGCCTTGACCTCATCCTTGAGATTCGGCATCAAGTACTTCCCTTTTGCCCGCGAGGCTTGGGGAAGGGTGATGTAAAACCAGTGACGTTCATATCCTTTCCAGCTATCTTTGACTGGAAAGGGAATGTAAATCTCCCGATTTCTCAAGGAGAAACTGATGGACCCGATCATCATCTGATTCTTATAGTATGAAGGGATGTAAAAATACCTCCACAGCAGCAGTGAGGGCTTAATTCCTAACCAGGCTTCGCATAAGAAGGCAAAGACGCTAAGCATTGTCACTGCGCCAGGCTTAAGATGCACAAGCTCTATTTGGTAATATTCACAGACGCTGTGGAGGAACTCAGACGGGAAAACCCCGAATCCGCAATGAAAGAATTCCAAGAACACCACCATCTCGAGAGTGTCCGGGGTCGGAAACATCTGACCTTTGGCATGCTGTCGAGGGAAGAGTTCGGCGCTTGGGAGTAATCCAAGATCTTCTAGCTTCTGCAGGTTTTTCTCCGTCGTGGTTGATTTCTTCCAGTATTCATTCGCAGTAGGGATCGTGTTCCCACTGCGAAGTTCGCGTCCGGTCGCGGCGTTGCTCTGGTTCTCAGTGGACTCGGTGCCGGAAGATGACTGGTGTGGGGATGCCATGGCGGCTGGAGACTAGGCAAGGTTGGAGGAGCAGATGAACAGTGGTTGAGAATGGCGAGTGTTTTGTGGATGTGAACAAGGAAGTCGAAGTCCCAAATAGATCTCAAGCGGCCGCGCTTGGGGGCTTTATGGTTCTGCGAGGGAGCGCGAACCCCGAAAAACCTGCCCTTGAGCCGCGCGATCCGCAGTGACTGTTGGGTCAAAAAGATTCTTTCCTTTTTCTGCGGCATGCGTCGTTTCGAAGACTGTGCAGGTCAGATTCAATGCATTTAGAATTGTTGGCTTACAAGGGAAGCTATCAGTTTTAAATGACCGAACATTTAGTGTGAAGCGAGGAGATCTCCCGATCATGTTTAATTGGGATCAAATTTCCCGAACACACTAGAGATTATCGGTCTGTTCGGGAGAAAGAGTTTATTCGGGATGATTTGTTCTGGATGAATAATTTCCTAAACAGATTGACTTGGGCAAAATATCAGAGCATGAGAAATTCAAAATTGCATCCATCAAGTGAAATTTCTTCATTAAATTCAAAGGAGGGAACATTTCACAGTGGATCGATAACTATTCTGAAATCAAAATACTAAAGCACCCTGATCTTGGGTTGATGAATATCAACTGCTGATCAGGGTGATGGCGTAGTCTTCGGTGGATCTTCATCTATCGCGTTCTCTTCTTCAGAGTCGCTGACGAGATCCACGAGCGCTCCGTCCCCAGGAATCCCGATCAGGTCGCGGTTCAGGGAGACGAAGAGGCGCCGGGCGAATTCCTCGTCGCCGCTGGTGTCCACCGGAGCAGAAGACGAAGATGCGCCTGCGTCCGCCGCCTCTGGCTTCAGCCGGATCCCGCTCCCTCCTTGCTTTGGCTCATCGTCGGAGGAGAGGGAGATGGGGGACGCCGGGGCTGGAGAGGAAGGCGCAGGGCGTTTCCCGGCGGCAATGCTCGACGGAGCAGCCTCGGGAGACGGCGGAGCAGCCTCGGGAGACGGTGGCGCTATCACCGGAGCCTCCACCTCTGGTGGCTCGACCTCGACTCCTTCATCCCCATGCCAGGGGAGAGCCAGGAGCGGAGCCTGAGGAGGAGCGACGGGTGGTGTCGGCGCCGGCGGGTCCTCCGGCTTGTCAGGCGGTTGTTCGCCGGAGCTGCGAGGGGAGTTTCCGAAGAGGAGGCGAGGAAGCTTGAATCTACTACTAAGCTTTTTCTTTCCCATGGCGAGGGGAGGGGGAAGGTTTAGAATGGAAAGTTCAAGTACGGATCGATCCAGGAGATTTGATATTTAAAGACCCAGAGATGCAACGCTTCGTGCGGGATTCGAGGAGCCGGAGCAGAGCCGTACCGCGTGCACTGCTAAAGTTCCGGGAGACGTGCGGAGTGGGTTTTAAATGCACTGGGCAGTGCACTGCTAAAGTTCCGGGAGACGTGCGGAGTGGGTTTTAAATGCACTGGGCAGCAGTTACATCACTCCTGGGGCGTTTCGTTTTCCAAGACGGAACAGTTCTTTTATATTATTATGGCTGATATTTTTCTTTGACCTTATCATTCAGATGCAGGTTTCCACATTCAAGAGTTCGGGAACTTTTCTGGCTCTCGTGATTGACGAGATATTCTCATATCCAGAAATCGCCCGAAGAGCAAAAAGACCCGAAGACTATTGAACGATCAACCTTTTCTGAACAAGATAAGCTCGGGGGCTACTGTTGAGGCCATAATACCAGGGTACCCGACCACGAGGATTGCCGACTACCGACTCCAAGACGACCAAGACTCCGAACAAGACACGACAGCCAGATCGCAGGAGGAAAGCCCGAAGACAGTTCGAGTCCTACTAGGTTTAGGTCTGTTTTGTCTTGTAAGGCACGTCTCCCTGGGTATAAATAGCGGGGTCCTGTGCGTAGAGGGTATCGAACATCCAAGTTTGTATTCCACAATCCACCCGAGGGTATTCGTTACGCATTGTAATCTGTACTCGACGAAATAATACAAGCAGCAACTGGACGTAGGGTTATTACTCGATCTCGAGGGCCCGAACCAGTATAAAAATCCCGTGTCTTTCTGTCCATCACCGTGATCAATCTTCGCACAAAGCGGGGTGTCTACCGGACAAATATCTGACGAGTACAACCTCGACAGAATGATTTGGAGAAAGCTGGATAAGCTTCTCACTGAGCAGCAAATCAAAAATCTTATCGGCCTTTGTTATATCAAAACCAAACTTCTCAGGATTCTGTTTGATCCACGGGAGCGATACTGGCTTCTTGGATTTAGTCCATTCAGCTATGTTGACATCAGCTTCCTCTTCAGATTCAGAGAGATAAGATACTTGCTTGGAAAACTTCACACGCTTCATCTCCTGATATCGGACCTCATGAGCTGACACCTTCTGAACCAGTTGCCCTAATGTCTCAAACTCCTGAGCAGAAAACTTTTCTTTAATCGGCGCGAGCAAACCCTGGAACGCAAGCTCGGCCAACTGCATATCAGACAGCTTCAAACTATAGCATCGATTCCTAGTATCACGGAACCGTTGAATGTACTCCTTGACGGTCTCATCATTCCTCTGCCTGATAGCAATCAAATCAGAGATCTTCATCTCATTGAGACCAGAAAAGAAGTATTTATGGAATTGCTTCTCCATATCGGACCACCCTGTGACTGATCCTGCTGGCAACGACGTAAACCAGGTAAACGCCGGCCCCGATAGTGACAGAGGGAAAAATCTGAGCCTAAGTCCCTCCTCTGAAGCAGCCTCACCACACTGAGCCAAGAATCGGCTCACATGTTCGATGGTGGTCATATCATCTTGCCCGGAGAATTTGGAAAAATCCGGCACTCTGTAACGCGGAGGAAGTGGCACTGCATCAAAATAAGACGGGTACGGGTGCCGATACAACCTCGCTTCATCTTTAGGCTTCAAACCGAATTGATTTTGGATCACCTCGGCTATTTTCTGCGACCAATCGGACTGTTGATTTCCAGGTGGCATTCCATCAGCTATGTCCATCACATAATTATTGTAATCTCCGACCATACACTGATGTGAAGGAATCTCTGTACGTAGTCTTGCAGCAGCGGGTTGTTTTTCTCCTTCGTTCAGAGTCCTGGCATACTTTTCACCATGTGGGCCGACAATAGTTCCATCGGCCATCAACAGAAAACCATTGGCCAGTTCAACAGGAGGTGGTGGAGCAATTGGCGTGAAGCCGGGTTGTATTGATTGTGAGAATCGTTTTTTACAATGGACGAGGGTTCAAATTTATACCCTGGCCATGGAGAGTCCTGATCGGACCAGACTAACTAAATAAGATAAACTAAGCTTAAGATAGAACGGGACTCTCATACGCCTTCTGAAAAGGAAATAGTCCCTGAATCTGATACGCTTCCTTCTTAGCCGACGCGCCTTTCCTCTTGAACTCGTCATCGGGTCGGACTCCTGCTTCATCGGACCCCTCTTCAGCATCGGCTTCCTTCTCTGTCACCTTCGGCCTTGACCAGTCAACGGGTCCACTGCGCAGTCTCAATCTCACCACGTCATCATCTGACTCAGCATGTCAGGTGCGAAAATGCGGTGTCAACACACGCGCTTGCCGGTCGGAACGCCGAAAGAACAAAGGCCCCAGTGGCAACGGTTCGAACGGCTCACTGGTAAACCGCATGGCTCGCTTTAGTCTAAGCATGCCCTGACGGCTTAGTCAAGGAAACGCAAAAGGCCGAGTGTTAACGACGCAGACGCTTAAGTTCATTACAAAGATAAGCTCAACTGTCTAAAGAGCAAAAGAAAAAGAAAAACTAATCAGGGCGCCTACGGCCCTTCTTCCTCTGCAGTATTGGCGGCGAGGACGGACGCCAGCGACGACACCTCCTCCTCGAGCGCGATCACCTCCGCCTCCGTCGTGCCAGGGGCGAACCCTTTGGAGAGGTACTCTAGGCCGATCTCGGAGTAATGGGAGCGAGCAACGGCGAAGGCCCGGCGCACCCCGATGAAGAGCCCGTCGCTCGCCATGGCCCGAGCCCGAGCCGGGATGCGCTCGACCTCGGCGAGCAACGAGCTTGACCCTCGCTCCGACCGCACTCTAAGGTCATCGAGCACGACGCCGACCACCGTGCGGAGGGCGTCATGCTCGTCCCCCTCGTGCAGCAGCTGCTCCTCAAGGTCGCGCGCCTCGTTCTCCAGGCGCTCGATCGTCGCACGGCCCGCCGCCGCTGCTTCGCCCAGGGAGGCGCGCTGCGCCTCGGCCTCCTGGCGGGCGCCCCTCTCAAGCTCGAGGGCTCGGCCCGCAGCCTCAAGGTCGCGGGTCTGCACCTCGACGAGCCCCCTGGCCGCGTCCCGCTCCGCCACCACCTGGGCCAGCTGGCTCCGGGTCCCCTCAAGAACGGCGGCGATGCGGTCCCGGTCGGCCTGCAGACGCTCCGTCTCGCGGACCAGGCCCAGCCTCACTTGCTCCCGAGCCGCCGAGTCCCTCTCCCAGGAGATCAGGACGTCGCTCTTGAGCTGGTCAACTTCATCGGCATGCTCGCACGCCTCCTTGACCCGCCCCCGCAGGGACTCTATCTCCCGGTTGGCCGCAGCCAGCCGCCCTTCGAGCTCACCCCGTGCGTCCGCGCGGGCGGTGGCGACTTCTCGGCGGGCGGCCGCCAGCTGCTCCTTCAGGGCGTCGCGCTCGGCGGTGATCGAGGACAGACGGCCCCACGAGTCCTTCTCCCGGCGCAGGAAGAGAGACTTATCCCGGCTGCGGGCCATCAGAGACTGCCAAAAACGAATCGGGGTCAAAATCGACTCGGGAAAAGAAGAAAGAAAAAACAAATGAAAGAAAAATTACCTCCCCGCAAGGGATGGCGACGTCGCGGATGGCTTCCAGGGCGGAGTTGAGCGACCGAACCGCCAGCTCGACCCCGACGCGAACCCGGGAGGCCTCGTTCTTCTCCTCGGCGTCGTCCAGGGAAAAGACGACATCGCCCGAGGCGCGGTCGGTCCAGGTGACGCGAGGGCCCCCGAACTCCAGGGGATCATCCCCTTGCCGAACGATCTCGCGGCCCTCCGGGGCGTCAGCTGCCGCACGGTCCTCCTGACCCGAGCTCGGCCCCACTATCCTTTCTCCCGCGAGAACAGCCGGCGTCCCCGCTCCATGAACTAAAGGCGCAGGGGGAGAAGACGTCGCCACCTCGCCCGAACCGGGCAGCGGGTCAGGCAGGGCGGCGATGGCGTCCGGCTCGGGGACGACCTCCTCCTCGCGGTCGGCAGTAGTCGGGGACGCGACCGGCGCTGGGTCCCCTGGGACTTCATCTCCTTCGCCCGTCCCCTCCTCGGGCAAAAGCCCGACCGCTTGGGCCGAGGGGACGGGATCCTCCTGATCACGACCCGGACCGGGGGGCACCAACTCCCCCTCACCGGGTGCATCCCCGTCCGGTGCAGCCGGCTCAGGCGGCGCCACGTCCTCCGCTCCGGCCGAATCACCCGCGGGCGGGCAATACAGCCCGACGAGGGCCTCCGGAACCGCCCCGGCCGAGTGCGCGGACTCGGCGCCCGACACCGCGGCGAGCTGCTGCTGGGGAAGGAGCGGATCGAGCACCCTCTCCACCTGGGAGTCGCCCAGGTTGATCCCCCGACTCGTCGCCACCTCGGAAATCTGGCGTGCCAGCCTCTTGATCGGCGCCAGTCCCAAAGGAGCCGCCTGACTTCCCCTCCTGCGAACAAAGGGAAACCTCACACACGCGCCTCGACGGAGGCAAGAAGGACGAACGACAGAGGGGAGAAGGACTTACTGGTCCGACATGGGAAAGCCTCGGGACGGCCGCTTGGCCGGGGGAGCCACCCCCGACCCCGATCCCTCCGCTCGCGCTCGCTTTCCCAAGTCGCCCCTCGACGAAGCCCGCCCCCGGGCCGGCGAGCCCGCGCCGCGAAGAACCTCGCGCGTCGGCCGGGTCGGCGGTTGCGCAGGCGAGGGGCCGCGGCCGCCCGACGGCCCCGCAACCTCCGGCGTGTCCCGATCGGCCGAGGATTCGCGCCGGGGGGAACTCCACCCCGATCCGGTGGAAGACTCCGAAGCATACTCAAAACCCCCCTCGAAGGGGCCCTGATCCTCTCTCCACAGCCCGTCCTGCCGGGCGCGCCGACGTCGCTCGCGGTACTCCGCCTCGGCTTTCTCGCGGGCCAGCCGCTTCTTCTCCTTCTTCGCCTCGGCCTCCGCCTTCTTCAGATGGGCGGCCTCTGCTCGCGCGCGGTTCGCGGCCCGAACGGCCGCGTCCTCAGGGAGCGGGGGCCGAGAGGGCTTGTAGACCAGAGGGTGCTGAAGAAGAAAAAACTCAGGTGGCTCGCCGGATTCAGAAATAAACAACAAAGGAAAAACACCAACGACTTACCGGGATGAGGGATTCGCCCATGGGGAGCATGACGGGGTGATCCGGCATCGGATACACCGTGGACCCGCTCTGCACCGCCTCGCGAAGGCGGGCGCTCACCTCCTCATCTGAGAGCTCCCCGACCGCCATCACCGACCCGGTCCAGTCCGCCGCCAGGGTCATCTCGTCCAATCGTAGCCGGCGGGTCATCAGAGGGAGTACGCGACGCGAGTGGTACGCCGCGATGACCCCGGGGCCGGTGACCCCCAGCTCGCGAAGGCGGGCGACATCGGCACGAAGTCCAGTCAGGTGTGGACGGTCCGTCTTGGGCGGGCCCCAATGCCAGCAGTCCGGGCGCCCCTCGATGAGCCTCCCTGTAAAGGCCGGGAAGGGAGCGCTCGGGTCGCTCCGAAGATAAAACCACCGGTGTTGCCACCCCTTGTTGGTGGTGATCCAAGGAAGTTGGAGGTAGCGCTCGCCTTGGCCTGTGCATAGTCTGATCCCGGCGCAACCATGTGGCCTCGGCCGCCCATCCTTCTTCACCTCCACGACATGAAAGTAAGACCTCCAGAGGTCGAAGTGGGGCTCGATTCCGAGGTACCCCTCGCACAGGGCGACGAACACCGCCACGTGAAGCAGCCCATAGGGATTAAGGTGTTGAAGCTCAATCCCGTAATAGTGGAGGAGCCCGCGGAGAAAGAAATGAGGAGGAAGCCCCAGACCCCGTTCATGGAAGGGGACGAAGGACACCACGTACCCGTCGGACGGGGCGGGGACTTCCTCGTTGCCTGGCGCCATCCACTCCACGAGGTCGGTCCGCGGGCACAGGAGCCCGCGCCCTACCAAGCGCTCAAGCTCGCCTTCGGTAACAGAGGAACGAGACCAAGCCATGGCGGGAAAGCGAGGAAGGCGATGGACAAGGGGGAGAAAGGTACGAGCTCTTTTGCAGGCGGCGGCGGTCCAAGGGGCAGGCAGGCGAAGGAGGAAGAAGGTCCGGCCCCCCTCCTCTCCGCCTTAAATAGGCAGGTAAGGGAGTAGGCGGGACGCCTCGGGTCTCCCACCTGCGCCGCGGCTCGTGGGGCCCACACGGCCCACGACGCGCGCCCCCGATCGCCCACGTCTCCCACGTCCCGGGACTCGCGCCCGGGCCCTCTCTCTCTCTCTAAACCCTTCGCATTCCATACCCCGTCTTCCCTTTTATTTATTCCGCATACGCTCCCATTTTCCTTTTCTCGCATTTATTTTTCAGGGAAAATAAAACAGACCTGGGCCGTTCTTGGGCCGGGAAGACACGACACGGAATCGAGAAAAACAGCCCAAGAGTTCGAAGGCCGGCCTTAGGGTCCGACGGCCGCTCTGAAGCGTCCGAGCGAAGGGGCAGAGACGGGCGGGCCCACTAAGAGGCCGTGGCCTCGGCACACGAGTGCCGAGGGCGCCCCGACCTGCGTTCGAGCCTAAGAACTCCTGACCCCATGTATCTCCTCGAAGAGAGGCAACGAGCCCCTGTGGTCGGTCGGACGATCACGGGAACTAAGGGGGTCGGGAGCTCTGGGGACTTTCCGAGGTCGGTCACCAGCTGATCCGACGGTCTTCTCTCGGAGGAAGACCGAGGCCTTGCTCGATCTAGCCCGTTAGTAGCTCACCGGGAGCCGTGTTTCGGCCTAAGTGGCAAAACACGAGGCGTGCCCTAACCTTCCGTCCCGCGGAGGGATTGCGTGAGGGGAAAACGATGAAAAGACGAAACGGCCTCCCTCCCGGCCACGGTCGGGATACATAGGGAAGCTGGAATCGCGAAAAGAGACCGACCGCGCGGTCGCAGAAAGGATCCAGAACCAACCAAACTCCTTTGTTCATGAATAAGGGTGAAAAGTACACTCGGCCAAGGACCGTGGGATAGTACAAACGGATTTCGCCACCCTCGGCGGCGAGGTCGGACGGCGAAAGGCGCGGGGGCTTCGGCGCCACGAGAAGGGCCGAGCTACTGAACGTCGCAGTCCTTCTTGTGGCATCTCTCCGCCCACCGACACCAAGGAGGGAGCTCGGCAGAGGCTCGCGCTACGGCGGCGCGACGACGGAGAATCACCACAGACTCTCTCCATCGCCTCGGGACCGACCGACGCCGGCGACGGCATCACATCGGCGCCCAAGGAAGGATGAGGAGCGCGCCGGTGGCTGTATACGACTCCTGCAACTGCCCTGGCGAGGCACGACCGAGGCCAAGCGCCGGGCCAAGTGGAGGAGACGGCGACAGTTCCACCAACGCACTCCACCTCAAACCCAGTCCACCGCCGTCGAGACGGGGAGGACTGACGGAAAGAGCCACCGGGGGTGGAACCGCCCTTCACTTGTGACACCGAGCGGCGCCCCTCCACGCCGAAACTCCCTAAGGTCGCAGTCATTCTTGTGGCATCAGCAAGCTACTCTCCCGCCCCTCGGGCCGGGAGGATGCCCCCGAGGTGGCTCCCACACCGGGAATCTCATGCTAACAAGAGAAAGAGGAAGCGGGATGACCGGATGCCCCAAGAGGAAGGGCCGGAGGACCCTATTTATAGCCCAGAAATGCCCGAGCCAACCCCCCGATAGGGCGTGGGGACGCGCCACGCGGCCCATCATTCAGGACGCCTGGGCCTCACGAGCGAACAGTGAGCTCGAAAAGGACGACGCGACGGCTCGAAAGGGAGGCAGAGCAAGCATGACGGAAGCACTGCCCAACGCAGCGGAAGCGTGTGCACCCAGATCGAGAAAGACGGTACCCCTGAAACAAGCGGATCATGTCCCGGCCCGTTGGACAGAACGCGGCGTCGTCCTGCTGGGACTGAGCCGAAGTGACGGAAAGCTTTCGGGCGACGTGACAGCTCATCCGTCGGCTCGGGGGCTACAACCGCCGGGAACAAGAAAAGACGAATTTCACTTTAGCCTATAGGCGAACCAACTGTTCCCCTACAGGCTCGGGGGCTACACCCACCGGGTGCGCTCGCGCGCACCGGTGAAGAAAAAACAAATTTCACTTCAGCCTATAGGCGAACCAACCGTTCCCCTACAGGCTCGGGGGCTACACCCGGTGGGTGCGCTCGCGCGCACCCCCGAGTGACATCCGAGCGGGCGTCATATCCGACCCTCTCACCGACGGGTGGGACCTCGCTATTTTGGGAAGAAGACGGGCGTAATCAGACCCATAAACAAGGAGGACATCGGATAGGGGGAGGGCCGACCTGGCTCCGCCTCGGCCGACCCAGTTCCGCCTCGCCCGACCTGGCTCCGCCTCGCCCGACCTGGCTCCACCTCGCCCGACCTGGCTCCGCCTCGGCCGACCCGATTCCGTCTCGCCCGACCTGGCTCCGCCTTGGCCGACCTGGCTCCGCCCTGGCCGACCCAGTTCCGCCTCGCCCGACCCCACCCAGGACATGTGTCGTGGGTCAACAAGGGGGACCCGGAACGATAGGGAGTCGGGAGCACGCGCCGCACATCTACCGCGCCGCACATCTATCGCGCTATCTACTAGCATTAACGGGCTGCGCCGCGCCGCCCGCCGTGACAGAAGGAGGCAACTGTTCCAGCAGCCCCGCATGCGCTGCAGAGCGGCGTGCACGACCTTAATAAGCTCGGGATTAGGACCTACTCCAACAGCGTTCACAGTGTCCTACAGGCGGCAAGGCTTCTCCAGCAAGCTTCTTACTACCCATCATTTTTGTTAAACACATCTTGTACAGGTCTCCTGGCCCCAGAGGTATAAAAGGAAAAATAAGGCCTCAGGGGAGGGGGACGACAGATAGAGAACACTTGCTCTCCCACACTTAGAAACTCACAGAGACTTGAGGCTTCTCCTCTCTCTCGACCGCTTGTAACCCCTACTACGAGCAACGCGAGTAACACGAGCTGTCTCACACTGGACGTAGGGCGTTCGTGCCTGAACCAGTATAATCCCTTGTGTCCTCTCGCGAACCATCCGAAGCCCAAACGCGCAATCCACTAAATTTACTAGTTGGTCATTTCGTACACCGACAACCTTTGACTTGGATCTAGTAACCCTAACTGAAGCACCAACTGAACTCGGTTCACCACGAGAAGTACTTCCCCCAATGCATGCTGCACCAGATTGCAAACGAGCTCCACTCTTCCGAGGCATCGTCAGATTCTAGGTCAAAAAAGTGAAGAACAAAATAAGAAGAAATCCAAGGAAATCCACAAGCAACAAGATGCAAAACGAAGATTCGACTGACATAATCCAACGCGAAATCACAAAACTAAGTCATCGACAATCGGAAGAAATCCAATCGCCGGTCCTCTCAGATTCACCTACCTCCAAGTCGCCGACGAACTCTGAGCCTCCCAATCGCCGGCGAACTCTAAGCCTCCCAATCACCGGTGAACTCTAAGCCTCGCAATCGCCGGCGAACTATCCGCCACCGAATCGCCCCGACATCTCCGTCAAACCCTAGTCTCTGGGAGTGGGGAAAACACGGGCGAGTGGAATGCTACTATGAGAGGGGGGAAAAGGAACGGAATGGAACGGGGGAAAATAACCGAAAGAACCAGAACCAGATGCGTCACGTGATCCAATGGCTGGAATGCTTTGCACGAATCTCATACACTCGAAGGTAGGTAAAGAAAAAATCTACCGGAAGATATATAGGATCCACGCAGGCTCGGCTGTCCTCGCGGCCCGTTCTGCCGTTCGTGCGCGGCGGCAATTCTGGCCCACCCGACCGCGACGCCTTGTGGCCCACCTCGCGCGCGAACGATCGACTGGGCCCAGGTCTGTGGACTAGGCCTCATGGGCTGGTTGGCCCACGGGCCTCTCTGTGTCTCATCCCCTCGAGCGAGCGTGCTCTCGTCGGCCTTCCCCACGCCGCCGCCGCCATCGCCGATCCGCATCCCGGGCGGGAGAGGACATAGACGCCGGGATCCTCTGCCGGGGACGCTGATCCACGCGCTCCTCCGCTCGGCAGATTCCTGCGCTGCCGCTGCTGTGGAGCTAGCCGAGGTCGCTGGCGCCAGTACCAGTCTTCGCTACCCGTCCAAGCCACAAGATCCCAAGTGCTTCCTCTTCTCGCTGCACCCATCCAAGCCACCGGGTGAGATCGCTGATTTTGCTATGATTAGGAGTTCCCTGATTAAGTGTGTTTCGTTTCTTGCAAAGAGATCGATTTCTGGAGTACTCGTTTGCAGCCCTTGGTTCTGCTGGCCGAACTGAGTGCTTGGTATGGCAATGTCTTCTCTATGCTATTGATAATTTGTCAATAATGTACTGTACACAGTAGTTAGTGATGGATCATTGATTGATCTGTTTTTTTTTAGTTTTTTGGCATGTGACCATTGAATTTGATATGATATGGTTAGTCGGGTAATTAATCGACACTTGATCAGTTGATTGTAGAACTTTCAATAGTCACATGCTGCCTATGGTACTGCAGTGAAAACTGAATATAGAAGATAATAATGTTGCATATTAATTTCAATTTCTACTGTTAGTTTGTTATGTTTGGTGGCCAAGGTGTGAGAACCAAAAATTTTTGTGTGTGTGATCGATCAGTGTAACAATTGGCAATCAATGTTTGTGTGTGTGAATGATCGATCAGTGTAACATTTGGCAATCAATGTCTGGGAAGAGCACACACAATTAAATGGAGGAATAGAGGGGTTCGGGGAAATTAATGTGTGAACTATGGTGTCCCTTTTAGACCCCTGTTTGATCGTACTATTGATCTGCGTATTGGTAGAAATGAGGCCTGGGAGTGCTTTGCAATTACCTCAAGAGATGGGGCCTTTGCATGGTTAAATTTTCTGCGTATTGGTTTTGAGTGTCTTTTCACATGCCTGTCATCATTTGTTTGGTTTATCCAATGGATAGAAACAGTTGTTGTAGGACCAGTTGTGCGGTTGTGCCAACACTGAGCCACTGAGGTGATTTCTTATGTTATTGCTTACTGATATGAAAGAAAAGAAATAATGATCAAAAGGCCTTGTTATCCTTGAACCTATGCAGTCAATGGACTTCTGAGAATTGTCCATAAGCCCTCTAAAAAAAATTAACTGTCCATAAGCTGTAGATATGCTTGGCTCATTTCTAGCTGTTTTTGTAAAACTCTTGAGTGGGTATGTGTGCTCGTTCCAATTATTCAAAATCAATTAGTACATATGACTATGTCTGCCATCTAAGTGTACTGTTGTATTTCAGTACTTGTGTTTTGCTTTGACCAGAGATGTCAAGACTCAAGCGCATGTCCAGCAGCTCAATCTGCATGTCATTTTTATTTCATTCAAATGATTTCTTCTGGTATTGGCACGGTGGCACATAGCATATGAGTCAGGTTGTATAATACTGTCAATAGCTGATAGAGGATAAGAAGTAATTTTATAGCACTCAAGTTAGAGATATCATTTACCATGTCCTGGTGCTTACCACATTAGTTATTGCCATGTCCTGGTGCTTGACTGCAAGGCCTCGCTGGAATACAGAGCAATCTAATTATTTATAGGTTTCTATTGTTTTGTCAAGTTACTAGTTATAGTGAGTAAGGTTACTTCTGTTGCCCTATTTTTGTTAGCTGAGGAAATAGATTTCTAATTCCTACTACTGTTGATTCACTGAAAACAGGCAGCACCTGCACATTTTAGTAGTGGTGTTTTCTCTTGCTTGAATTTCAGTACAGATCTGCATCTGAATGCTGAACTGATTACACTTCATTTGAGTTGCTAGCTAGGTTGATGTCAATCGACGTGATTCCAGTACATATGCATTTAGACATATAGTTATTATCAATGTATACAAATGGATGGGGCAACTTTAGGGATACTAAAGCTGACCAGATGTTTGTTGACTACCTAGCGAGATGTGGTCAATGTATGAAATTTATGCTAAATAATCATTTTACTTTACTAATAACCTTTGTAAACTTTTTCCTGTAGACCCCTGGATTGGATAGGAACTTTTGCAGCCGCCGTGGAAGGGTTCAGTTCATACTTCAGACTTAAGAGTTCAGGGCAAGACGAAGCAGGAGCACGAACTGAGCGAGGCGGCGGCCATGGCGCAGAAGGCGGAGCTCGCCGCGGACCAGCATGTCCGCTACATCGTCACAGTGGAGAAGGTAACGTGGCCGTCCACCTCGCCCTCTCCCCCAAACCCCCCTAACGCTTCTAACACCCGCGCTTCTCGCCGGCGCAGAAGAAGGACTCATTCGAGTCGCTGGTGATGGAGCACATCCGGCTCAACGGCGCCTACTGGGGCCTCACCACGCTCGACCTCCTGCACAAGCTCCAAGCCGTCAACGTCGCGGAGGTCATCGACTGGATCATGTCCTGCTACCATTCCGAATCTGGTACACTCCGCCACGCCAATCCTCGCTCAAAATTTTCCCCTGGTGAATGGATTCGGAAGAAATAGGCTATTGATATGCGTGCTATGTATGTGGCGGTGCAGGTGGATTTGGAGGGAATGTCGGGCACGATCCGCATGTCCTCTACACGCTCAGCGCCGTGCAGGTCCTCTGCCTTTTCGATCGGCTCGATGTCCTTGATGTCGACAAGGTTGCTGATTGTATCCTTTTTCCAAATCTTGAATTGGGTTCACGTTATTGCAGTGTCTTTGTAAACTTGAGAATACCAATGCCCTAATGAGCAAAGCAAATCCTGCAACCCTAGTTTATTAAGCTGACTGAACTTGAAATCCAGTTCCTTTTCCGTATCTGCTCCATGTCAGATGTTGCTGGACTGCAAAATGAGGATGGATCATTTTCTGGTGATATCTGGGGTGAAGTGGATACTAGGTAATAAAAATCCTTCAAATGATTCCTGAGTTCTGATGTAACAATCCAAGTTTCCAATGTAACCAAATAGATTTGAACTAGTAATTCAAACCTTTTTTTTCTGTAGGTTCTCGTATATTGCCCTATGTACCTTATCATTACTGCACCGTCTGCATAAAATTGATATGCAAAAAGCTGTAGATTTTGTTGTTAGCTGTAAGAACTTGGATGGTGGATTTGGAGCTATGCCAGGAGGGGAGTCTCATGCTGGGCAAAGTATGTCTTACTTTGACTTCACTCTTAACTCTACTTTGTGGTATTTCTGAGTACACCTGCAATTTATCATAAGTGGGAAAGTGTTTGATGCTTTGTAAAAGAAGAAGAATGGGAGAACTGGCTATGTTCTAATGCAATGGACTATGTTCATATAATCTAGCTTCTAATATTGTAGTATTACAACTTACTCTGGTTATTGGTGACATTTTAATTGACCTGTTGTGTATCACCCTGTTAACTGTCATCCCCTGAAATTAGCTTTGCTGGATGTGATTATTTCCAAACTCGTGTATTTTCTGCAAACTATGGATTTTACATTGGTTCATGTAACCTGAACACACACATTTGCATGCAGTATTTTGTTGTGTCGGCGCTCTTGCAATTACTGGGTCTCTGCATCACATTGATAGAGATCTCCTCGGATGGTGGCTTTGTGAGCGCCAGTGTAAAGACGGAGGACTTAATGGGCGGCCTGAGAAACTAGCTGATGTGAGGTTTACTTTGTTTATCATAAGTGGTGTATGTTTTACATTCCTCACTACACCTTGGCACTATGGATTTTATTTAACTGCTAAAAATTCTGAAGGTTTGCTACTCATGGTGGGTGCTATCAAGCTTGATAATGATTGATAGAGTGCATTGGATTGACAAGGAAAAGCTTACAAAATTCATACTAAACTGTCAGGTAACTGTTTATTATTCCCACTACTGGCATTTGGATAGCCATACGTCCCTTGACTCATAACTATCTGCTCCAACTCTTCTTCATTTATGTTGATCGGCAGGATAAAGAGAATGGTGGCATTTCAGATAGACCAGATAATGCAGTAGATATCTATCATACATACTTTGGAGTTGCAGGTGCTTATTTTCTTTCCGTACTGTAGTATTTCCAACATATGTAAGGATATTGTATATGGCATGTAAAATGAATTAGAATTATAAACTCTGCGTAACCAGTTGACCTCTCTTGCAAGCAGGCCTTTCATTGATGGAATACCCTGGGGTGAAGCCTATGGATCCTGCCTATGCGTTGCCGTTGGATGTTGTCAACCGGATTTTCTTGAGAAAGTAGAACATTACATGTATGAGATTTGCTCCACGGATGATGTCTAATGTGGATGTTTCTCTAAAGAATCAACTGTAGTTATCTATGGAAGGAAAGTAGCTGAGGTGTAGAATCATTTTATACATGGAGTTAGGAACTCATGTTGGAGATTGGAATATCACATCAACTTTTCTGAGCGTCAAGAATACATTTGGACTGAAGTCGTACCATTTAACACAGCGGCAAAATTTGGTTGCTCTTGACTGGCCCCTTTAGTTGTGCTTAGTTCATGCTTTATCTGACTCCCATTTGCGTGGCCACATTATGTTCCATATGATACATAAAAGGGGAAGATCTGTCAAATTGTTCCATCGAGCTATGCATGCTTAAAAAATAAATCAGCTTTTTGAATTTATACATGAGTAAAGGTTAGCATAGCCACGCCATTTCAGTGCGCAATAGAGTGCCATACTGAGCCTTGATGAAGAGCACGGTATACCATCAAAGAAGCCAGACGTTCAAGGCAAAATGCTGAAACTCAAAGTCCAAACATATTTGGACGAAATCCTTGGCTCCAAATGTTCTCAAGAACAAATAAACGGTCAAGTGCAAACAACAAACTCAGAACAATCTTCCAGACCAAATCAATTCGCATTAGTAGAACACAGAACTAAATAACATTGAGCATAGAACTAATAACATTTGTAACACTGCATAGGATCACATGGACAAAGGTCAATACATCACCTCGAGACGACAATAGACAGGCGCCTAGGCACATGAATTCAGGGTAAAACCTATAATAGTAGAGCTACAAACTTAGCAGCTACAGTACTCTCCCTAATCAAGCCTCGATTTACACTACATAAGAGCTAGTCAAAGAACAAGTGCTACTGAAGCACAAATTGCTACTTCCTGCCTGGGAGGCAGTTCGTCAATGGTAGTTGGTAGATCAGAGCCTGCCTGGATTTGGTCAAGGATGCAGAGCTCATTTCCAGGGCATGCTGGACACAAATGGTGGTTGATTACTGTTGCTGGTGGCCATGCCTTGATGCAGTGGTGGTGGGCTTCCAGCACCACCAGATGATTCACTCAATGTGCCTCTTGAAGGGGGGCTGTTGGTTCCCATAGTGGTGGTCGGAGCGACCTTCAGTGGTGCCGATGCGGGTCTGAAGGAGCATGCTGTTTTGGCTGTTTTTTGCCTTCAGAATTAAAGCTTCCCAATACTATCTGCAGATAACATATGCAATACTGGTAATCAGTGTATTATCTTGAGTGTATAACAGACAATTAAGGTAGTATTTCAAACTTCTTATAGGTCAACCCCAATAAGGAACACAGCAATATTTCAAAAATGCAGAGAAGGTAAGGAATTGCAACGGAGATGTACTGTTTCCAACAACCAGTGCATGGGAGCAAAACAATACCTGAACTGGTGAAGCTGCTATGAGAAGTCCTGCAACTCCACCACCCAAGAGACGACCATCAGGACCGGCCAGCGACACACTGAGCCCTCCGGTTCGACTACGCTGACCTCCATTCTCTATCAGGAGGAATGACCCTGACAGTGATAGTATCTCAAATCGACCCTACAGAAAAACAAGGAATTATTGGCGTTTGTAATTAAAATCTTTTACATTGTACAGTGACAATGCATCTGAAAGTAGACAAGCAAATTACACATCACATGATTCAATAATAATATCTAGAAACTTGACAATTAAGAGCTTGAGACAATACTCCTATTTTACGTTAAGTTATTAGCTTCCACTGGCTATAGGTACAAACCTCGTATGTTACAGTTCCACCTGAAGTAGCAGTCTGGCGAAGCGTTACATTTGATATGGCACCATTTGCTGAAAGGACGCAAACCGCACGCGTTCCATGCTGAGAAAATGACATAATCTTTGATGACACGTCCTGAAAAAAAAGCACAGATATTGATTTCTTTAAATTTCAGAAACTCTGCTAATAAATGATCCTGGAACCTTGAGCTTTGCTTTAATGAACAGTCAGAAGTTCAGAACTCAACAGTCAACACCTTAATACTTTCTAAATAAAAGGCTATGCAAGTACCACTAATTATCAAAGCTACATTAACAGAAATTATTTAACACCAAACACCATCTAAAAGAAGAGTATCAGCATGAAGGTCAAACAAAATGCCATAAGCAAGCTAGCAGACAGTCATATGCCCAAGCCAGGGTTGGGAGAACAAAACTTGAAATGTTCCAAATGATCAAAAGAAAATAATCAGTTACCACAGTACAAAGTTTACATAAACCCAGTATTGTCATCATCACCACATCGTGGAAGAAGACATCTAGACATAGTGTGATAGCGTAGTTGGAATTACTTGGTACTTCAAATTATATGTCTGATGACAAATTTGGCAGTTCAAATTATTGAAGAAATGACAAACCATACTTCATTTTTCCTTTTGTAAAAAGGTTGCATAGTGGGAACACTATATATAGAAAAGTAGTGCCAAAAAAGGAAAGTGCAAAACAAATGTAAGCATGTGCAAAGAATCCAGGAAAAATAAATATGAGAGAACATATTCTGAGAATAAAGCAAGAATAAGCAATAGACAAGTCAAATGCAAGATACTAAGATAGTGTATTATACCTCCCCAGCTTGAACTGTAATAACATGAGGTGTAAATCCAGCTCCTGATGACCCTGCGAGATGATTTTATATTAGGGCTAGCTATGTTAATCAACAAACAAAAATGAATGCATTCGTAGCTGTACTTGCACACCGAAATAATTGAAAGCAAATAAGACCATCCAGAATTTATAGTTGTGTGCAGTAAATAGGGTAGTTTCCTTAGTACATTGTAACTCTTACTAGGAGGCACATCCAACCTCTAAAAGGATTAAGTATAAAAACCCTCTAAAAGGACCCAATCATCACTTGAACTAGTTCAAAGAAAATTTTATTCTAATATTCTATGACAACATTATCCATAAAGAAAATGGGAGCAGCTTTTTCTTAAGTGTCTACTAATCTTAAGCCTAACATACCAAAGCGTTTAAGAAAAATGAAATGAGAGAAATAGAAATTTTACCAATAGCATCCATGTGCGGCTTGTTAGTTGAACCCTTGGGCCGGCCCCGCTTCTTCCCTCCATCCGGCGACACACCCGGCACAGAGTTCGCCAGATTCAACCCTGACGGTGAGAAAAGCCCGGAAGAACCATGCCCCATCGCCGGCGAACCTGTAGCCGACGACGCAGGCACCAATGCCAGCGCCATAGACCCGTCCGGCCCGTACTTCCTTGGCCGCCCGCGTTTCTTCTTGGCCACCGGCTCGCCCATGCCCGGCGGCGTCATGGCTGCATTGCCTCCAGTGACCGCCGCAGTGGACATGCTAGGTCCGTGGGCCGCGCCCTGCGGCTGATAAGACGACGGCGCAGCCGAGGAGGTCACCGGGGCGAACACAGGGGTGCCGTCCGCGGTGTGCGCCATGCGCACGCTCTGCATGGCCGCGGACGGTGGCGGCCCTGGCACCGGCGGCGGCGAGCTCTTCGGCATGCCGAACAGATCCCTCCCCGCCATCAGCCCTTGCTCGGACGTCACCTCCATGGCGGAGTAGCACCCGTCACTTGGACTAGAACTCGAAGCTGCAATCTTTGACCACCGGCGCGAGCTCACGAGCGCTCAAGTGATGTCAGGACTACGGATTGCGAACCTGAAAAAAAAATCCATAAAACCCTTCAGGGCTTAAGTACGAGATCTTCCTCGCGACGAACACGCGGTTACCACAGAAGCAAATTTCTCGAAGAAATGGAAGATGAAAATAGGTAGAAATGAAAAGAAAAGAAAATTACTGGGAAAAAAATGGGAGATAAAAATAGGCGAAGGAAATGGTAAAAGGTCCAAGAAAAGGCAGGTTTAAGCACCAAATTTGGGCCACGATTTAGCCAACAAAGCACAGAAGCTGCAGATCCCCCATTTTGCCCGGATTTCGCAGCCGAAAAACCCAACAAATCACCAGAATTCCGGACCCAGCAGTTGCAAAAGAAGAAAAATATCTGAGTTGAAAAGGGATTAGGAAAAACAAGAAGCTACCACAGTTCCAGCCCGGTAGCTCATGAGGCAGGAGAAGACACCACAGACCTCACACTAGCACCGCACAGGGAGATGGACAGATTAGGGAGATTTGAGCTAACCTAGCAGTCATGGTTTCTGGCTAATAGCCTCCAATTTATCTCTCTTTTTCCCCTCTTTTCTTGACCTCTCTAGTTCACACGGGCTCTTTCGTTTTCGCAATTAACAAAACTGGATTTTTTTTTCGGGAAAAAGGAAAATAGGCAGCAGGTAAGTAAAGCACGCCGAAATTGCCTCGGGAGAATTTATATAATTGCTGTAGCAGATAAGAAGGGGAAGCGGAGTAGATGGATCACGGATGCGGCGGTCTACCTCATTTGACCCCAGCATTTGTGCTATTTACTTTGAGACCCCTCCTCTAACTTTTGGCCTTACCTGTGTGATTTTCTGTGCTTTTTATGCCTGTTTGGCCAAGTTTTTCAAAAAAAAAAATCATGTTTGAGTTAGTGTAAGTACATTGCTACATGTAGGCGGTCTCATAGGTTATCTCATGCAGTTCCACGTAGGATTTTTTGATGATGTGGAAGAAAGGGAGAGTGGTGAGAGAATGAGACGGTTGTTTCGCGAAGCATTCTCTTCAAAGCTAAAATTTAGGACCACGAGACCACTCAATCACTATTGTACGAGTTGTTGTTGGCATGCAACTCACAATTAATTATTTTTATATCCACAAATTAAGAAATTATTAATTACTAAGACAACTTATTGTATAGGTTGTCCGTCGTGTCACTGCATGAGACAGTCTATTAGACGACATCGATGTACTTGCCCTTACACAGTTACACTGACCCCTAAACCACAGCTATTTACCAATCATTTTCCTGCAAGGAACCAACTGGCATGGAAAGACTAGAAGAAAATGTTTTCTTTGGACTAATTGCTGCAAGTAACAGAACTTTAGCAGAGCCATTTCATCTTTTAAATATGTTGTAGCTGGGTTCGAACAGATAAAGCGATTGTGTTAGCGTCTAACTAAAGTTTACTTGAGTTTTAGCTGCCCCGTTTCGATTCCTAGCAGCTAAACTTTACCGTCTATAATTTATTAAATGGTAACAGGGCCTTAGAATAAATATAAACTAAAAGCAGCAATGTTTAGCGCACTAAATATTGCAATTATTCTCATGCTAAAATTTGAGCGCCGGAAATTGGCGATGGCAGAAATGCACAGTCCAATAAGAAATATTGCACCTCTACTAGTTTTGACTGGTTAAGGCCCTGGTTAGTTCGGTGAAAGTTACCAAAAAGTGTGTAACTTTCTTCACATTGACAACCGTGTCCCCTCTCACAGAACATGCTTCCCAATGGTAACTTTCTTTCCAAACTTTCTCAAACTTTCCCAATTAAACAGGCCCTAAACTTAGTGACTCGATTTTATGTAGTTCTTCATGAAAAATCTACGTATTAAATTGGATCTATTCCATGCCAAGTGTTTGAGTGCTGACCGCTGAGAACTAGAACCTTTAGTACTTCTTAATCTGTGCTTGATCCTTCACAACTAAGGCCAGTCCCAATGGTGGTTTCATTAGAGTTTCATCTACATTTAATAGGATGACATATCAACAAACTAGATGACATAGCACAATATTTATGAAGAGAGAGGTGGGAGGGATGAAACTCAGTATACACTGTTACCAAGGCTATGAAACTTGATGAAACTACCATTGGGAGCTAAAGAGTTCCATTTTATCCAAATGCATCCAATCCTATGTCTCGCAATTAATTGTTGTGACTGACCTATGAAACTGTGAGATGAAACTAGCCACTGGGACACCTTGTTTCATTCATCGATTCATATCTCTTCTAGTGATGTGGCGCTTTTGGAAAGCATGCATGAAACTCCCCATTGGAAATGGTGTAGGATGTACTGAAACGTTGGTTATCCGGAACTACAAACATACGGTGCTTTCGAGGGCAAGGTACTTCGCATCAAGCCGTACTTTTGTACGGCCAGAGTATATGCTAGAGCTACCATGGGACCAGGCCTTTGCTCTGTGTTTGGTCGTATACAATGGTCGCATTTGCAACGAGACATTGATTTTTGTGTTCACACCTTAACCTTTTGTATTATTTACCTCGTTTGTGTTTAAAAAGTTTTTTTCTCTGCGCCTTAGGCTCTGAAGTAAGGTGCAGAGAGCTTTTTTTTTTAAGCTCTGCACCTTATTCTCTGAACTCTGAAGGATTTTTTTTTCTCGCCTTTTTGTTTCCTTGTCTTCGAGGCAATTAACCCCACCTTGTTACTTCAGCCAACAACACTAGTTCCAAATTGCAATGCCATTAAATGCTAATTATAAGGCTATTTGGCCAGCACTTGTGTTCAATTCGACCAGGTCAAGAAAGTGAGATTTAGTCCATGTTTGATAGCTCCCTCCACATAGAATAACTTGAGAGAATAATCTCAGAAAAAATGAATTGGTGATTGTTAGTGTCACGGCACAATGGCTTGGATTGTCAATTTGACACTCCATTGAGATTCCTTGGCCAAAAAAAAAGAATGAGAAGAAGAAGAAAATCTAAAAAGGAAAGACGAAGGAATTGGATATACTTCATCTTGTCCCCTTGAAATGACAAAATGAAGAAAACTGTTGGAGAACAAGTATCATGATCTGAATAACCCCTACATCTATAAAGTACAAATAAAACACTGAAACACCTCTTTTTTTAGAGCTTTTACTAGTATTTAAAAAACAAGATAATGTTCCAAACTATAAATCTTTTAAATTGTTCTATGTCAAGTTTATGTAGTTTTGACCAAGTCCACAGGAGTGAAAAATACTAATATTTACAATATGTAATTATTTCTGATTAAATCTATCATGAAATATGTATTGATAGGGAATTTATTGATACTATAGATGTTATAGTTTTTTTTAAAAAATTAAAAAAACTTTCAGTAAGAACTAGACACTTAACAGAATTTAAGTAATCTAAAAAAAGATAAAAAGACCATAAAACCCCAGAAGATGAAGGACAAAAAGGAAAAAAAAGAACTTTTACAAGCATCTGCGTGATGTATGAACCCATTCAACACGATCCATAACTGGACAGCAGCAGGGCCAAACAAGGACACGTCGGCCAGGAACATGCGCCCTGCTTTGCTCACGACGCAGAGAACATGCAGGCGGCCGATGAACAGGTGTATCAAGGAAAACATTTTGTTATTTGCATGCCTCCAAATTCCCTGACGGGCACGCCATTTATATTCTACGCATATCCTGTCGCCCCCCGACTTTTTCAGCGTGACACTATTCTATTAATCCTAGTGGGGCCGAGCAGCCTGCCTGCCTGCCTGTCCATCGAGCAAGCTTATCCTAAAATGACAAAAAAATTAAAATTTAAAAAGATCAGATAAAAGAAGAAGAAGAAAATATGGAGAGCTGTTGGCGGGTAGAAATGGCGGACCAGCGACTTCCCGCCACATCGCTCTCCGTTTTGGAATCTTTCGCTGTTTTTGAGCAGCGGCTCATTGACGCACGCGCTGTTGTGTTGGTGCTTCAGAAGTTGAGAGTTCAGAGAATTGTTGCCTTGTTGGACTGTTAGTGGAGGAAGGTGCAGATCACATAGATTTTCGTCACGAGTTCACACGCAGACGAATTTTATGAAAGATTCGTAAGTGTAAATTTGAATTTGGCAGGCTCCATTAAGCATGACTCTACTGATGTAGACCAAGTATTGGTCCTAGGCTCCTAGCCATAGCCATGGTTGTCAGTATCTCAATCGTAGCGAGACAAAACGATACTGATCTTATGTAGTATCTTGGCCCTATTTTGCATATAACTCCCAGAAATGATTCTCTGCTCTGCCAAATAGTTTTTCAGAGAGAAGCCTCTGCTGATTCAGTGATTATCTGAAGTGAAAAAAGTAACCTATTCTGTGAAGTGATTCTCCATCGTGATTTGGAGAGTTTATGCCAGAGAATTAAAGTGAATCACTTTTAGCCATAGAGTCATTTCTATTATAGAATCCGTTCCAATAGAAAATCGGAATTAGATGTGTCTGCGGTTTTCTTTTTTTAGCACCGTCCACCCTTGTGTCGGCCTGCCGACCAAGATGCTTCAGCCGACTGCAGAGGCTTCGCTTCTTCATCAGCACTCCGATACGCGCCTGCACGTTGCTCGAGGACTTATAGGATATGGGTACCCCTGGGCCAATTACCGACCGGATATATAGTCGACCTGGGCCCACGTCTAACAAGGATGTGGGCCGGCCTAGGGCCGGCCCACGAGGATCCCTGTCTTAATGGATAAGAATGAAGAAGACTTAGCTCGCAAGGCATGAAGCGAGGGACTCGGATTTCATCTGAAGATTACAGAGATTATGTTGTAACCGATCCATATTAGTTTTCTAGTTGTAGCCGGATACGATTAGAGATAACCGACTTATAAATCCTAGGCCGTCAGCCTATATAAGGCGGCCTAGATCGACCTACCTCTTCATCGGATCCCATCTCATTCTTCTGCCTATTGTAACCCCGAACTCGACGTCGTTCTCTGGAACTTCGCCAAGCAGAGCAATACACCACCGAGCACAGGACGTAGGGTATTATACCTCCGAGTAGCCTAAACCTGTATAATCCCTGTGTTACCTCGAGCTCCCTAGTCTCGTGATTGCCCTTTGCCTACAAATCTACCATCTGGGTACCCCGGGTGGACTGCCGGACGAGAACTCCGACGAGATGTAACTCCGCCAAACATGCCCAAATTTCGTGGTATCCCAATTCACATGAAGGTTCTATACGAGTACACTTAAATTGTAAAAAAATAATTAAATTAATCAAAATTAATATCATTGCTTCTATATATATAATATACCATAATTATTATATAAAATATATATTTATCTATTATCTTAATACAACAGTGTTAAAAGAAGCCACCACGTTCGCCGAGAGGGCCTAGAAATTCTCACGTTAATCTAAAAAAGAGAAGAATATGCACCGTCGGATTTTATGTAAATCTAAGGGTCTACAAATTCCCACATTAATCCAAAAAAGAGAAGAATATGCACCGTCAGATTTTATGTAAATCTAAGGGTCTACAAATTCTCATATTAGTTTGAAAAAGAGAAAATTTTTTACTTCTATTTGATTGGTCGCAGAAGATTGACTCTTATCTGATTCAGGCAGAAAAGAGTTGTTTAATATCTCCTATCATATTTGGACTCCAACTTCATTTATTTACTATATGTAGGTCTACAAATTTCTATATTATTTTGAAAAAGAGAAAAAACACTTTTATTTGTTTGGACGCAAAAATTGACTCCCATCTGACTCAGACAGAAAATAATTGATTAATATCTATATGTGAACTCCAACTCTATTTGGTCAGACTATGATCTACAATTTATAGCACACGGTTTCTCAGAGAAATAACTCTACAATGATGATTTACGGACACATCCATGCGACCGCCGCGGGGTTCTCCCACGTCGTGTGGGAGGTTTCACGAAGATCTGATCCCCTTGGCGGCTCCAGAGATGGGTTGTTCTTTCTCTCTAGGAGGAAACAAACGACGCCTCCTAAACAAGTCGAGAGCCCATGTGACCAACGGATAAAATTGACTCCTATGATCGATGGAAAATATTTGATTCATATGTCCTATTATGCTCGGACTCCACTTCCATTTTTTAAATGCGTACTGTAATATTATATCTATTGTCGCAATAGGATTCCAGCTCTTTTCTTAATGCGTAATGTAATAATACATATCTGTCCATCTATCTATCTATTATCTTAATACAATAGTACTGTTAAAAGAAGCCACCACGTTATCTAGAGGGCCTAAAAATTTCCACGTTAATCAAGAAAGAAATATATGCACCGTTGAATTTAATGTATATCTAACGGTGTACCTTACCCCTAAAAGAGACCTAGAAATTCTCATTAATCCAAAAAGGAAAAAATATGCACCATTGGATTTAATGTATATCTAACAGTCTACCTTACCCCTAAAAATTAGAAGCCACCACGTTCGTCGGGAGGACCTAGAAATTCCCACGTTAATAAAAAAAAAAGAATATGCACTGTTAGATTTAATGTATATCTAACGGTCTACCTTACCCCTAGAAACTCCCACGTTAATCCAAAAAAGAAAAGAATATGCACCGTTGGATTTAATGTATATCTAACGGTCTACCTTACCCCTAGAAATTCCCACGTTAATAAAAAAAAAGAATGTGTACTGTTGGATTTAATGTATATCTAACGGTCTACCTTACTCCTAAAAGTGAGAAACCACTACGTTTGCCGAGAGGGCCTAGAAATTCTCACGTTAATCGAAAAAGAAAAGAATATAAACCGTTGAATTTAATGTATATCTAACCGTCTATCTTACCCATAAAAGTTCTAATAAAAATGATTAGTAATAGCCAATTTTGGCGAAAAAGAAAAGAATATACACCATTGCATTTAATGTATATATAACAGTCTACCTTACCCCTAAAAGTTTTAATAAAAAATGATTAATAATAGCAAATTTTGGAATAAAAAAAAGCAAATTAGCTACAAGTATTCACGTCAAATGAGGTTATAACTCTAAATGAAGATGCAAATAAAATATCGATCTGGCTTTTATTTTTTAACTTTCGGTGGATCCAATTAACAGTCCTACATGATAAACATAAAACTATCATAGGTGGTGCGGACGATGTGACCACCAAAGGTTTCCTATGTGCCATGTAATGGCCGTGCCGCCCTTGCGACGGAGCAACATATATAGTTGTCGATGGAGCCAAAACGTTGGTAAAAGTTGGCGACTTTCCACGACTCATACACAAATTTTTTGCGGGAACATCTCAGAGAAACAGATGATACACTGATTTTCATGCCTGAATTTGCAGCTATTCAAGCCGTGATGTGTGTTATACTCTGACTAGCGGCAGGCAGGCAGCACACCAGTTGTGAAAATTGAGCAACGATGTGGCTGAAGCCTGAAGCCGTGTCTGCATGCAGAATTGCATGCGTGCGGCTGATGACCAGCTGAAGTGCTGTATATATACTAGCCACGCCATGCGCATATGGCTAGCTGAAATACAGAAATGATCGATGACGATGACAGCGTGTAGATCAATTGTGAACCAGATTAAGGAGGACACAGAAACTATATGCACGTATGAGTTGCATTGTTTTGGAACTGTGTGATTCAGCAGGTTAGGTGCTCTGCCATATGGACAAATAGATGGAATCAAAAGATGCTACCCTTAGCGAGATGATGCGGCAAAGGAACAAATTCATGAAATTGACGTGTTTTTACACACACGCACATGCATGCTGATGTATCTGATCTCTAGACCCTTTATTGGATAATACCATATTGTAACTAAATAGATGGGATAATCTCCAGGAGACGCATACAAAGAAAAAAGACAGGATGGCCAATTCATTAGAGTCGGGTTATAATGATTTTTTTTGAAACACCACTAAAGCACAGATACTCATACACATATGCATACTCACCCCTATGAATACACGTACGTAAATCCTACCCTTATGAGCACCTCCGAAAGATTTAGTCTGCTGTTCCGATCTTGAGATTGACGAAGTCACAACAGACGTCTAGCTGTGCGACACCTGTGCCGAGTTAGGAACTCGAACCCGGTGAACAGATTTCATCACAAGGAACCTAAGTAACTAAGCTACGCCTAATTCACGGTATAAAGATTTTTTTAGTGCAAATAGTATCCCACCAAATTTATTAACAAAGAAATTTGGCCAGCCACGATTTGTAGCAAACGTAGGTAACCTTAGATTTATGAATCCAAAAACAAAAAAAATATACACGATTTATCGGTCTATGTTATTCTAAAAAAGTGCCTATTAAAACAATTAATACTAGCTAATTTTAGAATAACAAGTCAGTAAATTAGCACCAAAGTATCCACATCAAATACGAACTAAATAGTTAAATTTGAAATAAAAAATAAAATTATCACTTGACCAAAGAGTACATATTAAATACGATTAGTAAATTGATAAATTAAAAATTTAAAAATTAGCAATTAACTCAAGAGTCTATATCAAACACAATAAATACATAGCTAAATTCAGAATAAAAATAAAGAAATTAATAGTTGTTTTGTGTATGAATTTGGAAGCAATATATAGCTAAATAAAAAGTATGTGCCAAATACAATTGACAAAGAACTAAATGGATATAAACTAATTAAACATAACATTATATATCTTTTTATTAGTATAGTAATTAAAAAATATTATGTATAGTTCTATTAGCATAAATTAAATACAATTACTAAAGAATTAGATGGATACAAATAAAGCTTAATTTTGACATAGGACCTGAAATTACTATGCTAATAAAAAACAATATAAAATATTGATTTTATAAGATAATATTAATCATTTAAATTATTTCAATGAGTTTGTTAAATTTGATTAACAAGGGATGATTAGTAGTATTATATATGAATCTGGAAGAAGATAGAAAATTAAAATTACGTGCAAAACACAAACAAATATAATACAAGAACAAAATGAAAAATGGTATTTCATTTTATTTATTTTTGAAAAATCAAAAGGGGCTATAGATTCATGTTATAGCCACTACATGATTCCATTAGAATTAAGTAGTCATGGCCGAGTATCATCCTAACATGGCAGCCAAGGCATGGTGATAAACTACTAGCAAAAATGAGAAGTAGAAATATGGTGATGTCTTGCTATGTAGTATATTGTGATTAGTAGACCAATGAGATCTGAAAAATTTAGGACAAAATGAATGATAAATGATGCAATTACGTGTAGAGTTCTAACAAGATCTTGAACAAAGCAACATGGAATTCGAGACATGACATGCACATCCATCCATAGCTAGCCGAAGGTTGTGTTCAAAAAGAGGAAAGAACATGCATGGTAAAGTGTTAAGCGTCAGAAATACATCTTTAATGATCGTGGCATAGCGGGTAAAATCCCTTGGGAGCAGAAGCAAGTGATAGAGGATGAGTTCAAAGAAGAAGGCTATACCATGCCAACTGCAATAATGAATGTATAAACAATTTACTATGGAAGCATGCATAGAATAAAAATCGTGAGAAAAACATAGATGGTATCTTAGTTTGATCCATCTAGAAAAATAAATAAATGACACCATTAGAAACAAACTATATGAATTTGTTTTTAAAATTTGAACAAAATGTTTAACTTCTGATAGAAGACAAACGTGAAAGACGAGGACTTACATCCTTCAAATATAAGTGATTTGAGTAACTAATAGAGTAGAAGGAAGATAAAAAAAATAAGATGTGATGGAGACAGGGACACAACCAAATGAAGAGACCACACATAGTGAGGGCCGATGACTAAACAGGGAGCGTATCCTATGGAAACCAGGGTCCTATGGAAACTATGGAAACTCCACCCAGGACCACTGGATGTCCATCCGATGACTAGGAAAAGAGGTGGTACAATTTTGCAAATATCCCCTCCCACCCACCCCCTCCATCACGTAACGTGGGATCCCTAACGAAGTCCGTCGCCTCCACTAACGTCGCCATCCTGGTTTCCATCACCCCCCTCGCGATCTCGGAGGCCGACGCCGCCGCTCTCCGCCGCACCGGTCCCTGGAACCCGCCCTGGTCGACGGCGCGACCCCGACTACTCCTCCGTCGCGATCTCGCCGCCCGACGACTCATCCGTCGACCACCGCGGCCGCCCTCCCATCGTGAACTCGTGATCTCGGAGGCCGACGCCGCCGCTCTCCGCCGCAGCGAGGCCCTGGTCGCCCCGGTCCCTTTCCCCGGCGCACGAAGTCCTCGCCGGCCGCGACGTAGCAAGCGCCCAGACTTGGAGAAGATGTTGGACGTGGTGTGCTTGGTTGATCAATTTGGGCTCCAACTCCGGCGTCGATGGCATCGATGGTGATGACGGCGTCGGCGTCAACGAGTACTGCAGGAGAAAGTAACGATGATCAGCCAAACGTGCATGTGCAGGATTCGTGAACGTCCATGTACGATACATGACTGGCCAAACATGCATGTGCATGAAGCATGGCATGGCAAACGTGGTGTCTGTGTACTCCCACTACCGGAGAAGGCGCTATCGGTCACGGTTCGTAACCCTCATAGGTACCGGTTCTGGAACCGGTACCGCGACACCGTGACTAAAGGGGGGCGGCCTTTGGTACCGGGTCCAGAACCGGTACCAAAGGGAGCCTTTGGTACCGGACCAACCGGTACCAAAGGAACCCCCCCCTCCCCCCGCGTAGGCATGCGGGGGAGGGCCTTTGGTACCGGTTGGTGTTACCAACCGGTACCAAAGGCTGTTTTGGTTATTTTTTTTAAATGTTTGATATTTGGGTTAGTTATATACAAATCTACGCGTCTACGTGTCTGCTCGTCATATGTCATATGTCGTACACGATCTTTCACGCAATAAGATTGAAGTCGTCGCAATTATCAATTGATTTTGACCTGACTTTGATTGCATTTTTTTCAAACATTCACATATAAACATTTGAGATCGGCCAATACAAAAGTTAGAGCATTTAAAAGTTATTTACAATTAACGAGCAGAACTGGAAGAAGGAGCAGAAAGGGAGTCCAATTGAGCGATAGCGGTTCCGTCATGGTGGTACTCTCCCAGTGGACTTATAACTTGGTCCATAATGAATCCAAATAGTTGGTCCGCAATAGCTTTTGATTTTTGTTTCATTGGGAGCACTTGATGGTAAAACATCCTCTGCATTAATCACAAATGACAACATTCATTCATATAATAAATAAATTTTGCATGTAATCATTTCTAAACAAGTAACTAATAATCATTCATTCATATAATAAATAAATTTTGCATGTAATTATAAAATATCCTAACACATTCATTTCTAAACAATAACTAATAATCATTTCAAAAAAATAACTAATAATCATTTCTAAACAATAATCAATAACTAATAATCATTTCTAACCAAGTAACAAAGTTTACATGAAATAACAAAGTTTACATGAATTAACAAAGTATACATAAAATAACAAAGTATAATAAATATATTCATAATAAATATACACTAATAATCATATTTCCATATACACTAATAATCATATTTCCATATACACTAATAATCTAATGTCCATATACACTAATAATCTAATTTCCATATACACTAATAATCTTATTTCCATATACACTAATAATCTAATTTCCATATACACTAATAACCTAATTTCCATATACACTAATAATCTTATTTCAATATACACTAATAATCTAATTTTCATATACACTAATAATCTAATTTCCATATACACTAATATTTCCATACTAATAATCTAATTTCATATACACTAATAATCTATTTTCCATATACACTAATAATCTAATTTCTATATACACTAATAATCTAATTCATACCATGAGTTCTTCTTGAGTCGCTTTTTTGGGAGAAACAAAGGTATGGATCCACTGGCAGACGTAGTATCCGCATAGATTCGTCCCTCCTTCCTGTCTGGCACACTGAAAGTGGAGAAGAATAAAGTTAGACGTAACAACTATATATTAGTGTGATTTTACGAGATATGCGAGTACACCAGCCACGTACCGGAAAGTCCGTCTTCACATCCAGTTTTTGTTTGAAATTTCCTTTTTGTTTCGCACGGAAACGTGTCCATGCCATGTCAATCAAGTCTAAAACTGCTTGGTAATCCTCTTGTTCTTTCCGCAGTGAGTCCATGACAATAATTTGACCGGTGTTTATGATTATCACAAGCAGTATCCAGTGGAAGCTGTATATATATATATATAAATACATGCACAAGTATTGAGAACAA
>CM014275.1:8125699-8138382 GCA_004135705.1 Alloteropsis semialata
AAAGACTGGAATGACAAGTGGTTCTATGTGGAGAATCAGCCCCTGAGGCTATCCAAGCACTCCGGTCATCTCCCTCGGCCTCAAGAGTCATGGAATGAATCCCTCGATAGGGATAAGGTCGACGGAATCGCCAGGCTCATCAAGATGATCGCTGCGCTGAAAGATCAAGGCCTAACTGCCATCGGGATTGCCAGCTCATTCTTGCGCCGGCGCGTACAACCCTGCCAGAAGCGGGTGCACGCTGGCTATGAGTATACTGGCCCCGAAGACCCAACCAAGATCTCCACCAGCGATTTGTCGTCAGATGAAGTCGACGTCCGCGTCCAGGCACTCTTCATGGATGCCCAGGATCTGCCACGCCGGGTACCCGAGTACTCGGAAACTCGTCCGTCATCATTGGTAAGCTTTGAAAACAACCCTGAATATGATTTACACCGTCTTGCATCTTGATAACTAATCAATTGTTGCACTATCCAATGCCAGGAATTGCGCATCAGACTAGCTTCCTCACCTCCAGACATTGCTGAGAACCAATCCGGGCTGCCCGGATCTCCCCCGCCCCAGCAAATTGCTGATAGCTCGGGGAAAGGGAAGAAGAAGGCGCCGCCAGATATGGACCAGGTGATTGTGGAAGAAGTAGTCGATTCTGATGATGACACACCCCAACCTCCTCTCGGGAAGATACTCGGGCAAGGAGGATCAGGCTTGAAAAGGCCTTGTGATGACGATGCCCCAAGCCCAACCATCCCCAAGAAAAAACGGGCTATGCGGAAGAGAGTGTCTCCTTCTGTGTAGAAATCAGCAGATACCATTCTTGATGAAGCAGAAGCACTTGAAGCAGAGCCTGAAGCCAATGTGGAGATCCCAGTGTAGGAATCCCACTACAATCTCCTCTGCCCAAGGTACCCCTATTATCTTGTTTGTCAAAAAATCTTGGCTTTATCCTCTTGCCGAGTTGTTTTCTGAACTGATTGCATAATTGCAGAACCTTCAACAAGAAGGACCCGCTCAGTCGGAAGAGCCTCAAGGACATCAAAACAACCCGGCTGGCGGCTTTGACTTTGTTGTTGAAGAACCGGAATTCAACATGGAATTTGCCAAGTAAATGATCCAATTTTATGAAGCAAAATTCTTGAAACGCGAATATTGCTAATCTTCAATTGTTTATGCGGCCGTCCGCCTACTCCTGCTCCTGCTGATGTACCCAAGACTCCAATCATGGAGACAGGAGGAGGAGAAAGGCCGAGCCCCCAAGTATCTTCACCACCTCATCCTCAAGCAGCTAGCAGCAACGTCGCGCCACCACCTCCTATAAGAGAACAAGCCGCTCCGGGTTCTTCTGCTCCTGGGTTTTGGCCCAAAGCAACAGAAAGTATCCGGATGGCTGGCCTCCGCTCTGAAGGAGTGAACACCACCACTGGCCTGATGAAGGAAGCCATTGTTGAAGAAATCATCCGGGAGCAAAAGAAACCCCGTGAGCCTTCACCAGAGCCATTCCAGATCTTCACGGGCACACCCGGCGTCAACCCTAATGAAGATGAAGACGCCTTCTTATTCAACTCTGAAGTTGACCACGAAGATCTGGAGAAGGCCGCCGAGCTGTACAAACAACTCTCCAAGCTCACAGAGGTTAGTAGAAATAGTGTAGTATTGTAAATACTTATCTCCTTCGTACTGTAATCAACCCTGCTTCCTTTAATCTGGATGTAGAGTATACTTGCACGATCTCAGCAGAAATCTGAGATGCTTCGGAGAGCAAGCACGTCCATTGCCCGCGCTGAAAAAGCCACAGCCGATCTGGCCAAGGGACAAGCAGCGTGGGACCAAGAACGCGCCCAATTGCGCCGAGAGCTGGATGAGGCGTACAAGAAGATCAACTTGTACCAGGACCAGCGCGATGACATGGTTGAGAAGAATAAGTCTTTGCGACAAAAACTCTCAGGTGTGTATGCCGAGTACTTTGTCTCTGCTTGCAATGATCATATAATGAATAAGATCTGATATGCTGTCTGCAGAGAATGAGAAGCGCGTTGAAGCTCTAAAAGGCGAGTTCATCGATATGAAGAACCGCTTTTATCGGGAGCAGGAGCGCGCCAACCAAGCAGAGCGGAGGGAGACGGAATGCATGGCAGATCTCGCAGAAGAGCAGAAAATGCGCCAGCATGCCGATGCCCAACTCATTGAAGACCTGACCAAGATCCGCAATCAGGAGGCTGAAATCCAGGTGCTTCACGTGGAGGTCAATCGCCGTGGTGCGGAGATTGAGTCTTGGAAGGAAGCCTCCCTGCCCTTGGTTGAAGCATATGCTAAAGTACCCGCCGGAAGTGTTGCTCCTCCTCCCCTTGATCGTCTTCGAGCAACTCCTGGGCAAGTGAAGCTATATTGCCAACGGGTCGCCCGTTCGTGTACTAAACAAGTACTCGGGGTTGTCCGTTCGTGGTTTCCTTCACAGCCATTAGGTGTTACTGAAGGGAGAATCAACCCGGCTTGTACCCGGGCCATGTTTGATACTTACATGGAGGAGGAGAAGGACACTGTAGAGAAGATTGTTTCTCGTCTTAAGTTCTAGAGTCTCTTTCTGTAAGAAAACCCTTTGTAAAGAACTTGGTTCAGATGTAAATACTTAATGCTTTTCGTTCAAAAAGTATCTTTGTATCTGATTAATTGTGCCCGATCTCTTTGCTTTGAACAAAAAGTAGATGGCAATTGAATGTAGTCTTTCTGGATTGTTTTTAAACAACCCGACTAGATTCAAATAAATAAGTGCGCCCGATCTTTCTGTGTTTAAACAGAGAGTAGATGGCTTTTGAAACAACCCTTTCTGGATTGTTTTTAAACAACCCGGGATGAGTCAAAAAAGATGCGCCCGATCCTTCTGTATGAAACAGAAAGTAGATGGCATTTGAAACAACCCTTTCTAGATTGTTTTTAAACAACCCAGGATGATTCAAATTTGTAAGACTGTATCTGATTTCCAAGCTTGAAGACAATGGAATATTAATACTTTATTATTATTAGGCTAAGAAGCCGATGTCAGTACATAAAGAAGGCTGACTGTTTATTGACTCTTAAAAAACTCTAATAACTTCTTCAAGGGTAAAAACGCCGCAAGTGCTCAATGTTCCATGCATTGGGCACCTCTGTTCCGTCTTCCCGTTGTAGCTGATAAGTACCCGGACCGATGACCCTTGATACTATAAACGGACCTTCCCAAGGAGAAGATAGCTTGTGCTGATCTTTTGTACTCTGAATTCTTCGAAGGACCAAATCACCAATGTTAAACAATCTCATTTGGATGTTTCGGTCATGATATCTCCTGAGTCCTTGCTGGTACGTGGTTGTCCTGATCAACGCAGCTAGCCTCGCCTCTTCGAGCATGTCCACATCTTCTGCCCTACTCTGCTCTGCTGCTTCCTCCGAGTAGTTTTGGATTCTTGGAGCATTGTACTCGATGTCCACCGGGAGTACTGCTTCTGAGCCGTAGACCAGAAAGAAGGGTGATTGCCCCGTCGCGCGGCTGGGCTGGGTTCTGAGCCCCCATACCACGGCTGGCAATTCTTGCACCCACTTGCCGCCGTACTTTTTGAGTGGTTCATAGAGCCTTGGCTTGAGTCCTTGAAGTATGAGGCCGTTAGCTCTCTCAACTTGTCCATTGGTTCGTGGGTGCGCCACTGATGCGTAGCGGACTTCAATTCCTAGGTTATCGCAGAAATCAAAGAACTCGCTCCCTGTGAATTCTGAGCCAAGGTCGGTGATAATGCGATTTGGGACGCCGAAACGATGAGCAATGTCTTGGATGAACTCGGCCGCCTTCGCTGCTGTAGCGTTGACTAGCGGCTTGACTTCAATCCACTTGGTAAACTTGTCGATCGCCACGTAGAGATACTTGAAACCTCCTGGCGCCGTCTTGAGTGGTCCAACCATATCGAGCCCCCAGCATGCGAAGGGCCAGGAGGGCGGTATGGTGTTGAGGACCGTTGCAGGGACATGAGCTTGCCGGGCAAAGTATTGGCAGCCCTGACAGGTCTTCACGATTTCTTCGGCATCGGCCACAGCGGATGGCCAATAGTACCCGGACCGGAAAGCCTTGCTTACGATCGTGTGAGCAGCATGGTTCCCGCAGATTCCACCATGGATTTCTTCAAGGATTTCCCGTCCGACTTCTGGAGTGACACACTTCATCAAGACTCCGGATGAGGCGCCGCGTCGAAAGAGGGTGGAGCCGACTACTATGTAGTGCTTGCTTCGTCTGATAACTTGCTCAGCCTCCACCTTATCTTCGGGCTCCCTCTGGTGCAGTATGTACTCGATGAAGGGCTTTGTCCACTCGGGTGTAATCACCATGACTGATGGGGTGGTGTTGTAGTCGGCTGTACTTCCTGCTCCTTGATGGATGGTTGTAACAGCTCATGGACGAAAACGCCACCTGGTACTTGCGCTCGGTGGGAACCCAGCTTTGAAAGTGCATCAGCAGCCATGTTGTTGTCTCTGATGACGTGATGAAATTCGAGCCCATGAAAGTGCTTCTCGAGTTTGCGCACCTCCATGCAGTATGCATCCATGTTCTCCTTGGTGCAGTCCCAATCTTTATTGACCTGATTGATCACCACAGAGGAGTCGCCGTACACGACCATGTGCTTGATGCCAAGGGAAGCAGCCAAGCGCAACCCGTGCAGTAGAGCTTCGTACTCGGCTTCATTGTTGGTGGCTTTCCACAGGATTTGGAGCACATATTTAAGCTGATCGCCTTTTGGGGATATGAGTAGTACTCCTGCACCTGCTCCTTCAAGCTTCAGTGATCCGTCGAAGTACATGATCCAGTGCTCGAGGGGTTCTTCTGGTACTGCGTGTTGTATTTCTGTCCACTCAGCGACGAAGTCCACCAGGGCTTGAGATTTGATGGCAGCTCGTGGGACGAAATCGATGGCGTGGGAGCCCAACTCGACCGCCCATTTGGAGATTCGCCCTGTCGCGTCCCGGTTATGGAGTATGTCACCAATTGGAAAAGAGGTGACTACAACAACCCGGTGGGCGTCGAAGTAGTGGCGCAACTTGCGAGATGTGATCAAGACACATATAATAGCTTCTTGACCTACGGGTATCGCACTTTTGATTCTGAAAGCACCTCGCTGATGAAGTAAAAGGGCCGCTGTACTTTGTATACATGGCCGGGTTCCTCCCGCTCAACTACAATAGCAGCGCTCACGACGTGAGTTGTTGCTGCTATGTAGAGAAGCAGTGATTCCTGATCCGCTGGTGCAGTCAGTACTGGTGGTGACTGGAGAAATTTCTTGAGGTCTTCAAATGCCGCATCAGCTTCTGGAGTCCATATGAACTTGTCTTGCTTCTTGAGGAGCTTGAAGAAAGGTAATCCTCTGTCACCCAACCTTGAAATGAATCGGTTGAGGGCCGCCATGCATCCAGTCAGCTTCTGAACGTCCTTGAGGGATTTTGGAGGCGCCATGGATGTAATAGCGGTAACTTTCTCAGGATTAGCTTCAATTCCCCGGTGGCTGACTATGAAGCCCAGCAGTTTTCCCGCGGGCACGCCAAACACACATTTGGTAGGATTGAGCTTCCATTGGAATTCCCTGAGATGTGCAAAGGTCTCAGATAGGTCATCGATGAGACTATCCGGGTTCATTGTCTTGACGACGACATCATCAACATAGGCTTCCACATTGCGGCCAATCTGAACCTTGAGACAACTCTGAATTGCACGCTGGTATGTGGCCCCTGCGTTCTTGAGTCCAAAGGACATTGTAGTGTAGCAGTAGGCGCCGAACGGAGTGATGAACGCCGTCTTGATCTGGTCGTCTTTGTGCAGGCTTATCTGATGATAGCCCGAGTAGCAATCCAGGAAACAGAGTAGAGAGCAGCCAGCTGTAGAATCCACCACCTGATCGATGCGAGGTAGCCCGAAAGGATCCTTTGGGCAATGATTGTTTAGGTCAGTGTAATCGACACACATTCTCCACTCATTGTTGTGACAGGATTAGCGAGCCAGTCTGGGTGGAACACCTCTTTAATGAACCCGGCTGCTAAGAGTTTCGCCAGCTCCGAACGGATGGCTTCTTTCTTGTCCTGGGCAAAGCGTCGTAGACGTTGTTTCTTCGGCTTGGTGGCAGGATCAACGTTGAGTTTGTGCTCAGCCAACTCCCTTGGGACTCCCGGCATGTCAGACGGCTTCCATGCGAAGATGTCGCGGTTGTCCCGTAAGAAGCTGGTGAGCGCGCTTTCCTATTTGATAGGCAGGTCAGCGCCGATCAGCGCCGTCTTCGAGGGGTCGCCCGTCCCTAGGTCGATTGTCTTGATTGGAACTTCCTGGGAGGGCTTCATGTTCGGCACGGCTGGCTTTTTTCGTTGGGATTTCCAACTCAGCCTCGCCGAGTTGTTTTGCCATAGCTGCTACGATTGCTGCCTGGCTCAGTTGCTGCATGCTTGCAGCAATCGTCACTGCCTCGGTGTCACAATCGTAGGAGGTCTTCAGGTTGCCTTTAGAGATAGGATCCCCTTAGGGCCTGGCATCTTCAGGACGAGGTAGATGTAATGTGGAATCGCCATGAATTTCGCCAGAGCGGGTCTTCCCAGGATCGCGTGGTACGATGATTCGAAGTCAGCGACCTCGAATGTGATGTACTTGGTCCTGTAGTTGGCCTCGGTACCAAATGTCACTGGAAGTGATACCTGGCCGAGGGGCACGGCAGCGTTGCCTGGAACAATGCCGTAGAAGGGTGAATCAGTGGGCTTGAGCAGGTTGGTGATGTCTAAGCCCATTTTCTTCAAGGTCTTGGCGAACAGGATGTTGAGTCCGCTTCCTCCGTCGATCAATGTTCTTGTGAGTCGCGCGCCAGCTACCACAGGGTCGAGCACCAGAGGGTATCGCCCCGGGTTCTTGATGTTGGTCCATTGATCGTCGCGAGAAAAGCTGATGGGGACCTCTGACCACTTCAGGAAGGTGGGGATGGCAGGCTCAATGCAGGCGATCTCGCGGTGGATAAGCTTTTGCTTGCGCTTGGATTCTGACTGAGTGATTCCCCCAAAGATGACATTGACAACCTTGTCGGCTTGCTGGTAGCCGGTGTCTTTGTCACCCTTGTCTCCTTTGTTGTCAGGGTTGTTTGGTTTGGGAGCGCCCTCTGCTGAGAACGCCTTCTTAAGCGACCAGCAGTCCCTGCTTGAGTGCTTATCCTTTGGGTGAAAAGGGCACTGCTTGTCGAGTAGTTTTTCAAATTTCCTGCGGGAAGAATTCTTATCAGCAACATTGACCGTGTCTTCAGGTTTGCGCTTCTTATCGCTGAAGTCGCGCTTGCTGTTGTTCTCAACTTGCTTGCCCTTGTTGCGGTCGCCGTTGTTGTTGCGATCTCCTCCCGACTTGTTACGGTTGAATCTCTCACGCTGCATGTCTTCAACATCTGACCAGCGGCTGATGAGTTCTCTCATCTGCTCTAGCGTCTTTGGCCTGTTCCTTCCGAAATCGAGATGCAGCACGGGGTCTGTAAGGCCACCGTGGAAGCAATCAATGACATCTTGGTCGGATAGGCCAGCACAGGTTGCGCGTTTCTCCCAAAATCGCCGGTTGTAACTGCGCAAGTACTCGTTCTGGCCCTGTTTGCACTGGGCGAGGTCAAAACGAGTACCCGGCTTCTGCCATGAACCTTGGAAGTTGTTGATGAAAGCCTTGCAGAGTTCATCCCAGGAGTCGATGGAGCCTGGCTTGAGCCCTTCTAACCAGGTCAGTGGGGCCTGATCGAGGACTACTGGGAGATAGGTACACATAGTGTCGGTGTTGCCCCTCGCCGCCTTGATTGCCGAGTAGTAGATGCGAATCCACTGCTCGGGATCGCGTTTCCCGTCATATCTATCGATATGAGCTGGTTTGAACTTGTCGGGCCAGGAAGTAGCGCGGATGCGGTCTGAGAAGACCGGGAACCCTTCGTACTTGTTGAGGTTGTGGTGATCCTGACCCGGCGCTCCGTAGACTTGGTCGTACTCTTGGCGTCTGCGGCGTTCTTGTTCTTCGCGCTCGCGCGCCCGTGCTGAGATGATGATGCGCGCGTCCCTGGGTGGCAATTGTTCTCGCAGATCCCTGTTATCACGATTCTCGGGGCGTCTGTCCCTGTTTCGGTTGCCATCACGACCGCCGACGTGGCTCTGCTGAACCTCGCGGTTGCTTGGTCCAGCGCCGTGGTCACGGCCTCCGCCGCCGAGTACTATGCCTCCTTCATGTCGGTGTTGTTCTCTGCTCGGGTGGTGGGACTGGTTGCCTCGGTTTGCAACTTCAGGGTGTGCGCTGCTTGCCTGGCGGCTTGGTGCTCGAGTGATGGTCTTCGCCGGGTTGATTGCGTCATGCTGGATGGCTGCTGTCTCGAGCATTGTCTTCATCCTGAGGATCTCAGGAGTTTCGGGCATCTGTCCCAGCTCTGTGACGACAGCCATGATGTTGGCTGCAGCGCTGGAGTAGACGTCTTGGCCGGCAACTTGCCGGAACTTGGCGTTGAGGTCCTGTGGAGGTAGCCTACGGCCGAGGCGGCGACGTCGTTCTGCGCGAGCGACATTTCGCTCCCTGCGTCGGTTACGGTCAGCTTCAGCTTCGTTCTCCACAGTTGGCTCGTCGTTGGAGACTTCTTGTTCCTGGCCGATGATCACCATGGCTTGGCGCCCTGGTGAGTAGCTCCCTGTGCTTGAAGTTACTGGGACAGTTGAGCCGCGGCTGCTTGAAGAATTCAGGGGTTGCCCGTGTTGAAACGGGAGTGGATCGATGCACGCGATGATACGAGACATGTCCAGGTCCTCCTGTGGTGTTGCTCCAAGTGCTGGCTTGCGTCCCGGCCAGTGAACAAATCGTCCTTCGGGGGTTGAAGTGATGACGAGTCCGACTTGTTTCCCGTTCAGGGGAAATTCATCAAATTCGACCAGAGATCGGAGTTGATTTGAGGACGCCGCCTGGAAAGCAGAGGTGGGGCCCGCGAGTCCAAAGGGATATTGGCTCGGGGTGTCGGCCTCGTGCTTAACAGTGGCTGGACTCCTTTTCTTCTAGATTTTTGAATTGGCGGATTTTGGCATAGCCGATGGTTCAGAAACCGACTCGGGTTGCCTGGTCCGCTTCGGAAATTTCCCAGCCCGAGTTGAAATCGGGCCAGGAAGAGTGATTCCTTGAGTTCGAGTTGATTTCGAACTCGAGGTTCCCCGAGGCCGAGTTGTATTCGGTCCCGGGAGCGCGATCTCGTCGAGCTTGTCGGCGAGTTGCTCCGGAGTCGGCGATTTGAGGACGCGGTCGAAGTTGCCCGCACCGTCCGCCGTGCAGACCCAGGAGCCGAAAAACGAAGGTGGCGCCCTTCTCGAACGCCATGTCGCCGTCGCAGTTGATGATGACTGGTGCCATCGAGCTTGCTGAACGATTCTCGACGAGAGCCCCTACCTGGCGCGCCAGCTGTCTGTTTTTTTATACCGGCTAGCCTACTATGGGGGGTCCCTAAGTAGTCGAGTTGTTCGTGGGGGCCTCACCGGAACCAGAAGCACGATGGTGAACACGAGACGATTTAGACAGGTTCAGGCCGCCTCGAGTAGAGAGCGTAATACCTTACGGCCTGTATGGTGGATCTCCTCGTATTGATGTGTATGTTTTTACAAGGGGTCCCTGCCTCACCTTATATACTCGGGAGACAGGGTCTACAAGGCAAGAAATACAAACTCCTAGTCGGATACAATACACAGAGTCCTAACATGAGTAGGCCGGGTTGTTTCTCATTACCCGACTAGTTTCCTTAAGCTGTACAGTCCTTCCTTGTATCAGTCAGGGTTGCCGGCCCAATTTCCTAACGGGACTGTGGCCCATGAGGACTCCCATGGATCCTGGACTGTCAATGTAGTCTGTGAATTTGTCAACTCTTTGTGTGGATGCAAATTTGTTCACTCCGTCTTACAATGAATTCAAAAGAAGCACTCCATCTGAATATCCACATGAAGTAGACATGTATGTTTCTTTTAGCTTTTTGTTGTATTAAAATTTGTAATACATCGAGTGCAATTTACATATATTAATGTTTACCAAATGTTTTCTTCTGCACTAGTGCTATGTACTAATATTAATTTTTCTAAATTTTGGTTGCAGTAGAAATGACACTATGGACTGCCCAAGTCTCAACAGTGGGTTTTACTGCATTGTATATATGGAATGTTGGGATGGCTTCAGAATGCTTAACTTTGATGAGGTTACCATTTTTGTTCTGCACATGTCCTTGAATTATTTGTTCAGTCATGTGTGTCTAATTTATTCTGTTTGCTGCATTTTTCAGAATGCTGTTATGCAATATAGGAAGGTGGTTGCACTCAAGGTTTTCAACTCTCCACTCAACAAAACTGTTGATAGTTCAACTTGTGCCACATCTTCAAAGAGAGCCAAGAAGAAGAAAAAATGAACCATCTGAATATGAGAAGTTATGAATGTTGACTGTGTAGTCATGAACTTAGTATGTTAATATGTCAGTGAAGTTATGTAATATACTATGAAATGAAGTACTTGTGTCTGTTTGAAGAAAAATCTTGTACTTTTACAAGGTTTTCTGGATTATGAATCATGTTAGAGCACTGTTTAAAACTAAGTCTGTTTAAAGAAAAACCTTGTACTTTTACAAGGTTTTCTGGATTATGAATCATGTTGGAGCACTGTTTAAAACTATGTTCTTTGTCTTGTTGCATGGATCTGGATTATGAATCATCTTGCTCGATTGTTCACACTTATGCTATTTCTCTTGTAGAATTGGTTTGTGTTATTTGGATGAGTTGGAACAAAGTAGTATTTGAACGTTCACAAATACCTACAGCCGTATCAACATTTCAACAATATTGTCTCAACATTTGCATATAGTAATCTCAACATTTCAACATAGTAAACTCAACGTTTTAAATATTGATTTATAAACATTGCCGTTTATAATTTTTATAAGTTATGAAACATTTTTTAATCGTTGCTTCAACAAAACAAAATTGCTTTATCAACTGTCACACATTTCATATAATATTGGTATACTCCCTGCCATATAAGGCGAAATTGCTTCGGCTTTGGATATAACGTTTAGGGTTCAGGGTTGTTGGAGGGCGACTCCGTCCTATCGGGTTCAGAAGCATGTTCGGGGTTTTGGGCGGCCATGTACCCCCTGCCATAGAAGGCCAAATTGATTCGGCTTCGGCTACCCTGCCATAGAAGGTCAAATTCCTTCGGCTTCGGATATACCGGTTAGGGTTCAGGGTTGTTTGGGGGCGACTCCGTCCTATCGGGTTCAGAACCATGTTCGGGGTTTGGGGCGGCCATGTACCCCCTGCCATAGAAGGCCAAATTGATTCGGCTTCGGATCCCCTGCCATAGAAGGTCAAATTCCTTCGGCTTCGGATATACCGGTTAGGGTTCAGGGTTGTTTGGGGGCGACTCCGTCCTATCGGGTTCAGAAGCATGTTCGGGGTTTTGGGCGGCCATGTACCCCCTGCCATAGAAGGCCAAATTGCTTCATCTTCGGCTACCTTACCATAGAAGGTCAAATTCCTTCGGCTTCGGATATACTGGTTAGGGTTCAGGGTTGTTTGGGGGAGACTCTGTCCTATCGGGTTCAGAACCATGTCCGGGGTTTGGGGCGGCTATGTACCCTCTGCCATAGAAGGCCAAATTGCTTCGGCTTCGGCTACCCTGCCATAGAAGGTCAAATTGCTTCGGCTTCGGATATATCGGTTAGGGTTTTGGGTTGTTTGGGGGCGACTCCGTCCTATCGGGTTCAGAACCATGTTCGGGGTTTGGGGCGGCCATATACCCCCTGCCATAGAAGGCCAAATTGATTCGGCTTCGGCTACCCTGCCATAGAAGGTCAAATTGCTTCGGCTTCGGATATACCGGTTAGGGTTCTGGGTTGTTTGGGGGCGACTCCGTCCTATCGGGTTCAGAACCATGTTCGGGGTTTGGGGCGGCCATGTACCCCCTGCCATAGAAGGCCAAATTGATTCGGCTTCGGCTACCCTGCCATAGAAGGTCAAATTGCTTCGGCTTCGGATATACCGGTTAGGGTTCAGGGTTGTTTGGGGGCGACTCCGTCCTATCGGGTTCAGAACCATGTTCGGGGTTTGGGGCGGCCATGTACCCCCTGCCATAGAAGGCCAAATTGATTCGGCTTCGGCTACCCTGTCATAGAAGGCTAAATTGCTTCGGCTTCGGATATACCGGTTATGGTTCAGGGTTGTTGGGAGCGACATACAATTGGGCCTTTTGTATTGTAACCTCATTTTGTCAAAACTAATTCATAAAGTTAAATGTATAATTTGAAAAATTTCTACCTAATTATTGAACTACGTTATACAAAATGTTGAACTTTCACAATAAGACTATTGATATAGTACATATTAAATGTTGTAAAAATTAACCAAAAATGTTGAACTTGTACATTAAGAATGTAATGCCCCAATGTTGAAATAATTTACAGAAAACATTGAAGCTGTACATTAAGAGTGTTGAAATATCACGTCTCCAATGTTGTAAACATAAATATAGTAGAATTCCAGTTCAAATAAATAAAATAAAAGTTACAGCTGTTGTTCATTATAGTACCTCTCTTCAATCATAATTTAAGCAATACTAATAAGTAAAAAAATGATAACATGAAAATTGGTTCTGTCCATTCCTAATCCTGCTTCTTGGT
>CM014275.1:8142116-8189016 GCA_004135705.1 Alloteropsis semialata
TTACAATATATGCATACTACAATCAGGCTATAGTATATATGAAATTTAATTAAACCTCAAGCATGAAGATAACCTCTTATATACAAATTATTTTGCAGATCTTAAATCGAACATGTAATTGCACAACAAGCGAGTATTGATTCTCACCTTTGCGGGTAATCCAATGTTTGCTGGTTTTCCTGATATTGGGGGTACAGATCTGGTGGAATCCATTGAATCTCTGATCTCTTGGGGATCCAATTCTTCAATAGATTTGGGGATTTCTGCAAGGAAGTAGCAGACGGCTTCAAGTTTTGGGAACAGGAGCACGATGAGGAGGACGGCGCGCTACGAGGGATACTTCTGGAAGCGGAGTTGGTCCCACTTGTCATAGTCATCCCACTTGTCATAGTCCCTGCAAGGCGATAAGGCCGAGCACATGCCCACTTGTCATATATTTTTTATTTCAAAATATATTTTCTTTATGTCGGTCCCAGTTGTCATACTTACTGCAAGGAGATAAGGCCGAACACATGTGCTCCCTTCTCTCTGTCCTCCCTTCTTTTTTCCCCAAATCTCATTTTGTTCTCGATCTCCCTGTCTTGTTAGGCTCCACGGGTGATTTCCAGGTAATATCATCGACTTTGCTTTACCAGTGTGCTAATTCCAGTAATTTCATTCACGTGTTCATCTTCCTCTGTATTCCGACATGTACTAGGTATCTGTTCCTTGCTTCTCGTGCTAGTTCTGCTGAAATTGATGCTAGATTTTGCTGAAACCCATCAATCTATATGGTTTTCTAGTGTGTAATTGCAATTGATGTCCTCGTCTAGCTTTTATTTCAATTTGACGAGCTCATAGACTTATCAATTTCTCCTGCTCATAGGTTCTAGATCTCTGTTTGTATAGACCTATCATATGCTCCTAGTCCTATGTTCTAGATCTGCTGGTTATCTATTGCTTGGATGTTGGCATGTTTGGAACAATGACAAAAATAATCCTATGATGTAGTGTTATTCTGTGAATATGTCAGTGTTGTTCTATTTATGAACCATATAATAAATATATCGTAATTAATTTTTGAAATCAATTTTTTCAGCATGTCAGCTGGTATGAAAAGATCAAATGAGCACCCTAGTTTTGATTTTCCTTCATTAAATGAGTTGCGCAAAAACTCAAAGGTATGTATAGTATATATATGCCTTTTATTTCAATTCATAAATTACTTCATCTTTCTTGTTAGCTAATATATTTGTCTAATTTCAAAAATTTTGGTTTTCTTGTAGTCGTACAGTACTAGACAGTCAACTTCTTCATTTATTTCTGTCATCAACAATTTGTTACCACAAGAGAAAGATTTGGTAAATCTTGTTGGTTTTGGTCCTCTCCTGAACTTGAACTGTTCGTTCACTCCTAAATCGCTTGTATGTTGGCTAGCGAACAATTTTGATTGCGATTCCAATTCATTGGCACTTCCAAATGGATATTCATTTAGGTTGGATGCATTAGTTGTGCACAAGGTTCTTGGGATTCCTTATGGAGGCAAGTATATTGATGGTGAACCAAATTCTGAAGCTTGTTCATTTATCAAGAATGATACTAAATGTGCTGGTGACAGTCCTACAATCAAAGAACTAGTTCAATTCATATCTGGTCACCCCTCTGATCATTCATTTGTCTGTGCTTTCTTGTTACTTGCTTTGTCCACCTTTTTGTGCCCTACTAGCCATGGCTATGCTAGTTCAAGATACTTTAAACCACTTGTGCAATTTGATGAAATCAGAAGCTATAATTGGTCCATGCTAGTTTTTGAGTGGCTGATCAGTTATCTCAGAAAGTATCAAGATAAAATTTCTACTGGGAAATCACCAGCCTTAGGTGGCTGCACATTTTTTCTTGTGGTATGTTTCACTTGTAACTTGTTATATACTTATCTATTTGAATGCTTTTTATCTATTCTTTCTAAAATATAATATTTTTCTAATATCATAGGTTTGCTACCTGGAGTTCTTGAAAGCAGCTCAAATTGATATTGACTTGAAATGTCCACGTTTGAAAATCTGGAGCACCAGTACTGTTTCTTATTTGTCAAACCTTGATATGCTCCCAGTTGTTCCTCCGATTTTTGGAAGACTACCTGTATGTGTAATTGATAATTGCCATTCAACTGATTCTTATTAACCTTGTGTCCACTTTTTCATATATTCACTTTTATTTTTTCCAGATCAAGGATATATCTTTGACTACGTTTGCTGATTTGTCATCTACACATTTCTTACAAAATCCAAGACCTGATGTTGATCCTTCTGAACAAAGAGAAGTAGTAAGTGTTCTAAAATTATTTTTTTATAGCACTGCATTTATTTATACGACTGTAGTTGTATATTATTTTATCCCTTAACTTTGTATGCATGATTATTAAGTTATACTTGTATAATATTGTAGACAAAAAGGAAATTATCTGTCATTGCAAGTGAAATGCAAAGTGCTATATTTGAAGCAATCAAACCAGTTGTATGTTCATATGCTTTGAAATATGCTGAAGCCATGCAACAGCTTCCTTCGTCTGAAAGCATAGATGGAAATGTTGATCCTCCAAGTATATATGATCTTTTATTTGGTGGGCAATCTGATGACATTTACAACTCAGCTCCTAATATATCTGAACTTGATGATGGTGATTTACCAATCGATGTGCAGCGTCCAAATTCATTTACCATCCCATCCGATGACTGCTTTACGCAAATGGTATTCAGACCTCCAATATTTCCAGATGCTCATATAGATCATGTTGCTGAAATTATTGGGAAGTTGTCTTTTCTATCACTTCCAGAATGTCCATCAGAGTTTCAGTCACCGTATGAAGGAGATGAATATGAATATCTACTTAAGTTGGTAGTTCAAGATTCTGTTCCTCCTCTAGAAACTTATGTTGACTCAGGTACTCTTTTCAATCAAACTTTGATTAGTTAATTTCTTCTAGTATCTTTCTTCAATATATGTTAAAACATGTGTTTTTTTCCAGTTTCTCCAATATCCATTGAACAGTTGCAATTGCTATGTTCTGTTGATGCCTATGTATCAGCTCCAAAGCCAGAGGAGCGTATTGATACCTCATTTTTAGATCCAGTTCAATCTTATGAATCAAAATCTTCTGAATCAAAATCTTCCATGAACTTTTCTCAAAGGCCCGCAGATAATGTTGATGCCTATGGACTGTCTCTCAATGAACGTCTGGACCACATTCTTCCAAATAACACATATCGACCTGCTTTTGATGGAAGTCCTTTGCTTGACCCTACCGCATCTTTTGATCTAATTACTGCCAGTTGCAAATCACCATCACTTGATGCTGCTAACCATGATAGCCATCCTTTATCTGTTGGTTCTACTATTCTTCCAAGTCCTACTATTCAAGCTGAGTCTCAATATCCATTACATGTCAGAACTGATATGAGAACAAGATTTGTGAGATGCAGTGAAATGATTGAACATGAGTCTTTGTTAACAAATTTTACAAACAGTCCATCACCTGGTTTTCCAGAAACTCAAGTTATTTCTGCAACGCAGGCTGAGAAGATCTTTTATGATAAATTCACATCTGATATCTCTAGTCATTTGCCAAGGTACTGAAACACTACTGTTTGTTTCCCTAGTTATCTGATATGTTCTTGTTACTGTTTTGTATCTCCATGGAAACTATATTGCATTTTGTTTTATTTCAGCAAACATATATTTCAAGTTGATAATGTCTGGATTGATACAAGAACGTTAGCCCTTTCAATGCGATCTGGTTGTTGGTTCAGTCCATTTGCAATGTCTGCATTTTGTAAAATGTTCAACTCTGATCAAGAAGATAGATTGAAGCTTAGGCAAAGGCATCCTGGAGAGATTACTTACTTCTTTATGAGCAACAACCTTGCAGTATGGATTTTTAACCTTTATTCATTTCAATTTTTGTCCACTCAGAATCTTCCTGTCACTGTATATTTTATTTGATCATCATTCATCTTATTTTTCCAGGATCAGTTAATGTCTGGTTGTCTTTTTCACAATGATCTCAAACAGTCCTTTACTCAGTATGCTCTTGGTGTCAGACTTGAATATATTGATCATGTAAGATAGTTGATATTTCCTTATCTCATTAGTACCAATATATGGAAGACTATATAATCTGAAATGAATGTTTAAATTTTTTGTTTCTGTAGGTTTTCATTCCATGTGTTCATAACCATCAATGGTTTGTTGTGGTTGCTAATTTCATCAAGAAGAGATTTGATGTCATGAACTCAGATTCAGGATTGCAAGACTATCAGCAAACAATCAATGCAGTGATATACAACTTCAAGTGCCTTTTCATGCTTGCATATCCGCGTTGCAATCGTTTCAACATTCGTGAGTTTGGGACATCATTTCTACTGGTTCCAAAGCAGAAATTCAGGTTTTTTTTAAACCTATCTTTGAATTTACAGTTTGATATGACTCTTTTTTTTACTGACATTTATATTACATTTCACAGATATGACTCTGGTATCTTTGCACTTAGCTTCATGCAAACATACAATGGCAAATCAGTGCAAAAAAATTCAAATGTACGTTTTCATACTTCAAGTCCTGAAGAAATATGCTTCCATTCGAATATTAGTTCATTAGTTACCTGAATGTCAACAAAATATCTAACATAATTTTTTTCTCCTGAATAGGCTGATTTGTTACCTTTGCGTCAGAAATTTCTATTTAAATTGTTATCATACAAGTACAACAAGTTCTCTGCAAATTTTATTGAAATGTTGATATAGTTGTGCTCATGTGGATTCCTTGCTTATCTACAGGTTTGTAACATTATTTATTCCTTTACTCAACATTTAGCTTTCAGCAATAGCAGCATTTAGCTTTAAGCATTTGCAACATTTAACTTTAATTATGGGGATTCAGTTAGTCATCAATCATGTACTTCAAGTGTCTCTGGTTGAACTAAACTATACTCAAAAAATGTTTTTGTAGATTTTACCTTTACTAGGATCAATGTTCAACATTACTATAATGATCATTAATGCAAATGTTTAACATTATTTTAACTTTAATACGTTCAAAGTTCAACATTACTGTAATATTATTCAGCTGTGGAAATGTTCGACATTTCTTGGTTTCATATGTTCAAATTATTTAAAACAAAGTTTAATTATAGTTTCATTCTTGACAGGTTTCGGCTACAACACTGCGTCACAAGTTCTTCTGGAATATCACGTGCCAAAGCAAAAGCTACCTTAATTCTTGACTGTTTATATAGTTCATACTATAGTAGTGGATTGTCTTATGAACAATGTGTAATTGAAAGCTATATTTCTGAAGTTATATCAGTAATTTTGCAACTTGAAACTTCAATTTGTGAGTTGGTACCCACCCGTTAATTTCCCACTTAGAACCACGTACCCAGCAAAAAATTAATAGCAAGAAAATTTTTTTGGGCGCGCTCGTTAAAGAAAAAGTCTAGCGCGTGCTTATTTCACGCAGCGCGCGCACGTAAACGAAAACTTCTAGCGCGTCGTTACATCACGCAGCGTCGAAACGGAACGGAAAAAATAATCTCAGCAGCTCCTATCGAGCCTTTTCTATTGTAAGTGGGCTTTATAGATAGTTTGCTTAAAAATCTTCCGCCAGCCCCGCCGAGCCTGTCCAGCCGACCACCCGTCGTCCGTCCGCGCGCGTCGCCGAGAAAAGGCCCAGGGGGGCGATGCCCACGGCGTCCCCGTCGTCGGCAGCCGCCGGGGCGAATTGTTCGGCGGATCAGATCAGTCTCGGCAACACAAGCGGCGACACGGCAAAATTTCTCTGCAGATCACGCGCTAGAACACGCAAGGATTCAGTCACCATTTTCATCTGCATTGTACACCATGGAAGCACGCGACATCATGCAAGGCCCCGGCTTTAATCCCTTGTCTGCAGAATATTTTACATCTGCTACCACTCACCATCCCAACCCCAAAGAAAAGAGAAATAGAAATCCCATCTCTGTATACATGTGGAACGCCTTCCCGTTCCCAACAAACCCCAAGCAGAGAAAAGAAGCAAAGAAACTTCTACTAGTGAAACGCAACAGACACTGGAAGGATCGATTCGATCGGATCGGGTCGTCGTCTCGGATGGTGATCAGAAGAAGCTGCAGGAGTTGTGGAACATGAGGGTGGAGGTGGCGTAGGCGCTGAGCAGCTCGTTGTGCGGCGACCATGGCTCGGCGCGGAGCCCCACCCGGCGGAGCGCCTTGAGGATCTTGCTCCGGTTCACGCACCCGGTCACCACCACCTTCTGCAGGCTCGCCTCCACCTCCACCCGCTCGATCCCTGCAAGCAAAGATCGATCTACGTCAGTCGTCGTCAGGGAACCAACCAGCCAACCCCATCGAGAGCTAAAGGAAAGGAGGCCTGGCTTTGGTAAAGAACAAATCAAAGGATCGGATCCACAGTGGGTGAAGGTGAAGCAGGCAGATGGATCATGGATGGACCAGGGTAACCTGTTGGCTTTGCTTACCTTTCACTTTGGACAGGCATTTCCGTACCCGCTTCTCATGCAGTGCCACCATCTCCACTTTCAGCTCCGTGCTCTGCGAATGGCAGCAATCAGGAAATGTGCACAGGATTGCCATGCATGCAGCCATGGATCTCTATGAGATCATGCAAAGGAAAAAGAGAGCATTGTATATCATCATGATCATGTCGTAGTCGTACTAGTTCTACTTATAGCTGTCTGAGGAGATGCACTTTCCGAAAGCTAGACTGTCTCATTGCTGACAGTATACATGACCACATAAGAACACAGGAGCAATTCTATCTAATCGACCATCCATCATCATCTACTCTATTTCTCCCTGCATATGTTACATTATACGCCAGGGATAACACAAGTAATCGAATAGCTAGCGCATCGCCAATGCATGAAAAATGTTCCTATTTTCTGCTTGGAATTGCCTTTTTTCTTTAAGAAGGTGATGAATGTAGGGAATAGATATGAATAATGCACCTTGCAAGCTATCACTTTTCGCAGATCAGCATTTTCAAACACACTATTTGATAACCTCTACGAAGCTCACTGAATTATCATGTGTACATTATGAGTACTACAGGAGATGAGCTAGCAAATTAAGCCATACCTCCATGGATGAACCTGATGCAAGGTTGCTGCTGATCTTACGCCGCCGGTCGCCGGCTTTCGGAACGGGGAAGAAGGGAATAAGATGAGAGCGGTGCAGACTTCTTATAGGGGCAACTGCAACTCTGCAAGCAACACACACAAGAGATGTGGTAACAACTAACAAGAAAAGGCGAAAAGAGCACCGGCAGGATGTGATGATGGGAAAAGGTTAAAGACGGTGTTCAAGAGATTCTTCCTCTCTCCGGTGTTGTAATCTAAGCTGATGGCCTATAACACCTAGTGACCTACGACCCTACACCAGCTATACGCCACAGTGATCTCCTCAGCTTTCCCAAAGGCAGCCCTAGGTCTACATGGAGAAGAGCGACCGGCCGGCCGGTGGTCTCGCCGAGGCCTGGGTCTCTCTCTTGCTGATCCAGACACTAGTTTACTTGCCGAGAGCTCCATTCTCAATGGTCCTCGCATGCATGGCACGAAAGGAGAGGTTGATTGACCCCTGATCGGCTGCATTCAGCTCCCACGAGATGCCACACATGTGCCCCACAGCAGTCAGCACCGAGAGACCGGGGTTAAGCCAAGGTTAACGTGCTCGATCGTGTGATCGATCGGCTGATGGTCGGCTATAGAGAGCGATTGGTTGCAGAGGATCCTGGGGCTGCGGTGACATGGACGCCATTGACGAGTCCAAGCTCGCTTTGTGAGGTGTCGATCGAGCGGATGGTGGGCATGGCAGAGGCATGGAATACGGTTTGGAATGTCTGGAGATCCGCAGGAGAGTGACCTATAATGGTTACAAAAAGAGCAAAAGCGCAAAAGGTTAAAGCGAGCCATGAGGAGGAGGCGAAGGAAAGCGAGCGATGAGGGGCAGCAAAATGCATGGACCCTGACGCAAGTTTGGTATTCTTGCCCTGCCTCCACACGCATATATATAACAATTAACAAGCACATGAATCTTCAAGAACACCATGACGCAGCTTGCTATGCAATACTAGTTTACTTTCAGTTGACTCTAGAGAAGAAAATAGAAAGCAAAAAGAAAAAAAGCGGTATTTATTAAATGGTGATGTACTGAACTGTGTGTTGCATTGCATTTGCATGCATCACAGTGATCACATGAATCACAGTGACACTCTGTGCCATGCATCATTAGCGCAATGTAAAGGGGGGAGATTACCAAGGAATTAAGCAACATGTCACTACATGATTCCATTTAATTTCTCCATATCATTTTTATCCTCAGACACCCCTCCAAAACTTTTATGCTGCTGATAGAACTCACTCAACATGCATACAGAGGACTCGCAACAGATGATATTATACTACAGAAAAAGGGAGGAACAATCTTTGACCGACACTATCATGTCACTGTAACTAACCAGCTGTCCAGCTGCGATCACCTGGTGTCTGGTGATGCGGGCTCACCGCTGCTAATTCAGCTACTGCTCTGCTGACCCATGCATCTTTTCAAGATTGCACGGATTAATTAAGCTAATAATTGGGGAGGAGATCCTTGAGATGGACGGTGAGGAAGTCACAGCCGCCTCCGCCTCCGCCGCCGGCAGCGGCGGGGTATCTAGAGCTAGGGCAGCAGCCCTCCTGGTGGCAGTTGCCGTCGACCTTGCGGAGGTAGCCGAGGTCGGTGCAGCTGACGCCCGGGATGACATGGTGGCCGAGGTCGCCAATGGCGCCGTGGTGGCTGCACATCTCGAAGGTGAGGTCGTCCAGGGTGCCCTCCCGGTACACGATGAGCCCGTCCTCGTCCGCGCCGAAGTTCCGCATAGGGCGGAACACCTTGTCGAACGCCCGGTCGTGCGGGGTGGTCACCGGCATCAGCCTGGGGAGCAAGAACCAAGAAGAGATGTTCAGTGCACGGCAGCCAAGGTTTTCTTCAGACCCTCCATCGCAATTACAATGCAGCAAACAAGGTCCATATACATCAGATGGTCTACAATATAAAAGCTGTGATAATGTTTCATTTTTTATTTCTTTTATTTACTCAGAAAAAAAACAATGCAGGAAAAAAAAGAAATGAGAAGGAAACATGAACGGACGGTAACCATCCGAAATTGTGGCCCAACTATTGTTTGGGTTTGGGCTTCCCATTCTCAGGAACTGGGCTAAGATGGGCTGCCAAAAAAGCCCAACGCAAGAACGCCAGGAGCCCAGGATGGGGTACTATCTCAATTTTGGCACAGCAAAATGCTTATCTGAAGTTCTGAACACACTAAATAAATGGCCATTGTTTTTTTATCATGGTTTTGGGGAAGGTAATAAAATAGGACAGTAAGCAACCAGACCGATTTAATCATATACCAAAGACATGACGGCGGCATTTCAGTGTTCATGCCATATCCATCCTCGATGATAACAAAGGATTCGGAGCAGTGACGCCGCGGACTCGATCTCCGTGAGCAACAACTAACACCCTTTCAGCAAGTTCGATGTGACGAACCAAACTCTACCAAGCTCACAAAATGGGGAAAAAACTTTTTTCCGATAAAATCATGAAAATGAACCCCAATGTTATGCTAGTCAATTTTGCCGACGCAAAAACGCCTTTACCAAAAAACTTGTACTAACCAAAAGCCAAACCTAACATGATTAGCGCCCACCTTATCTTTCGCATCCCAATCACTTCACACTTCACAAATACAAAAATCTTTCTAAACCCATTTTAGGTTGCACGAGACTTGCCGAGCACCCACTGTCCGAAATTCGGAACGCGGGAATTTTGCTAGATTCCTAGTAACACACACAATCAGAACACACAATTCCTGTAGAATCTAATGCCATAAGAATCACTAGAGATCAGATCATCAAGGCACATACACACATTATGTAGCCTTAGGATATCCGTTTCAGAGTGATGAGATGACGAGAGCAGGCAGAGCAACGGCGATGGCGATGTGCGGAAGCAAAGCGAGCGGGCGCGCGTGCGTGCAACAGCTAGGTGCTGAGCGGTCGCAACAAACCTGAGCCTATCCGAACAGGAAGGCAACAAAAATATGGGGCGGGTCAAACCCAGGGGCGGCAACGGAAAGCGCTCTCGCACGCGGCGGCCGGGGCGGCGTTCGCGTGGCGCGATGCAACGGACGAGGAGCATACGGTCGGGGCGGGCGGGGCGGGGACGAACCTGACGTGGAAGAGGTTGGAGACGCGGTCGGCGCCGAGGTGGGCCTCGACGGCGGCGAGGAAGGCCTCGTAGGTCTTGAGGTGCAGGCCGTCGAGGCGCGGGTGCGGCAGCCGCGGGCGCGGGCCCGGGCCCGGCGGCCGCCGCCTCGCCGCCACCGCGTTGGCATTGCACCCGAGGAAGGCGTACTCCCGCCACGCCACCGCCCCGGCGGGGCGCTCCTCTTTCGGCGCCTGCGCCGGCAGCGGCAGCGGCACGAAGCCGGCCGCGCCCAGGATGGGCTCCAGCTCGTCGTGGGTCAGGATGGGCCGGAACGTGGCCGTGTGCCACAGGGACAGCTTCTTGGCCACCTCCTCGATGGACATCCGCAGCTCCCGCCCCCTGCCGCCCCCGGCCCCGGCTCCGGCGCCGGCGCCGGCCGGCTGCGCCATGGCCGCGCGGCCGGGGTTTTCCTAATCCTCGGGGTTTATGGTGGGTGGCCCGGGTTGGGGAGAAGGCGAGGGACAGGGAGACGACTCCTCAGCGTTGTTTATGCGCGACACAGAGATTGTTTTCGAATCAAAAGGAGAGAGAGAGAGAGAGAATCGCAAAGTTTAAAGGAAGGAGGGGGCAGCCGGGCAGGAGGAGATGGAGGAAACGGAGACGGAGAGAGAGGGGACGGACGATGCATTGGGATTCTCTCTGCGTGGCAATAGTTTTTCAGGCATAAACGCTTCCCGTACCAGCACGCCGAGCAAATGCGGTGCCGGTCGTGCCTCTGGCAGGTGGGACCCACCGGGCGCCGTGTTGAATGCCTGCGATATCTGCCTCGCTGCCTGCATTGGGCCGGCCCACCCGTACCTGAGCTGTAACAGAGGGATGAACAGTGTGCTCCTCGCCGGCCAGCGTCGACTTGAAACGCAGGAGGTTTCCAGTGCAGAGAAACGGAAGTTGATGGATACTGCGTGTCATAGCGTGTTTGTTTTAGTCACTCAATGCTCTGGCAGCCAATTGCCATGATCTGAAATGTGTTAGATCTTCTAAAATTGAAGATGGCCACCAAAGCAAGGGATCGTGTTTGAAACGGGAGGTAATTTTAGGTTGATTTGTGATTTTCCATTGATATACATTAGTATTACCGAGCCAGTGTTTCGTGGTCTCAATACACGTCTTAGAGTGTGCGGGATCTTCCAAAGTTGTCGGCATTTATCAGACAAATGTTCACGTGTAATACCAGCACGAGCGTCTGACTTAGTTGATTAATCGTCGATATACGTTACTAAGCAGGTGCTTGTTGTCTCAATGCCACGTCCTAGAATACGTTTCATCTTGTAAAGTTGTCGGTGTTTTCCGAACAAGTTATCACGTGTGGAAACGGCACGAGTGTCTGACTTAGGTTGATTTATGGCAATTGCTGATATGCGTTACCAAACTGGTGCTTGTCGTCTCCATGCTATGTCTTCTAAAATTGTCGGTTTTACCAAACAAGTGTCCACATGTCATACTGCCACGAGCGTCTAACTTAAGTTGATTTATGGCGGTTGCTCATATACGTTACCAAGCTGGTGCTTAATTATCGTCGCAATGCCACGTCCTAGAATACGTTCCATCTTGTAGAGTTGTCGGTATTATCCAAACAAGTTGTCACGTGTGAAAGCAACACGAGCGTCTGACTTAGCTTGATTTATGACAATTGCTAATAAACGTTACCAAGCTAGTGGTTGTCAGCTCATGCCACGTCCTAAAATCCATTTCATCTTATAAAGTTGTCGATGTTTTTGAACAAGTTCTCATGTGTGAAAACAACACATGCGTTTTGCTGATATACGTTTTCAAGGTTGTGGTTGGCGTTCCAATGACATGTCCTAGAAAACATTTGATCTTTATAAAATATTGAGATTTCATGAAAAAGTTCTCATGTGTGAAACATCACATGTTTCTAACTTAGGTTGATCCACGGTGGTTGCTATGTGGTACATTGCATATCTGGATTCTAGAGCGACACACGTGACATCATGAAATCGAGAAGTTTGCCTTTACTCAAAGTGAAAACACAACGAACATCGAGAACAATTGGTTGCCTTTTGAACATCAATCATTGTTATATTTAGGACTGATATTATCTATTATAGGAGATAACTATGTACAACTAATACAACAATTGAGCTTCCATTTTGTTCACTTACCATCGTCGAAGTACTACTTTTTACAGTTTGACATTGGTTGGTTCAAAGAGACCGAAGACAATAGTACTTCCGAGGTGATCAAATTGTGGCCTTGTTTGTAAACAACATGGCGACGCGCAGTTGTGGCTAAACCAGGGGAATATGGACTAAAACCACAAGAAGGATGGATCCCACTGTCAGTGACCGATGCTCAACAACGTGACGCAAAACCGTGTGTGCGCCTAACCATTGGGCGTGTCCCAGGGCGGCCATTCGGTGGGGATGGAACGCACGCAGGCCCCAGGCAGAGGGGGCGGCAGCGCACGCACACCCACAGCCAGACCCCAGACCCAGGCAGGTCACTGGAGCGGATCATTCGCGGCTAATGTTTACTCGCCGCAAGGCTGCCCCGCCAATAATCGCCCTCGCCTGCGCGCCGCGCCGCGCCGCTCTAGCGTGGCCGCCGCTGCTGACAGACGCCGTACCGTACCCCAACCGCGTCTCCTCCGCGGCAGTTTCTCATTCCGTCATTCGGCGAACGCCGGCCGCTCTTTCCGTCCCTGGTTTTCGGGGCCCGTCTCCGCAGCCCAGCGACGCCCCCGTGACCGGGAGGCGCGCGGCTGCGATCTTGCGTGTGTGGCGTGCCGCCGCTGCTCCGCGTGTCGTGCGTGCCGGTGCCCGGTGGTGGCCGCCGAGCAGGCCCGGCGCCCGCGGTCTGCTGCCGTTGGCCGCGGTGCCGGTGGAACTGCAAGGAAAAGTGAGCAACTGCCCCGGGAAAACCGCGAGAGAAACGGCAGGAGACGACTGGTGGCTATCATCGGAGGGAGGCGGCCTGGGCTGTGCGCCACACCGGCTGGATTGGTGTGCATGCGTTTCTAAGCGTGGAAGTCGTGATCGGGGACGAGCTGATAAACCGCAGAAGAGAGGCAGCACCAAAGTACGGTTTCCTTAAACTGTGAGCAAGGCACAATAGATCGTTGTTAAGAATTAAACTGAAGTTTCACGTTATCTAACAGTGGTCGAAGCTCGGTCGATTGTAGCTACGTAGTAAACAGAAGTTTTGGTAGATTTAAGTTGGAGCCCAAATTGTTAAGTTGTCATTGTCTTTAGAGCTCAGTAACCCATAGTGCGAGTAGAAAGATGGTGAATACGATACATGTCACGAGAGTGATCTAGTGACACAATGATACATGTCCATGACATTTTTCGTGCTAAACAAATTAATTAAGTTTTGTCATATTCACCCCAATAAGCAGTTCTCACTTCTTAAACAATTTACAATCATATGTCCTCATCGCTTGTCTACTTGCATGATGTAGTTTCCATTGCCTTCCGTCTAACTTTTTTTTCCCTCGCAATATATCACGTGCCACACAACTCCCATAAATAAGGACGTAACTTATTGGGAGAGGGCTCTTCCGTTAACTCAAGATCGAGAGCCCTACAATGCACGTGGGGCCCATCTTATCATCTTTCTCCCCGCGGTCTGCTTGCCATTATTTCTTTCTCCCGGTCTTTCCTCCTTGCCTCCACCTGCCCACCGCCCCCTTGGCCAAGCTTCGCCTCATGTGCAGGGGCGGGCCTGCACCTAGGGCCACCCAGGCCGTGGCCCTAGTCGTGGCCCAGTAAACTCCCTTGCCCCTTCTTAGTTTTGGCCCAGGTCTCTCCCGCTCACAGCAGAGGATCAGCCCACACAGACACATGCTCGCTCGCTCGTCGCCCTCCATCGATTGCTCTATCTTGCAACTCCACGAGAACTCGAGAAGTCCGGGTGCGCCGCCGCCGCCGCCGCCACCGTCGGCTGCCTGATAGTGGTACGCCAACCAGCTTGCCATCCCATCCTGCTCCTCCAGGCCACGCACTCCGGCATGCCGCCCACAAGGCCGGAGCGCAGAAGTGGCGAAGCCGGGAAGAGCCAAATCGGCGTAGAGCCACGGATGCATCGGCGGCCCGGCTGCCTAGCCGGAAGCAAGAAGCCAGCCAGTCAGGCTTCCGTGTCACCCGCTGGCCTCTATGGCTCACCAGTCCGGCAATCCCAACTTCTCAAATCTAAGTCTTTTTTTGGTTGTATGTCTTTTTAGCTCTTATTTATCATATATTCATATCTTTGTAGGATGTGAATGTTATATTTGAGGAGCAGAAAAATGTGCATTGCTCAACTAGAAGAGAACAATACGTAAGATGTCAAGCTTATGCATATCTTGAACATTAAGAATTTCATTAATTGGTTTTGTTAGCAACTTCATTAGTTGAAGTCCCTTTTGACATTACTAGTCAGGTTTATCGACAGTTGTTGGTTTTGAAGGTTGAGAAGTAAACTCAAAGATCTTGCTGACCAATATAACATTACTCAGCAAAAATATGCTCACCAGGTATGCTATTTATCCTCGTAATAGATTTGAGTTTCACCGATATTTGTGCAAGATCTCTCGCATGTTTTGGAATTGCAATTTTGGCCCTGGTTAATTTGGACACTTTATTTACTGTAGCTATTACTATGTATATGCTATTTTTAGCCGCTAATTTTTGGTAGCTAAATTTTGGCCCTAGTCTTGAGAAAAACCTGGGTCCGCCACTGCTCATGTGATGTCGCCATTGATGCCCATGAGGTCTATCCTTCCCTTTCCCCATTCCCTCTCTTTGTACAGTTCTAAGAGAGACATCGTCGGTCCCTCCCACTCCGACCACCGCCCCGGTCGGCGATTACAATACTGCCTCGCCGGCCGCCCACCACCCACCTCCCCCTCCTCTGTCCCGTCCTCCGCTAACCATATTGGGCCCTCTCCCGATGTCGACACCACTCACCGAGGGTCCTCCACCACTCGCCCCCACAATGCCATCGCCGCTCGCAACCCACGAGGCCGCAACCACAGCCGAGCATAGTGTCATCACCGGCTATCCCTCTATCCCTATTGGCCTTGTGACTGTTGCCAGACATGAGAGCCCCAAATCGAGAGCCCTCTCGGCTTAGCATTTAGGATAAATAAAGTGTATCTACACTGGTTGGGTTCTAGTGCCGCAATCAATCTAATTGTGTGTTAATAATGAGGCAACTAGACTCACACTAACCTTAGTTAACATGGTAGAGCATCAAATGCTTTTTTCAAGCCATTCTATATTACACAAAAGATACAAACAACTTTTGTGTTTTTTCCACGCATTCCTATCGTAGCATTCTCCTCTCTCTCCCGAAAGATCAGTGGTGGCTCCTTGGGATTGTGCAAATTATTTTAGCTGTGTGTTAAATAAAGGAAAAAGCTAAACCTCACCCTAAATAAAACTTGATATATATATATATATATCTATAATAAAGAAATCCCGCAAGAATCTCAATCCAGAAAAAAAAATACAATTGTGCCACGTCACTCCACGATCACCCTCACCCACTCGCCGCCCCCAACGGAGTCCAAACCCACCACAACCCACACGGCCCCTTTCATCGCCATGGGAACCAAGAATCTGACACGGAAACCTCCCGCTTCCATGGCGATGGCATCCACCACGCTGCTCCTCTCCCTCGCCCTCCTCGCCTCCGCCGCGGCCGCCTCGCCGTCATCGGACGCGGATGCGATCTCCCGGTTCCAGGAGTACCTCCGCATCGACACGGCGCAGCCATCGCCGGACTACGCCGCGGCCGTGGCCTTCCTCCGGGGCCAGGCCTCCGAGGCCGGGCTCGAGGCGCGCACGCTGGAGCTCGTCGCCGGGAAGCCCCTGCTTATACTGCGGTGGCCCGGGCGGCGGCCGTCGCTCCCCTCGATTCTACTCAACTCCCACACCGACGTCGTGCCGTCGGAGCCGCACAAGTGGGACCACCCGCCCTTCTCCGCCGCCCTCGACGAGGCATCCGGTCGCATCTACGCCCGAGGCTCCCAGGTGAGATATGCTTCCTCAGTGGCAAGATTGCTTAAAGCTGCGCCTTTTGCTTGTTCAGTTGTGAACTGTATACATGTGGCATGCAGCATGAATCATATGTAATTGTTTAGACGTATTGGTGCCGATTTGTTTTGGAAAGTCCAATTTTACTTACTGATCTACGAGTTAGCATAAATCGCAGTTAGTTCTGGATTTGAATATCCACTTGGGAGAGTGAGTAATCTACCTCGAGCAGTAAGGCGATCTTTACAATTGGATTTGCTCACGAGGCTTTATTTATGGCTGTGATTAGCTGCTTTTACTTTAATAGCTCTGCCAAATGGTAGAATGCTAGAGATGTTTAGTGCTAACAGTATATATTAATCTGCAAGATTCCATTTTAATTAAAATCTGAACTTGCACAGATTTTTACACCAAAATCACTGTTGTTATCTTTTTTCGCCTCAAAAGGTCACTCTTAGGCTGTTTATTCATGCTGCTCATACATCTCATCCAAGTGTCCATCTATCATTACTATAATGCTAATATATTATCTTAGCCTGTTTGCTAAACTCATTCGATTCTTTTAGCTCTATGTCAAACTGTCAATGGTCCCTTAGGATAAGTTCAGACCATACTTTTTATGAAATTGTTGAAAGCTCCAAAGCTCTAAAAATCCACTACTTTTACATGTTCACTGCATCTAACATATTCTTGGACTTCCCTATGTTTCATGCAGGATATGAAGTGCGTGGGAATGCAGTACCTTGAAGCCATCCGCCGTCTCCGGTCTGCAGGATTTGTTCCAGATCGAAACATCTATATAACATTTGTTCCTGATGAGGAGATTGGTGGGCATGGGGGCGTTGAGCCATTTGTATCATCTAAGGAATTCAATGAAATGAATGTAGGGTTGGTCCTTGATGAGGGGCTTCCATCACCTGGGGAGGGGTATCGTGTGTTCTATGCAGAGCGTAGCCCTTGGTGGCTTACTATAAAAGCAAAGGGTGCACCAGGGCATGGTGCAAAGTTGTATGATGGTAGTGCAATGGAGAATTTGATGAAGAGTGTGGAGGCTATTAGGAGATTCAGGACATCACAGTTTGATTTAGTGAAGTCTGGAGAGAAGGCTGAAGGAGATGTCGTGTCGGTGAATTTTGCATATCTGAAGGCTGGCACACCTACACCGACGGTCAGTTGATTTATTTTTCATGTTACATATGTGCTAAACTGCAGTCTTAGTCTTTCAAGAATTGTAGCTGGTCTTCACTAGATCTCATTAAATTATATTGGTAGCCTGATCACCTGATCTCTCATGGGTTGCTAATGTGATGGTCTTTTTCCTTATTATTCTATGATATTGTTGAAAATGAGAGGAAGCATTGGTTTCTTATTTGGTATTTAATAGAATCAACCAATTACTATGTTTGATTAGGGATTCCTATTCACTATATAATATCTGTTCTTTGCATTGGTTTTATTTAGCCTTTGATGTTTAATAATATTTGCTGTACTCTTAGTTCAACTACAACCTATAGGCTGATAAACCAACAATTGAATATGAATTATACATCGACTAAAAATATAGGGCCTTATGCTTGGGGTATCCAAGCATTTTATTGTTGCATAAGTGTCATACTTCAAGTACTTTGGATTGTTTTCATTATTCAAACACCGAGTTATTTTTGTATTTAGAGGAACACATTTGAGTTTAAAATGGCACTATTCTCGAGTCTTACCTTTTGTACTTCCCAACATCTGATGATTGTTTTGGTACTGTCCGTCCTTTGTTGGAGCAATAAATTACCATCCCTTTGTCAATGTTGATGTTGCTTTTGAATTGACAATCATGCCTTTTCAGAATCTGATGTATTTATGTACTTTTGTGATCCTGTGAATTCTTACCTGTCTAATTTTTCCTTGCATAAATTAGGAGTAGTTCATCATCCAATTAAATCAGGTCAGCTCGTGTTCTGACCTATAATGTTTCCAACTAATCAGTTTATCATTTGCTCTTCTTTCAGGGTTTCGTCATGAATCTCCAACCATCTGAAGCAGAGGTAGGTCTGGACATCCGGATCCCTCCTAGTGCCCATGTGGAGGCACTGGAGAGGCGCCTTGTTGAAGAATGGGCACCATCTTCACGCAACTTGACCTTTGAGGTATGATGTTCTTGGTGTTTCAACTGATCGCACTATATAGGAGTACAGTATAAACATGCTGACTACCTCTTATCCTGTGGGGACAGCTCTGAACAAAATGAAATCTTATTTACTTTCACATCCTTTTTGGGCACTTCTGACTTTGAGTTGTCTTTTTGTTGAATTTATTATGGACAACAAAAGGCATGGAATAGGGGAAATAAGTCTTTTAGAATAATTGAAGAATAGTTATAAACATCCCTGCTTTTTTTTTTCTGTATTAAAGTTCATCGAACCTCTACGTGCTGTCTTTCAATATTTCTTTGGTATTTTTGCTGATAAAGTTACTTCATCTAGATAATATGCTTCTATTTTCCACCTTTTGCCACTCTAATGGACCTGTATCTCAATGTGATTCATTTTTCACAACTCTTTATTTTGTTAATCTGCCGAGGTGATTGTATAAGATATTCAATTTCGTTTTTTTTGTGGCTCTATTGGAGATGTTATTATTTAGACTGATGAGTTTTTTGAAGATAAACTTGATCTAGCGCACAAATGTTAGTTTTACATGGTTTGAAATAGTACCTGTCTGTTCCTGTCAAATGTTGACAGAGTTAATAATACATTGCATTTTGATGTCCACAAAAATATGCAGTTCTATATTCTGTAACTATATTCTGTCTAGTCCATATGCATGACCTTGGTTATGTGAAATTCAGAAAGTTTTTTCAATCATATATCTTCTGGGTACCTGTTCTACAGTTTAAACAGAAGATGTCTGTCCTGGACAACTCTGGGAAGCCAGCCATGACACCTGCTGACAGCACAAACCCATGGTGGTTGTTGCTTGAAGAAGCTGTGAAGAGTGCTGGTGGCAAACTTGGTAGGCCAGAGATATTCCCAGCCTCTACTGATGCCCGCTACTTCCGGCAGATTGGATTACCAGCATTTGGTTTTTCACCTATGGCAAACACACCAATATTGCTCCATGACCATAATGAGGTTTGTCATTGGTTTTGATTTGATGAATTATCACATTAAGTTATATTCTCTGTAAATGATGTATCTACGAAATTTGTTTAATCAACAACTTTTGTATCTTGTAGTTTCTGACGAAAGATGAGTACCTCAAAGGAATCGGTGTATATGAGTCCATCATCAGGGCACTGGCCACTCACAAAGATGGTGCTAGAGACGATGAGTCCAGGGCAGAACTATGAGGAAAAGTGGAAAACCTCGACCTTTACCTCCCCCAGTAGCAATTCTTGCCGCTCAACTGGAACACTGAAATCATGTTTCGGCAATTCAGCTGCTTATATTTCCGCTCCTGCGGCAAAATGATAGAACTGCAAACACCAGCCTTTGTACATTCTGAATAATTGGTGTCACATATCTGCGCAATACTGGAATCAGGGTTCACCCTGTTGCTACTCGATGCGTCAGTCCTGACTGCTGTATTAAACTTATATTCGCCGTATCAGTAATGCACTAATGCACCGCATGTTGCTATGTGCTTAACAGCTGCACAATTTTTTCCAAATGTTTGTAGCCGATGCGTAAAGTGCAAACCTCACGGCTGCCATGAATTGCACAAAAGTTGTCTGCGAGATCGTTCCAGACTTGCAGCACAGAAATTTCATAAGGATTCGTCCGATATCAAGATTTGAGTTATTGCCACTGCAATTCACAAGCTATTGGAAATGGGAAACACAATTTTTGTAGAAATTCGTTTACTTGAGATTTGAGCCATTGCCACATAACTTGTGGTTATTTAGACAAGGTAATTTTCAGTTCAGCCCTTCAGGGCTTCATGTGGGCTTTAGGGCTTTATTTCAGTAGCCGCCTGCCCGCCTCGACTTGCATTCTGCCTGCATCTGATGAGCTCCCTGTTCAAACGCCTCCCTCGCAACCGCCTTGGCGCCACTCGCCGGAGCAGCCGCCGCCTACACACGCAGCCGCAGCCGCACCCTCTCCTCGCCACATTCTCCCGTCTCTGCGTCGAGGGGCGCTTCCCAGCCGCGCTCGCGCTGCTTCCTGACCTCGCATCGGCGGGGCTCCGCGCGGACCCCATCTCCCTCACCCGCCTCGTCAAGCTCTGCGTGCGCCACGGCACGGCAACCGACGGCCGGCTCATCCACCGCCATGTCGCCGCCCATGGAGAGCCGCCGCATGGTGGCATCGGCGGCCTTTTCGTCTCCAACTCGCTCGTGTCGATGTACGTCAAGTTCGGCCTGCTCGACGACGCGCTCAGGCTGTTCGACGGAATGCCGGAGAGGAACGTCGTCACCTGGACGACCGTCGTCGCGGCGCTGGCAAACACCGACGGGAGAAAGGAGGAGGCGCTGATGTTCCTGGTGGCCATGCGGAGGGACGGGGTGGCGCCCAACGCCTACACGTTCTCGAGTGTCCTCGGCGCTTGTGGCACGCCGGGGGTGCTCGCGGCCATGCACGCTAGCACTGTCAAAGTTGGGCTGGACTCTGACGTGTTCGTGCGGAGCTCATTGATCGACGCGTACATGAAGCTTGGGGATTTGGATGGTGGGCGCGGTGTCTTTGACGAGATGGTTACCAGGGATTTGGTTGTGTGGAATTCAATCATTGCAGGGTTCGCACAGAGCGGAGATGGTACTGGGGCGATAGAGCTGTTTGTGAGGATGAAAAATGCTGGATTCTTGGCTAACCAGGGCACCTTGACGAGTGTCCTAAGGGCGTGCACTGGGATGGTCATGCTTGAAGTGGGGAGGCAGGCGCATGCTCATGTCCTCAAGTATGAGAAGGACTTGATTCTGCACAATGCGCTTCTTGACATGTACTGCAAGTGCGGGAGTTTGCAGGATGCGGATGCCTTGTTCAGCAGGATGCTGCAGAGGGATGTAATCTCATGGAGCACCATGATCTCTGGTTTGGCGCAGAACGGGAGAAGCACTGAGGCGTTGAGTGTTTTCGACTTGATGAAATCTGAAGGAGTGGCACCAAATCGCATAACCTTGGTTGGAGTTCTCTTTGCCTGCAGTCATGCTGGTCTAGTGGAAGATGGTTGGCACTACTTCAAGTCAATGGAGAAGCTCTTTGGCATTCGACCTGAGAGAGAACACCACAACTGCATGGTCGATCTTCTGGGGCGAGCAGGGAAGCTCAATGAGGCTGTGGAATTCATCCATGAGATGAACCTTGATCCAGACTCTGTCATTTGGAGGACTCTCCTAGGCGCTTGCAGGATGCATAAAAATGCCAATCTTGCAGCATATGCAGCCAGAGAAATACTTAAACTGGAGCCTGATGACCAAGGTGCCCGTGTATTGTTGTCAAACACATATGCAGATCTGCGGCAGTGGACAGATGCTGAGAAGTCATGGAAAGCGATGAGAGACCGAGGTATGAAGAAGGAACCAGGGAGAAGCTGGATTGAGCTGGAAAAACAGGTCCATGTGTTCATTGCTGGTGACTTATCACACCCATGCTCAGACTCCATAGTTCAGGAGCTGAACCGGTTGATCGGAAGGATCAACGCTCTCGGTTATGTACCGCAGACAGAATTTGTGCTGCAGGATCTCGCAGTCGAGCAGAAGGAAGATCTGCTGAAATATCACAGCGAGAAGCTGGCGATCGCATTTGGAACTATGCGTGCTATGGAAGGGAGGCCTATCAGAATCATGAAGAATCTGAGGATCTGCGGTGACTGCCACGCGTTTGCAAAGCTCGTCTCCATGAGCGAAGGCAAGGTGATCGTCATCAGAGACCCTGTTCGGTTCCACCATTTCCAGGATGGAATTTGCTCCTGTGGTGACTACTGGTAGTGGTAGCCAGGTATATGGTGCTCCTAATTGGCCTCACTTTGAGGTAGTGGTTACTGGCGACAACTACTGCTATGCAAGCATTCTTTGATCCTCGTGAAAGTGGAAGCAGAAATGCCCTCGTTGTTCACTGGTGGCCAGAATTTTCTAGATTTTATGTTTATCGAAAGGAGAGTAAGAAAAGAAAATGTTTCTAGTCAAAAAAAGAGCAAAGGTGAAAAGGATAAAAAAAGTAGAAAAAGAGAGCTAAAGATAGCAAACAGAAGTCCTGGCCCATGAAAGGCCCACTGGGCCAAAGTTTCCGCCGTCCTCCAACCGGAGCCTCAGGCACGGCCGGGACTGAGGCTGCCGATTACACGGCGGCACGGCGCCGATATCAAGAGAGCAGAGGAGGAGCGGGCCGGTGTCCTTTGCCGGTGGTTGTGGTGTTCAAGTGGCGCGGCGAGATGTCGGTGCGGATAAAGGCGGTGGTGGACAAGTTCGTGAGGGAGCTCAAGGAGGCGCTGGACGCGGACATCCAGGACCGCATCATGAAGGAGCGGGAGATGCAGAGCTATATCGCGGAGCGCGAGCGCGAGGTCGCCGAGCGGGAGGCCGCGTGGAAGGCTGAGCTCTCCCGACGCGAGGTACGGAGTCCCCACCCCTTCACTCCTGCCCCATTCTCTGCTCTATCCTCTCATCTCGTCCTGGGCTCCTAACCAGCATTTTGTTTACTACAATCTGTTATGTGATCACGAACACGGAAGATATTGATGCTGAAACTGCTTGAATTCATTCCTTGTGATTTATGAATCGCATATCGATCTATCTGATCGTTGGTGAGTTTTGAATGATAGTTGGAAAAAACAATTGAGATGAGTAGATGACACTGAACTTGCATCTGCACTGCACATAATTTCTTGAGGAGTTGATGTCGATGCACTTCAGATCCCTTTGTGCTGAACTGGTACATTGTAAGAGATTATTCCTTGCTTTTCACTGTAGTGTTCACGAAGGCAGTGATGGGATAAAGCTTTTCAGTTCCGTAGGGAATATTAAAACTGTAGAGAGTTGACAGGTCAGGTGAAGATAAGAATATAAGGCCTTGTTTAGTTCCTTCAAATTCTTCAACTAGTTTGAAAAGTTGCAACTTTTGAACTAAACACCTCCTTCAACTAGTTTGAAAAGTTACAAAAGTAACGCATCGGAAAACGTGCCCTCTCTCTACTTTTACGCTTCCCAATACAACTTTCAACTAAACACCCCCTTCAACTTACTTTACAAACTTGGCACAGGCTTCCCAATGCTCCAAAGTTTGAAAAGTTACAAGAACTGTTTAGTTCGCGCGAATTCGATCGAATTGACTGTAGCAAAATGCATTGGGAAGCGTAAAAGCAGAGAGAGGGGCACGCTTTTCAAGAAGATACTTTTGGTCGAATTGGTTGAATTCGATGTAACTAAACAGGGCCTAAGAGTTGTTTGGGAAGCATAAGCACTGATTCTCGAGTGGTCACAGCTTTTACTACAGTGACTAAAATAAATGTTTACATTAAATATATGTTGACTTCTTAACTAGGAAAGTCATTATTTTCTCTGCAACATATATACTCCCTCTGTTTTTTTAATAGATGTCGTATTAGATTTGTCCTAAGTCAAAATTATATAATTTTGACCAAATTTGTAGAAAAATATAAAAACATTTATCATACCATTAATATGTACTATTGAAATATATTCTATGGTCACTTCAAAGAAACAAATTTGGTGTTGTAAATGTTGTGATATTTTTCTAGAAACTTGGTCAAAGTTGAACAATTTTTACTTACTACAAAGCTAATACGACATGTAAAAAGATCCGGAGGCTGTATTAGTAGATCTGTAGATGTACACGAAAACTTAAACTGATGTCTGCTTGGTATTATCTGACAATGCAATTGTTGTACCGTGCTATGCTATGGTGGGCTAGTAAACCATAGAAAAGAAAAGGGATTAATTGGGAGTGCATTAACACTATGACTTATGGTTTGTGCGAGCACCAATTAGCAGCACAGATCAAGGTAACATATTTACTTTTTTAAAAAAGAAAAGAAAAGAAAAGAAAAGAAAAGATGCACTAAACAACATGTTCCTGGTTTCAATACACTGAGAAACAAGGAGAATTTTGACCTCCTAAAGTCCAACTCCTGTTCTCAACCCATGAACAATATAAATATGTAGATTGTCCTATAATTCCCTAGAATTCCACCACCCGCTTCCCCCTTTCGGCCAGGGACGGCATCTCCATCACCCCCGGCTTGCTCCCCCGTTGGTGGTCCCAGACCTGCGACTTCCACGGCTGGAGTGTCGTCGACGCCCCTCTCCCCCGCCGCGCGGCCCTTCGTCCCGGGCGCCTCGGTGAGCCGCTCCAAGTTTGACCGCTGGGCGGCGGACAGTGACGAGGAGATGGAGTGCGTCGACTACGAGCCCACCCTGTCTCCCCCGGCTCTCCCCCCCTCCTACAGCGACATTGCTCGCCGGTCGCCGTCGATTGGGGGCACTGCCACGGTCACCACCCCAGCGCTTGCGCCGGTGGCGGCTCCTGTGATGCCGGTGGTGGCCTCACTCCGTGATGCCGGTGGGGGCACCTCCTGCGGCGGCTCCTGTGGTGCCGGCGGGGGCCCCTCCTGCGGCTGGTCACCGGGGGCGCCGTCGACCCTCCAAGCGCGCCCGCCGGAAGCGGCCGCCCCCTGCGATTCGGGTTGCTGCCCCAGCCTCCCTGGACACCAGGCGTCGCCCGCGTGTGGATGCCGATGGTTTTGAGGAAGTCATGTCACGGGCAGCCAAGCGCAATTTGCGTCGCTCTCCACCGGCCCCTCCGCCGAGGCGCATCTTGCCGGAGCTCGACGGAAGGTGCCTGAACTGCCTCTCCTACATCCACCGGGTGGCAACCTGCCGACTCCCCCGACGTTGTCTGCGCTGTCATGGTTTCCGCCACCATGCGCGAGACTGTCGGCGGCCCCGTCCTCCGGCGGGAGCTGGCTCCGCCGCGGGTCGCAGCACCACGCGCTTGGCCTCCGGGGCGCCTGGGGAGGGGACTGGGCCTGCGCCAGGGCGCTTTGTCCGCGTTCCCAGCCCGGACACGTCGACGGCCTCTGCTACCCCAAGTCGTACCCCGTCCCCGTTCCCTGGCCCAGGTCCCTCCTTCATGCCGGAGTACTCGACGGTTCCGCTTAGCTGCAATGTGCAGCGGATGGAGCCGGAGTACTGCTACATTGAGCGCTCCGCTGCGATGGAGACGGAGGAAAGCAGGCTTCGCCTTGCACTGATTGGCACCGCCGCTGATGGCTCTACGCGCATCCGCGTGGAGGAGGCCCTGGTGGCAATCACGACGTACGCCGGCGTGGAGGCAAGCGCTGTCTCTGTGCGCCCATTCTACCCCGACAACTTCCTCATCGTCTGCAACACGCAGACCGTGAAGGATCGCGTCCTCGCTGCAAGCCCCATCCCCTTGTCCGGCACAGGACTAACACTGCGACCTTGGACGCGCCTCGCCCACGCTGAGCAGGTGACTCTGTTCTCCAAGGTCAAGATTGAGATTCAGGGCATCCCCGGCCATGCCTGGGACCGGGATACGGCGAGCAAGTTGCTTGGCCCTTCCTGTTGGATCGAGTCTCTGGACGCCGCGACGGTTGACAAGACCGACATGGAGTGCTTCTCCCTGACGGCCTGGACTCAGGATTCGGCGTCGATCCCCTCTGCCAAGACTCTGCTGATTGCGGAGCCTGAGCAGCAGTTCTCCTACTCCGACCCGACGATGCAGCTTGTTTTTGGTAGCCTCCCGCCATACCTAAGGCAGAAGAAGTTGCTGAGGTATAATGTTGTCTTCCACCTCCGCTCGATCCTCGACTTCTCCTCGCGGACGCCATCGACGGAGCCGTCTTCTCCATCTGATGATGGAGATAGCGGCCCGGATGGCAATCCCGATCGGTCGTATGGATTCCGACGGGGGTCTGGGCCGCGAATCTCTGCTTTCCCTCGGAGGTCGTCCGCCGCCGGCGAGGGCTACTCCGGCGCTTCGGGCGGTAACACTGGAGCGGCCCCCATGGACGCTGACAGCGGCCGGCCGTCTGCTGCCGGTGAGGTCGGCACCGGCACTCCGGGAGGCAAGACTGGTGCGGCTCCCATGGATGCTTCCTGCTGCCGGCCATCTGCCGCCGGTGAGGTCTGTGCCGGCGCTCCGGGAGGTACGGATGCAGCGGTCTCGATGCACGTGGCCAGCTGCCGGCCGCTCGTGGACGACGCCATGCCTGAGGCGCCCACTGGGAAAGGGACGCTTTCTACGTCTTGCCCTCCCCTGCAAAAGCACTTTCCTAAAATGGCTTCAGTCTCGGGGAAGCCGACAAGGACGGTCTGCAACCCTCTGATGCCGTCCGGCGCGTCCAAGGGCAAGACTGCTGCAGCGGTTGACTGGCAAGTGGTGGAGGCTCTGTTTGAACATCGGCCGTACGCTGAAGATCACTGCCTCGGCCAGGATGCGGATCAGGATCCGATGCTGCTCGAGTGCGCTTTACTGAGTGGACCAGGGTCATGTGAGCCATCACTGATGTGCTCCAGTCCACCAATGGTGGGTTGCCAGCACATCGCACTGGAGGACCAGGTCAATCACTCCCTGTCCATCGTTCCCTGGAGACCGACGCTCCTGGGCCAGGTCACCGATTCAATTCTTGTTGGGCCACCAGTGATTGGGCCTGCGGTCGATTCTTCGGCATGCCTTCACGGGCCATCGGCGGCGCAGCCGCTGGTGGAGACCGAGGATACTTGCAGCCCACCTCCCGGATTCCCGCATCCGATCTGGGCTTGCAAGGATGTTCACCATACGGCTGCACCAACGTTGGGAGATGAGGCCGACGTTACGGCGGTCAATGGCGCGGCCAGATCGGACGACACTACAACCGGTGTCGGGTCGCCGGCCTCCATCAACAAGCGCATCGCTAGCTTCGCCAAGGAGGTGCAACGCAAGGTGCGCTCTCCCCTCGCGGCACGCCCACCAAGGACGAAGAGAAGCCGCACGACCGAGAAGCCGGAGCTACCAAAACGCAGTGAGCGACTTGCATGCCATCCGCTAGCCAAGGTTGCTTCCTCCAAGCGCGCCGAGGTGGTACTCATGAGGCGATTTGAGGTCGCACCTGAGTCCATGCCGCCTGATGAAGGAGCAAAGAAGAGATACCAGAAGCTCTACGGCGAGGGCCTGCACACCAAGCATTATGAAGCCATCAGGGATCTGCTACCGTCCCTGCGCAGCCGAAGTCCGGCTCTCGGCCTCCAGGCCTGATGAGCGACGGTCCCCGTTGTGCTGTTAATCCATGGATACAACAATTGTTTCGTGGAATGTCCGGGGCCTGAACTCTCAGGCCCGACGGGATGTAGTTCGTGTGATGGTTGCTGATACGCGTGCGTCCATCGTGTGCCTCCAAGAGACTAAGCTTAGCGCTGTCTCGCGGAATGTAATTCTGACCATGTTTGGCTCGCAATTCATTGATTACGAGTACTTGCCGGCGTCTGAAACAAGGGGAGGCGTGTTAATCGCATGCCGTCGCGACGTTGCGTCACTGACGGCCCCCCGCTTTGGTTGTTACACACTTACGGTCTCTGTAACTCCCTGTGCCTGTGAGCAGCCCTGGTGGCTCACAACGGTATATGGGCCACAACCTGACCAGGAGAAGGTTCTCTTCCTCGATGAGCTTGAAGCAATCAGGGACGAATGTCCGGGGCCCTGGCTGCTTGTTGGCGATTTTAACCTGATTTTGGACCCCTCGGACAAGAACAATTCTTGGGTGAACAGGCGTAACTTGTGCCGGTTCCGTCGTACGGTTGACTCACTTGAGCTTCGGGACATACACCTGCATGGCCGAACCTACACGTGGAGCAATGAGCGCGAGAATCCGACGCTGGTAAGACTGGACCGAATGCTGGCTTCAGTAGATTGGGAAGAGCTACACCCGGCATGCTTCTTACAGGCTCTCTCCTCTGATGATTCGGACCATTGCCCGATAATGCTGCGGACACAAGCTTCGATCCGCAGTAAGCCACGCTTTCACTTCGAGGTGTTTTGGCCCAAGTTTGATGACTATCTCGATGCGGTTGCACGCGGTTGGACCTGCCCTCCGGACGTAACCAATGCATACTGGCGTCTTGACTGCTTGCTGAGGAACGTTACAAGGGAACTTTAGAGCTGGTCATCCAAGAAGATTGGATCTGTAAAGCTGCAGCTCCTGGTTGCCAAGGAAGTCATTCTCCAACTGGATCGCGCGCAGGAAACTAGGCTGCTCTCTCCGGAGGAACGTGACCTTCGCTCCCAGCTCAAGCGTCTATCACTAGGCCTGGCATCTCTCGAGCGAACGATCGCTCGCCAACGATCTCGGTTACTCTTCCTGAGCGAAGGAGACGCCAACACTAAGTTCTTCCACCAACATGCTCGGGGGAGGCAACGGAAGAACCATATAACCAAGCTCTTGGGGGAGAACGGGCCTGTCACCTCAGCCTCGGAGATGGAGAACGTTCTACTGGGCTACTTTGAGCAGCTACTGGGGCAAGACACGGTACGCAATAGCACTCTAAATTTTGAGGCACTCAACATCCTACCGAGGGACCTATCTGTTCTGGAAGCGCCATTTGAAGAAGATGAGATTTGGAGAGTTGTCAGGGAACTACCTTCTGACCGCTCACCAGGACCAGATGGCATGACTACGGCGTTCTATCAGTCCGCTTGGCCTGTGATCAAGGGAGACGTGCTGGCAGCGATCAACGCATTCCATGCTGCTGATCGTCGCGGGTTCGCCTGCATCAATGATGCCTTCCTGACGCTCATACCAAAGAAAGCCGAAGCACTATCACCAAAGGATTTCCGGCCCATCAGCCTAATTCACAGCTTCCCCAAGCTGCTGTCCAAAGTGCTCGCGAACCGCCTCTGTCGACACTTGGATGACATGATCCTGATCAACCAGAGCGCGTTTCTTAAAGGCCGATCCATCCTTGACAATTTCAAATACATTCAGCGATCAGCGGCCATGCTCCGTAAGAGGAAAGTCCCCAAGTTGCTACTGAAGCTGGACATATCAAAAGCCTTTGACACTGTGTCCTGGCAGTTCCTGCTTGAGGTTCTACAAGCATGGGGTTTCGGCACAAGGTGGAGGGACTGGATTTCCATCCTGCTGTCGACGGCAACAACAAGAGTCCTGCTGAATGGACATCCAGGGGCGCCAATTCAGCACCAGTGTGGACTGCGGCAGGGTGATCCGCTCTCCCCACTGCTTTTTGTGTTGGCAATGGACGGCCTCAACAGGCTGTTCGTCAAGGCATCTGAAGCAGGGTTAATCCAGCCGACTGGGTTGCCGGGCATCCGCCATCAATGCAGCCTATATGCGGACGATGTTATTCTTCTGGCATCTCCAACGGCAAATGAAGCTGCGTCGATCGACCGCATCCTGACCATTTTTGGCGATGCCTCCGGCCTCAAGACGAACCTTGATAAGTGTTCTATAACACCTATCTACGGATGCGAGGAGGGACTGGAGGAGTTCCATGGCGTGTTGCATTGTGCGGTTACACAATTCCCTATCACCTATCTGGGAATACCTCTGTCAACCAAAGCCCTGCCAAAATCTCACTATGATCCACTGATTCAAAAGGTTGCGGCCAAGCTCCCGCCGTGGCAAGGGCCGCTGATGAACAAAAGTGGCCGGCTAACCTTGATCAAATCAACACTCTCTTCGATGCCCGTCTATCTGATGATGGCAGACAAACTGCCACCATGGGTCATTCAGAAGCTGGATAGCATCCGGCGAAATTTCCTGTGGACTGGATCAGACAGGGCGGTGCGGGGTAAGAATGCAGTGGCGTGGCCCACTGTTTGTCGCCCGACAACCATGGGTGGCCTGGGCGTGGTCGATCTTAAACTGGCTGGATTTGCCCTGCGTTGCCGATGGCTGTGGTTACAGAAAACAGCTGATGATAGAGCTTGGTCGGCACTGTAGATCAATGTGGAGCCAGAGGTGAAAGCCTTCTTTGATGCTTCAGTGACAGTTCAGCTGGGAAATGGGCTACGGGCAAGGTTCTGGACCGACAAATGGACCAACGGGACCTCCATTGCTACCATTGCGCCAAACCTCGTCGCAATCGTCCCTGCACGGATACAGAAGATACGATCTGTGGCACAAGCGCTTCAGGGGCAGCACTGGATCGATGATCTTCAGGGCGGTCTGTCTGTGCAGGCATTGGTCGAGTACTTCGACATTTGGCACCTTGCAGCGGCAACCCGGTTGAATGATCACGAGGACATGTACCGGTGGCGATGGACATCAGATGGAAGGTACACAGCTTCCTCTGCTTACCAACAGCTGCATGTGGGCGCTACTGGCCTGCAGGGTTGCGCGCGAATTTGGAAAGCTTGGGCGCCGCCTAAAGTCAAGTTTTTCACCTGGTTGTCGACAAAGGAGAGGATCTGGACGGCCGACCGCCGGCGGCGGCATGGTCTGGACACTCATGATACATGCTGGCTGTGTGATCAGGAGGACGAAACCGCAAACCACATTCGGATTAATTGCACCTTCGCCAAGGAGGTCTGGTGGCGCTCCCTCCTGGCGGTGCAATGCAACTGCAACTTTGGTCAGGATTTGCTAACACTGCAGGACTGGTGGGAGCGCGGCCGCATGCAGCAGCAGGGACATAAGCGGAAGGGCTTCGACTCACTCTTCATGCTGATCATCTGGAACTTATGGAAGGAGCGCAACAGCCGGTTGTTCAACAACAAAGCTTCTACTTCCAATGACCTGCACGCCATGATTAAGCAAGAGATGCAGCTTTGGATCATGGCCGGGGCAAAACACCTAGGTTGTCTTAGCTCTGAGTAATCCCAGTATTTGCTTTGGTTGTTCTCTTTTCATTCTTGCCCTCACCATTTGACGGTGAGCTGTTGTCAGCGTGTGATGTGTGGCCGTCTGTGTATATGAACTTTGTTGGTCTATCTTCTTAATACAATGATACGCAGCTCTCCTGCGTATTCGAGAAAAAAAGAATTCCATCAAGCCAATTTGACTGCAAGACTCACCCATCCACCATAGATGGAAGTCAGCCTTAGTGAGCTCATGCCAATAGAACGGGATGCGACCGAAGAGTCATGAGAGTGAGATCCTCCCTTCCCCAAAAGTCTACATCAATGGAAGGTTTAGCCCTCATGATGGCTCTTCGCCACCCAGAGCTGTAGGTTGGTCCTAATGGTTGGGCTGTTTGCCCATTAATGTGAAAGTGACCCTGTGCTGTGGAAATAGAGGAAACAACTCTCACATGGACAACAGTAGGAGTAGGCCAGAACTTGGAAGAGGTTCTTCTGTTCTTGGATAGATCGGGTTGGGGGATGGGCTGAAAATCCATAGAGATGAATGTTTTGACCCTACTAGGATACACCAATCTTGGACTGGGTAGAGTCCTTACACCCATACTGATTTTATGCTCTGTTTCCAGCGTATAAGGATGTTGCTGTGTAGTGCGTGCTGCTATCTTGGAGACCTCAATGCTAAAGGACCCACCTTTCAGTTTTCATCAGCTCAGGCTATATAAGTCAGTTGCACCTTTTAGGTTGACGTCCCGCATATTGGTGGCCAGATCATTATCGCTGGAGGCACCTTTCTGGTGTGACCACAATGAAACCCTCATGTAACCTGATTGCAAGCACATATGCTGTCAAATTCTGGTCAACAAACTATATTAGGATATAAATTGGATGAGCAGCCAAATTAGCAAGATGGATGTCGTAATCATCAATAGATGAGATTATCTTTGGAAGATAAATCTAACCTGTTACACTCACGATGGCAGTGAGTTACTCTTATCATGCAAAAGAACAGATAGCAACACGCATGATGATAATTGACACTCAGCTGTAATGGAGCTCTTTATCCTAGATTTTAGGCAAGATAAATTGCTCACTTCTTGGACACAACAACATGGTTACCTAAATTCATCTTTTAGGTAAAGTGAAGACTAAGAAATAAAGACACTTGATCCAAGTGGTGGGTTGTCAAATAAATACTTTCTTTATTATATGTCATAATCTCATAGTTAACCTGGAGGATCCTCTGAGGCTCTGAGTTCCAGCATTCGACTTCTTTCTGCCTTTATAATTTCTTTGTAGCTCATAATCGCTGACACAACCTTTGACACCTCTAATTTGACTCGCTGCGCCTTGTTTGCGGCAGGCTGAAATCGCACGGCAAGAAGCAAGGTTGAAGATCGAGCGGGAGAACCTGGAGAAAGAGAAGAGCGTCCTCATGGGAACAGCTTCGAACCAGGACAGCCAAGATGGAGCGCTGGAGATCACAGTCAGCGGCGAGAAGTACAGGTGCCTCCGGTTCTCCAAGGCAAAGAAATGAGAGCTGAGCTGAGCAAGTACTGAGCTAGGACGACAGCTACTGAACTAGTCACTACTGATAGTACTACGTTGCAACCAAATTTGAAGGCTAGCCTCTTATTTACAAATTGGAAGTCTGGAACTGTACGAGAAATGGTGAAACGTCCATAAACGAGTAATGGGGACGAATCTCTCTCGTATGGGGTGTGCCGGGTTGGCTGGTACCAGCTGGTACTCGCTGCATTTTTCCTGTTCGTCACTCATTGATAGGGTCGGATCACTGAACCGGCGCATCCTGAACATGACACGGTCCAGTACCGCCGATCAAGTGTCCTGGGTCACTGTAGCACGGATCTCTGAATTGATAGCCTCTGTTTCCATCCAATCTGACTGCCAACTTCGATCCATCTTTAAGATGAGACCTGTATTATTACCAGTCTCTGTTTTTTTCCTCTGGACATGACTGCTCAAAAGGGAAGAGGTTCCAAATTGGATGTGGAAACAGGTTGAACTTTCATCTTCAGTCCTGTAGTTTTTCCATGAACGGAGCGCGCTGTGATCGGGACCCCTGTCTGAAGTCTGAACATGATGAATGGCTCCCATGGGGGCGGGGCCCAGGTCTACGAGCCCCCTGCTTGCCCTGACAGCGACCGTTACCTGAAAAGCCAGAGGCGTTTATTTAGGCCTGTGATGTACTGATGTGCTCACCTCAACCGTCTGGTCTGACCCTACCGCTCAAATTCAGCAGTAACAATACTTATATTCAGTGGTAGCAAGCAGCTAATTACAAGTAGTAAACTAGTTCTAATGCTTCTTACACTGAAAGATTAAAGAAAACGGGATGCAATCATGCAAAGGCATTCAGGCACGTCACGCTGTTTGCGAAGTGAAGTGGGATAATCACGGGCGTGATGGCTACGTGTCTTGGGATCCGTCAGGCTCAGGCTGCTGCAAGATTCAGCAACACCTGTGGAGATCAGAATGGAGACTGCAGTAGCCGTAGCCCCATAGGCCGTGCTCTCTGAATCCAACCAACGAACAGCGCAGTTGGACGCACGCAGCAGCAGCAGCAGCCATGTGACGCACACAGAGGGGAAGGGAGAGAGGGAGAGAAAAAAAAAAGCAGATCAGTGATCGTCGAGTGGGCCTGACCCTCTGCTGACCCCACGCGTCAGCGACAGGGACCGAGGAACGTTCCGTGGCACGATCGCACAAGTGGTCTGCATTATTCCAAGTTCCAGGCCAGCGAAGAAGGCGCGCACCTGCAGCCGCTCGTGCAGCTGCCGTGGCGAGCTCGGCTCGGCCGCGGGTGGCGCGCGCGCGTGTCCCCCTCGCCGACGTGCTGGACAGCGGTGGAGTGGAGGCGGGGGCGGCGGTGCCCCGCCCGCCCCATGCGCGTCTGCCGCCGCCGTCGCCGGTGGGCTCGCCGTAGCCTCGCGTATGGCCGCGGGAGTGGTGGGGGAGGGGGACAGGACAGGGAGGACGATGCGTCGGGAGCGAGAGCGTTGGTGGCGTTGCGTGCAGCGGCGGTTCGAGGCGGCTTCCGCGCGCACGTGGCCCCGGCCGACCGCCCCTCCCGCGGCTCATCTGCCGCTCATCATTCTCGCCTTTTCCAGGACAGATGCCCGATGCCTCTACTATACTGCTGGATCATGATAGAATCATTGATGGCCTATTATCATTCGAATGGAAATTATTCACACAAGGAATTGCTACTATCGCAGTGAAGAAAAATAAAACTCGGTTTGGGAATTGGTGGTTAACTTTAATTAAGAAAGAGGGTAGGTTTGGGTTGCAGTGAGCCAGTGAGCTGCTTCTGATCTTCTATGCCAGGAAGAATGTGAGGTTACCAAGAGATTCTCTCGTGACATTGGAGGAAGGTGTTAGACTGTTAGAGTAGACTTGTTAGTGCTAATTACTCCTCCACTTTACCTTGATAGTGTACGCACTGCATTAGTTAACCCACTGGGACAAAGTGAAATAAAAACTTGCATCAAGGTGGTATTGGTATCCTGTCCCTGGGACAGAGTGGGGATGATTAGTGTAATAGCATCCGAAACCTAGAGATAGATGCCGCCGAATGGATCCACACAGGGGCCGTCCATCCCGTCATCATCCAGACCGACAAGGGATCAAAGCACGCTCACTCTTTTGATCTTCTTCTTTTTTCACTTTCGTTCACCCATTATTCCGTGCGGAGAAAACAAGATTCACCCGACCCCCAAATGGAGGAGCCGATCGCCGTCCCAGGGCGGTTGCCGATAGGACAGGGTCACAGGGCAGCATCAGCACCCCACTCTATCTGTCTCTCTCTCTCATCCCCAGGCGCAGGCTCGAGGCTCCCTCCATTTCTACGTGACTCGAGCCTGGCAGCCCGAGCTGTACCAACCTGTTTAGAGCCCCTTTGGCAGGGCTTTTTGCCCAGCTCACGTTGCTGCTTCACCGCTCAAGGTACCAAACGGTCCGGCACAAAAGTGATTCACGGTTAAAGCGGTGGAGAAGCAGGTCGGTATTTTGCACTACGGAGGGAAGCGGTAAATACTAGCTTGTCCCAGCTCATCATCCATCCCGCAGACCAAGGTCCTTTATTAGCCCTGTGGTTCACAAAAATTACATGGATTTGCCATCGTCTCTATCGAGCAGATAAGGCTCACGCGCTCGCATTAATCACATTAATTTTTATCTTTAATTAATCACATGCAAATTAATTTTTATCTTTAATTAATCACATGCAAATTTTTATCTTTAATTAATCACAATAATTTTTATCTTTAATTAATTTTTATCGAGCAGCTAATTATTCTCTTTCACATGCGTAATCACATTAATTTTTATCTTTAATTTATCACATTAGTTTAAAATATAATTGTTCTCTTTAATTAATTATTGCGTAATCAAATTACACACCAACGTAATACATACAAAGTCACCTGTGCAACATATATACATATACAAGGGCAAAATAGACATTCAACGTCTTCTATCCATTATTCAAAGCCATGATAAGTTATTTTACCAAACGCTTTTTCAATCAGACAAGCCAAAGCAGAAAAAGCTGCTTCACCAGACAAACCAGAGCCAAAGCTGTTTTTGCATAAGCCAGAGCTCTACCAAACGGGCCCTTAGTTTCACTCAATTCAACCAAAAGTATCTTTTTGAAAAACGTGTCTCTCTCTATTTTTACGCTTCCCAATGCACTTTTGCTACAGTCAATTCAGGCCTTGTTTAGATTCGCAAAAAGAGCCCAATTCGATCAAAAGCAACCGCATTGAACTTCGTGCCCTCTCTCTACTTTTTCAATTTCCAAGGAAATCTACTATAGTAAATTCGATCGAATTCACCCAATCTAAACAAGCGCTCAATCGAATTCGCGAATCTAAAGCTTCCCGGTACAATTTTGCTACAGTCAATTCAACCGAACTCGTGATCTAAACAGGCCCAATTCATTTCCCATTTCCCCATCCCAAGAACCGCCCCCAGAAACCAGGGGAGGGCAGCCGCGCACCAAGAACCACCCACGGCCACTGCACATTGCACAAACCTCGGTGAGCGCGAGGAGAGAGAGAGACACAAGCCCCGATTCCCCCAATCCCCGCCACCCACCGGAACCGGCAATTCGGTGTCCTCCTCCCTCCTCGCGAGCGAGTGTGACTTCTTCGTCCTCGGGTCAGTTCGTTCGGTCCAGATTTCCGTTGGGAGCCGTCCACCTCGCGCGCGCGGTCTTGGATCCGGCCACCGGCGCCGCCGCGGGAAAAAGTTGCCTCTTTTTTTTTCTCTCTCTCTCGGTCGGGCGCCGAGCTTTGATCCGGCGTCGCACACCTGTGCTGTGGTGGTTCCGGTTCTTATCCGGAAGGGAAGGCATCTGAGGAGGAGGGTGGGGGCGGACCACGAGCGGCACGTGACGAGCGGTTGGCGATGGTGACGACGGGAGCGGGAAAGCGCTTCGGCGAGGGCCGGGCGCCGTGGCGTACATAAAGTGAGGCGGGGATCCCGTGGCGTGGAGAGGGAGGGGAAGGAGAGGAGAGGAGATCTGGGTTCCTGAGCTGTTGAGCGGGGGGAGCCAGAGAGACAGAGGAGCAGGGAGGTCGACGAATGGGGACCGCGGTGGATGCGGCGGCGTTCGGGTCGGTGGACGGGGTAGTGGGGGAGGTCATGCGGCTGCACCGCTCGCTGCCGCCGCGCCCGTCGCTGGAGGAGGTGGAGGCCGCGGAGGCGCTGGCGCGCGCCGCCGACCGGGAGGAGCGGGCGCGCCTCGACGCCGTGTCGCGCCTGCGCAGGCCGCCCGCCGTGCCCGACGAGCTCTTCGGCGTCGCGCTCGAGATGCACCGCGCGCTCGCCGCCTTCCACTGCCGGGAGCAGAAGCGCGACGCCACGCGGCTCCTCGAGCTCGACGCGCTCCACGCGCTCTTCGACGACCTCATCCAGCGCGCGTCGCAGTGCGTGCCCTCCAGCTCCAGCTCCACCCGCGCCGCGCCGCGCATCACGGCCTCCGCCGCCGCCGCCACTGCAACGACCTCTGCCGCTTCGTCGTTCTCGGTGGCGTCGTCGTCGGTGGCTGCGGACAGCAGCACCGACCGCTACTCGTCGATGGGCACTAATGGGTTCAGTGCGGCGAAGACGGTGACAGGCAAGGGGCGCGTCTCCATGGATGACAGCTACGTCAAGAAGGCTAAGGCCGCAGTATGGGACGATGGGGTTGTGGCAGCGAGCTCTCATATGCCACGAGCAGCTGTTGCAGCAAACTCCACGGCGGCTCAAGTGGATAGCGGTTATGGTGAGTCCATTCCACCATGGTCTGCTTTAATTACCAAATTTATGATTCAGTGGAGTGCTTACATGTTGCCATGGAAATTGTTAGCATTCAGAGTTCTCCCCCCTTTCCTCTCGAAACGCGTTAGCATTTAGAGTTATAGTGAGTTAAATGAAGCGGATGCATATGCATGGTTCCGTTGTGCGTTATTTCAAATTTACAACAAAATGGAAGTCCCTTAGCTATCAACTAGTCCATGATTTGGGTGGATAATCCATTGACCCTTGCAAGTATGTTCCTATTGATTGATTCTTTGCTTCATATTGGCTTTTGCAGGAGACGGTGGCGAGAAATTGACGCTCATTAAGCTTGCTAGCATGATTGAAGTTGCTGCAAAGAAAGGCTCTCGCGATCTCAACCTCCAAGGCAAACTCATGAACCAGATTGAGTGGCTGCCTGATTCAATTGGAAAGCTAACTGGGCTTGTTACCCTTGATATTTCGGAGAATCGGATCTTGGCTTTGCCAGATGCAATTGGGAGGCTTTCTTCTTTGGCCAAGCTGGACCTTCATTCCAATCGAATTTCTCAGCTCCCCGAGTCGATAGGGGATCTCTGCAATTTGATATATCTCGACCTGAGGGGTAATCAGCTTGCATCATTGCCCTCTAGTCTTGGCAGGCTGGTAAAACTTGAGGAGCTTGATGTGAGTGCGAACTATCTTACCTCACTCCCGGATTCAATAGGAAGCCTTGCACGTCTGAAGAAGTTAATCGTCGAGACAAACAACCTTGATGAGCTGCCATACACTATTGGTCATTGTGTTTCACTGGTAGAATTGCGGGTAGGCTATAATCATCTCAAGGCCCTCCCAGAGGCAGTCGGAAAGCTAGAATCTCTGGAGATCCTCTCTGTGCGATACAACAGTATCAGGGGGCTTCCAACGACAATGGCATCTCTCACAAAGCTGAAGGAGGTTGATGCAAGTTTCAATGAGCTCGAGTCTATTCCTGAGAACTTCTGCTTTGTTACTTCTCTTGTTAAACTGAATGTTGGGAACAATTTTGCTGACCTGCAATCCCTGCCTCGCTCCATTGGCAACCTTGAGATGCTGGAAGAGTTGGATATAAGCAATAATCAGATTAGGGTGCTTCCAGACTCCTTTGGAAACCTGCAGCGTCTCCGTATCCTCCGTGCAGAAGAGAACCCTCTACAACTGCCGCCAAGAGATGTAGCTTTAAAGGGAGCTCAGGTAATTTTTACTTGCTTTTCGTGAACTATATATTAGCGACCATTTGTGACAAAGTTAGCTCATTGGTGTTTTCTTTTCCTTTTGTCGTGTTTTATAGGCTGCTGTTCAATACATGACTGAACATGTTGCTAAGAGAGCCACAAGGTCACAACCAACGAAGACAAAGAAGACTTGGGCTCAGTTCTGCTTTTTCTCCAGGCCTAACAAAAGAAAGCATGACCGGATAGACACTGCGTCATGATTTATTGGGAGATTGAGATTGACAACATAAACTGCTATTTTCATCCCTCACTTCTGCAGAAGTACAAATGCATCCTCTTCGATTGCTACCATTGTGAGTATGGGTCGCCCAGAGCTTTCCCTTGGACAATGCTGCAGCTTTCTGTAGAACCAAAATGGTCAGGTTTCATCAAACCTGCGTGCTCTCCTTGCCACCAGCCCACCAGGTCCGACTTTGAATAACCCCCAGAAGTTGTGCAGCCACTCGGCTTTTTTCATATGATCGAGGACAGCTGAGTGAAGAGAACTAGACTGGTGAAGTTTGTTTGCCTGCATTGCAACTTGTCAATGAGTCAATCCATGCATCCACTGAAACTAAGGCCTTGGTTATTTATAAAATTTTCTTTCAGAGAGCAACTTTTTCTTCCTTTGACCATGTGTTCTTTTAAATTTCTAAGATAGAACCAAAGTCTGCAAGATTCCAGATGCTAAGATTGAAAATGACAGTCAAGTCTTAAGAATACGCTGGTCTAATTTTATTTCCTTTTGTAATCCTTACTGTTCAATGCCATTCTGAACAGTTTTCTTGTAACTTATTTAAGTGTACAAGCTTTCTGAGAGATTCAGAAAACACAACATTTTGCATGTCCTGTTTCATTCTTTGATGGTATCATTCTTTCCTCTCTTGTAACATGGTGCATTCAAAAGACTCCTGATACAGTGATACTTGCAGTTTGAACAATACCTACTAGCATCGTTACGCAAGTTCGATCTGTCTGCTTTTTATCCAAGAAAGATGCTCTTTTCTTAAATCTTGACCCGTTCAGCATTTGGGTTCAATAACTAGATCGATTTCCACATCAGTTTGCCACGTCGATGGCTACGGTCCCACCGAAGCATCCCACCGGCAAAAACCGGTCACCTGATCATGCCTTCTTCCAGGACGCAGGAGCCACTGCTGATCAGTGTCCCATGAGGGCAACATGGAAGCCTGCAAGCGTTGCCTTTGCTTGCCAGCTACCGGTTGCCGATCCATGCATGATAGCTCTGTCTCCATGGAGAAGAGGACATGCGAGCTTGGATTGGATGCCAGCTACTGCACACTGATCCATGATAGCTCCGTCTCCAACTCTCCATGCCAGGCGATTGGGATCATGGGATGGCAAGTTTCAAAGGCTTGCGTGGCGATGCTCCAGCATGATGTGATGCAGCATTGTCATGTTCAGAATAATTTGCAGATTAGGTCATCTTCCAAGATCCAATAACTAATCTATGCCGGACTGCCAGTGCCATGGAGCTGGCGGGCAGTGGGCCCCCTTCATTTGCTGGGAAACTCAAATTTCTGACAAGCACTTGTAATTTAAGCAAACTCACATCCTGACAATCTTTCCTGGATGTATCTTGCACAAATCCATGGTTGAAAGTGATCGGATTCTACATGCATGGGTTACTAAGGGGCTGACTAGTGCTAAAGTTTAGCCAAGACAAAAAACTTTAGTCAGGGACGAAGTGCTAACAAGTGCTAAAGTTTAGCACCTCCAAACAGGCCCTAAACACTACAATTTCATACTTTCGTTAACAAGCAAAAATGGGTTCTCTCACGCTTCTACAAATCAAGGATGAAATAGGAGACCTTTTTTGAGACGAAAAGTCTGGAGTAAGGGAGACAATTGGTGGTGCTGTTGTGGGCCCTGGCACGCAGATGGACCAAATCAAGGACGGACGGACCTGTAAATTTTTTTCGATAAGGGAAGCTTTATTAATTTCAAGATCATTACATCAAGCTGATACAAAGTTCTTGAAACACCCCCGGCCTCTGCATTAAGATGCACACAGCCTTACAAAAAAAAATAAAAAAAACCAGACACTCTAATGACTCTCAATCCGTAAACTAGACTACCACCATATGCCCGGGTAAAAATATCCTTGGCCACTCGCGCCAACTGTTGAGATGCCACTGCAACCAAAACCTGGGAAGTTGGTTTCTGTAGGATAGCCCATGTACGAAGCCAATGTATAACCGAATAAATAACCTGCAAAGGAGAAGAAATTGATTTCTTTTCAAATACAATATCATTTCTGCAGAGCCATAAGGACCAACATGTAGTCGCTGCTCCTAGCAAGACTAAATATTTCAATTTTTTACTAAGCCCTTGTAGCACATCCGTAAATGGGGGGCCGTCGAAACCATCCGTGCGCGGTCCACCCCAATCAACTTACATGACCTGAATGAGCACATCATACCAATTCATATCAAATATATACACATTCAGGCCATAACAAGAGACACTCCAAATGTTCTACTGACAGAGGCTAAGCCCATCTGTCTGGAAGCAAAAATCACAAGACCCTGCAGCAACACAACATCAGATTCCTCTTTGACAGGCAGCTCTTACTTGATGCTGTCAACAAACCTGAAGATGCCACAGATATCTCATGAAGACTCGAGCCCCTTGCTCCCTTCTGACTGAGTTTAAACAAACAACTAAAGCCATTCAGTACTCTGTTGAGTCAGTGGGTACTACAACACAATATAGGCACACTCAGGCAAGGCATAACTCTTGAGCACAGCACCTCTATGTTAATTTCTTGCCATGACAAGAGCCATTTCAACAGCTGCCCAGTTTTAGAGGCGCTCAAGAATGTAAACTAGGATCCGATGGATCTCAAATTGATGTATTTTTTCTTTATTTATTTTTTATTTTGTCTTATAAAAAATTGTGTTGTAGTATTTTGCGCTAATTATCATGAAAGTCTGTATTAAAAAACTGAATGAGCACATCATATGATAATCTTTACGTATATTGGAATAACTCAAGATGCAGAAATAAATCAGACGAAGGCTGACACCCCATCTGAAGGTACACGGGGGTCTAATTTCAATCGATGCAACCGAGTCAGCTACTGGCCTACTAGTAAGTAACATAGTCCCAGCAGAGTGCAGCCGGCTAATCTATCTTGCTTTATTTCATCCAGGAAACAATGGTCACTGCTCGCCACTTCATGATAGCTACGTCTTCATGGAGATGAGGGCATGGAAGCTTGCAAGCCTTCCCTTTGGATGGCAGCTACTGCAGCTGCTCACTGGTCCATACATACTATTCCCCTGATCCCCTCCTCCTTAAAATGCAAGATGTTCTAAATATGTTCTATGTCAACTTTCTAAACTTGGATCAAGTTTATAGAAAATGCACTGACATCTACAACATGATCTGAGTTTAATTAAATTCAATACCATATTTCTTGAGAGTGCATTTATTTGGTGTTGGAGATGTTAATATATTTTTGTGTAAATATGGTCAAAGTTAAACACTCCCTCTGTCCTGTTATACAAGTCATTCTAACAATTTTAGAACAAATTAAGGGAGAGATAAAAGACGCATGTACCCTCCAAGACTTGACTAGCTAAAGCTGTTTCTAAAATTAAGCAGAGAAAAAAGAAATAGAAAAGGCAAGTATGCACTAGAGAGCCAAGGAAAATTAAATGATTTCCTTTAATACTTGTCCCAAAACCATAGAAATGTCTTGTATTTGAGTACAAATTTTAAACCCTTCAATGACTTATATTTCAGGATGGAGGGAATAGGTGTGATTTTGGATAAACCAAAATGTCTTGCTTCTTGTAATGGTGGTAGTATATCATAGCTATCTCCTAGAAGTGAAACCTGAACACAATGAATAATACACATACTACTAGTGACTAATTTAACGCCCTGATTCTAAGCCCATAGAAACTTTCTTCGTGATGCTGAAATTCCCCATACTAAGGGAAATCGCTGAGTTGACCAAAGACGACTCTCCAAGCAAGCTGTCCAGCTCTTCGGGATCCTTATGTGCCCATGGATGCTGCAAGACCTTCCTCAACCTATCAAGTTTATCCACAACTTCCTTCATTGATGGTCTATTCACGCCGCACATCTCCAAGCATTGCCTTGCTAACTCTGCAATCTCCTCAAGATACTCCACATTCTCGTCATCCTTGATTCCATCATCTAGGATATCCTCTAGCTTGTTCTCTTTAATGGCCTCTAGAAACACCATAGATAGGCTCTTCTCATGCTCGGGTCCTCTGAGGTTGAATGCCTTCTTGCGTGTGAGCAACTCTAGGAGAACAATTCCGAAGCTATACACATCGCTCTTTTCTGTTAATTGGCATGTCTGCATGTATTCTGGGTCGAGGTAGCCGCAAGTTCCTTGAACAAGAGTTACAAACTGTGACTCATCGTTCGGTGCTAGAATGGACGCGCCAAAGTCAGATACTTTTGCTGTGAAGTCACCACTGAGGAGGATGTTGGCAGATTTGACGTCGCCATGTACAATTGGTGGGGATGCACATGAATGAAGGTAAGCTAAGGCTTCTGCAGACTCATGAGCAATCCTTACACGAGTACCCAAGGAAATGCGACGGCTGTGGTTGGCATGGATGAGATGGAATAATGTGCCGTTTGGGATGAACTCATACACCAGCATAGGGACTTCAACTTCTAGGCAGCAGCCTAGGAGCTTTACAATGTTCTTGTGGTTGATCTGCGATAGGATTAGCATCTCTTTGCCGAATTCTTTCTTTTGTTGTTCATCAATAGTCATGCATCTTTTCACGGCAATTTCTATATCGCTCTTCAAAACACCTTTATATACTTTCCCATGACCTCCATGGCCAATGACTTGTTCTTCCGCAAAACTTTTTGTGGCTTGCTGCAATTCTTCTTCGGAGAATATTTTGAATGGGACACCCTGCTGCGACTTCATCTCCTGGAATAGCAATAGGCCACCATGTTGTCGAAAATACTTCTGTTTGATGCCATGTAGCTTCCGTCTTTCTCGGATCAAGTAGGCACAAGTGATGGTAACCACAAGAACTACAAGTCCAATACTTGCACCTGCATGATTAATAAATATACAAACTGAGAACTTGGATTTGGATCACACAGGTCAAACGTACTTAGTCATGTGAGTTTTTTATTACAACCTACCAACAACCGGCGCCACCCAAATTGACTTCTGATCTTTCATGCAAACATCATTGATCATGCTTTTCCCATGTGGACATGAGCAAATGAAACTCCCCGGTGTATTTTTGCAAATTCCAGCACATGGGTAAGTAACATTGTCTAGGCACTCATCAATATCTGAAATTGCAGAAATGCTAGAGGTTAAATATTATTTTATTTCTGAGGAGCAGCTGTCTGGTTGAAATATATCACTTGACTTTTAACTCTCCATGAGCAGGAAAACTTAAAGGAAAATAATTGATATGAAAGATGGACCTGTGCATCCGTTGACGATGTAGGGGTTTCCTCTGTATCCATCAGAGCACCTGCACGCGTAGCCTGCATCATTCGTGATACAATCGCTGTTGTTGCTAACACACGCATAGGGGACAGTCTTGTTGGCTTTGGCTTCGTCACATGTGTCCCGTGTGATCGCCCAATCCATCACGGTCGGCGTCGTAGCCGCATCTTTGTCGTAGAACGCCGATGTGGTGAGATAAGTGGTGCTGAAGTTGAAGGCCGCGCTTTCCATCACAGTGACATAGTTGCAAGGGGTTCTGCTGCTTATCTCGGTGGTGTTGTAGAGCGAGTTGAAAAAGCCTTTATAATACTGCACGCCCTTCGGGACGTCCATCTGGCAGCACCCATCAGTACTAGTGCATGAGTTGTTCTTGAGCGGTACACCGTCGTCGCATGTCGACAAGCACCCGATGGCGAACTGCAAAGTGTTGAACAACAGCACAGTTACATCAGCTAGCTGTGAGCCTATGAGTAGGCCTGCCACTCGAGAGCATATGTACATCAGCGGATAAAACACACGAGTGGATTTTTGGAGGAGTAAAATACATTAGGGGTCATCGAATTTGTCCCGAGGTGCCGTATGAGTTCTTGAACGTTCAAAATGCATTTTGGGTCCCTAGCTAAACTTGTCTCGAGATGTCCTCCGAGTCCCTAAAATCTCAAGTTATATTTTAAGATCCTCAAACTTGTCCCAAGATGTCATTTGGGTCCCTAAACTCTCAAAATATATTTCAGTATCCCCGAAATCATTATTAACTAACTGTATTGGAAATAGACTGCTTATTTAAGTATTTTCCACATGATTCATTTACAAATCAGACCCGACATAGATCAATCAAGGCCATCATATCATTTAAAAAATCAACGGTATATATCATATTTTGCTCAACAAACATGGCAATATATATGATAATCTTGAATTGTTTCCTATTAAGCAATTATGTTTTACATGCATGTAACTGCGTTATTGTGCGCTCTATATAACTTTATTATAGTAAATTGTTCTTATCTCAATATAAATAATAAATAAAAATCTTCGTTAAATTCAAAAATAGCATTTGAAGTTTTAGGGACCTGGATAACACTGCAGGATAACTTTGTGAACCTAAATATTTATTTTGGAAATTTATAGACCTAGATGACACTTCCGGAACAAGTTTAGAGATCAAAAATGCATTTTGAGAGTCAGATGACACCTCGAGACAAGTACAGAGATTGTGCATGCAGACTCCTTTGGATAACCAACAATAGGCCTATCTATCAATTAATGGAGTCAGAGATAATGCCAAAGATTACTTACGGTGTCGCTGAGCATGTAGGCAAGACTTCTGCACCCGAGAACGGTGATCTTGTTATCGGCTGCGGATACCACGAATGGCGTGCCGGTGATGTTGATCCACGCCTCCGTGGTTTGGTTGTAGCACTGCCGAGATATCACAGTCTTGAACCAGGCCTTGTTATGCTGAACAGAGATGTTGGTCACCACCACGGTGCCGTGAAAGAGCTGGGTGTTGCCTTCCGGGTACTTCTTGCAGTCGAGTTGAAAGCCGCTGTGGATCGCGCACCCTTCGTCCAAGCCGTACGGGTACGGGACGTCGATGTCGCCGCACCTCCTCGCGCAGCTGGGCTCCCGTTGCGCCGCGACGTCGGCGGCGCCGAGCACCCACGCGGCCACCGGAAAGCAGAGGAGAAGCAGCCGTGGGAACTCCATGATAGGCTAGCTAGAGATCGAGATGCAGTGGTTCTGGACTTATGGGTTCTGGGCTTCTGGCTGCTCAGAACGTACGTCGTCCATGATGGGTGCTTGCAAGGGGACAGTGTTGTGGGCATTAGTGAGGCTATATAAGCAGCAGCAGAGTGGCCGAGTTAACTTTTTTTTGAACGTAAGCGATGCCAAGCATTGACTGACCCGTTCTTTTTGGCAACTTTCAGGAACGACTCGTTCCTCGGGTCACGGTTGGACTCGATCGACGCTCGGTGCCATAGAAATCACGCAAGGTCGGTCCGTATACGTGCCCCGTAGGTTGCATTAGCTCTCAAAAGGCTAGGTTGCTTCGTGGAACTTGTCCACCTGGGTTCTAGTCTCTAGCTAATTCGGCACGAGTGTTACTTTTTTTTTAATTTATTTTAGCAGTTAACCGACGCATTCTTTCAGTGGTAGACGACGTGCCCGTCAATAGCGAGGCGCTTGTAGTAACTTCGTCGATCTCAAGATCGGAACAGCCGGCCCAGTCTCTTCGAGATGATCATAAGGATAGAATTTACGTGCATGTATTCATAAGAGTTAATGTATACACATGTGTGAGCGTCTGCGTCCGTACTGTCTTTGAAAAAAAAAAGCTCTCAAAAGACTTATGGCCATTAGACACGGGAGTATTTCTAATATGTCCTCTCTGTGAATGACATATCAACGACGACTTGTGCCGATAGTTTTTACTGTATCTGCTATGGTTCGTCAATCCACGAGCCCACACTCCAGAACCGGTCGTCGAAACGTATCCGAGCCATTCATTACATTTTTCTCCTAAGGAAATTTCTTATCTTATCAGCTACGCACATGAGCCAATTGTAAGTCGTATAAAACATTGAATGTGACAAGGCATATACCTTGACACTTTCACTAAGATTATTCTTAGCTTTAGACTAATCTAGAAAATGTCCGAAAAGTGATCGTTGATGGAGCTATCAGGTAGGAGTTGGAAATGGAAGCATTGGCTTCCAACTAAGGCCAATCTCAGTATGGTTTCATCAGGAGTTTTATCTGCATTAAATAATATGTCTCATCAGCAATTTTACTGACATGGCAATGCTATTATAAGGAGAGAGGATTTCATC
>CM014275.1:8189573-8207769 GCA_004135705.1 Alloteropsis semialata
CCCGGCGACGCTCCTCGCGCTCGACGGTCGCCACAGACGCCGCCGAGCTGTGGCCGTGCCGTGCGACCCGTGGCCGTGCCGTGCCGTGTGACCTCTTTTGTAGCTATAGCTCTGATATAATGATTCCAAAATTGGATAGATTGTCATTTGATTTGATGATTCCATAAGACATGATGTTTGTCATTTGATTTGCATCATATATGCGCAATTCGACTAGATGAGAAAGATCTGGACATTACTTTGAAACAAAATTTCTTTACATTTTTATACCTTCGCATACAATAGGGAAAAATTTTCTTTTTGCTCACATTTGCATAAAAAAGTTGCTCACATTTGCAGAGAACCAAAAAAAAACCGCAACAGTTCCCAGCCACAAAAACAATATTACTTGTTGTGAGCAAGAGTGAAAATAACACTTCTTGTTAGAAATAAATCTTGATTTTCCTAACCAAATATTTTCCCTATTTAATTTTCTTGGAGTCCTGCAGAAAAATTGGTAGGCAGTTCTAGATAACTGTAATGCTGAACATGAGCATGTGCCAAGAATCAAGATGGTTCCTTTCTTTTGTTTCACTGCATTATATGGACGGCATTCAAGATAGCTGGTGACCCCAAAATCATTTGAGCTTTAGTCCAGAAAACATCCATGAAATAGAGAAGAGCTTATGTTCTGACAATTATTTATTCAATATAGATGTCTGACATCTAAAGAGATGATCCTTCTTGTATTACCACCATAGTGAATGCCACCTTATTGAAAAGAAAAACCCCCAAATTACCTGGTAGTTCTTTCCACAATGGTAGTGTAGTGATACAGATGTTGACAATACCTCACAAAGAAAATGGTCAAGAGCATAATTCACCAGGTCACAGGTTTCCTGTCAATGAACTGTACCAGACAGGGATGGATAGGCAAATTTCACAGATTCCACAGGTTCACAGAATAAGGTCACATGTTCACAGATTCCACAGGTCACAGGATCACAACATGAAAAATGCTGTCAACACAAGCAGGTCACAGATTGCACAAGCAGGTCACAGGTTCACAGGTTCACAATGCTGTCCAAAAAATACAACAGATTCAACCTCACAGATTCACACTCACATTGACAGTGCTCTCCGTAAAATACAACAGATTCACACTCAACAAATAATACACAAATAATAGTTCCGAACTGCACACTCAACAAATAATACACAAATAATAGTTCTGAACAGCACACTCATCAAATAATAGAACTGCACACTAAGGTAAGCATACATAAGGTTGCCTCTCCCATCCCTGGCTCATGTTTTGTGGTGAAGCATTTTTTCTGGTGCAAGAAATACATAAATAACCAATGATTAGCAAGAATATTTTGAGAAAGAAATACATAAATACATAAATAACTCACTGCTCAGTCAGCACTTATTTCAGCATACACCAATATAAATAGTTGTGTAATTAACTAATTTCTAACATATAGCAAGGATTCTGGTACTTAGGATCAGCACTTATTTCAGCATACACCAATATAAATATGTTATCTTATCTACCTCTGCTCAGCTGATCTCCCAGATCAGTGAGCTCAAAACTCACACTCTCACACTCACACTTGTGGCTACAGGTTGAAGATGAAAAGAGAGCAGAGAACACACGCACACACACTGGTTTTTCTTTGCTGCTCAACTTAACCGCAGCTGCTCTGGAGCCTTCTTTATATATACAGCCAGGAAGACCAAAAGTCTATCAAGGCATGGCTTGTTCCTATTACAAGTATGGTCAGTCATTTCTACTAACACTACTTGCTACTGCTGCTAGTCACCTGGTTCCCATGCTGCAACTTGATGCTAGAGTTACTACTATCAGCTACCACCTGCCTAGAAGACCCTAGAGGTCAAGCAGGTCAAAATAAAAAAAAAACTGGAGCTCTATCAGCTCCTAGAACAGCCACAGCACTCACAATTATCTATCAAAATAGTTGTGTACTTAACTAATTTCTAACATATAGCAAGAATATTTTGAGGAAGAGAGAAACTGAGGAGGCACTCACAAGTGTCTTCAGGGCGCCTGTCTCTTCCTTCGCCTAGCTGCAATCTTTTCCAAAATTTCTTCCCGAAGAGCTTCGTAATACGCCCGCAGAGGTGGTGTGCAAGCATCAAGATCAATAGCAAGGATCCTTTCATCCTCTTGCTTCTTCTCCTTTTCCTTGTCCCTCTTATGCTTTTCCCGCATGATCCGAATCTTCTCTTGCTCAATGCCTAAGAGTGATTGATTGTGGGATCGCATTTCCTCAAAGCGCTTCTCATCTATAGAAGCCAGCTGTTGGAACCGATCGTTTTTTCGCGCAGATTCTTCTTGCAGGATACTAATCTTTTGCAATGATAGATCTTGCATCCTCGAAGCATACTCAGAAGATGATGTTGAACCCGCAGAAGAATTTCCTTTCTTCTTGGCTGCTTTAGCTGAATCCCTGCCCATAGGCCTCTTCTTAGCTGATCCAGTTGGGCTAGATTTGTCATCTGCAAGGTTGATGGGGTCATCTCCAACACCATCAGCTCTAGCCGACTGGGCCGATCCTCTGGCCTTTGGATCCTTCCATTTGGGCTCATCCTTCATTATGTCCCAACAATGCAGGAAACCAAAGTTGTGGTTCAGGATCGAAGCAAAATTTGCTACTGCATGAGTGGTCTGCAGCAGGAAATTAAAGATTTTCAATCAGTTCAATACAGGCATTTTACAAAAGTGTCAAAACAGCATTTAGGACAAACTAATTAATTTTGTTAATTCATTGTCATGACCAATTCAACAACAGCAGCAACAATTGGCCATCAAGACTTGCTACCTGGGCAGCGTTGTTCAAAATCGGGCAGAAACTGAACCATACTGATCCATTGTTCATGGAAAAAAACAAAGACATATATAAACTGGAAAATAACTTCAGCCGAAATAATGACATACAACATAGATTATGCCTAATGATCATGAAGAACCCGACTGGGAGGAACAATAGTTGATCAAGATGAGTGTTCTTAATTGAACGACACAGCATATTGTTTCTCACTGAAATGCAATGATAACTTGGTTTAGACACAAATAAGACATACAACTCAATTTGTTGACACCAGATTTTCGCACCTGACATACAGAGTCAGATGGTGACATGAGACTGTGCGGTGGACCCATTGACTAGTCAAAGCCAAAGGTGACAGAGAAGGAAGCCGATGCCAAAGAGGAGTCCGATGAAGCGGGAGTCCGATCCGATGACGAATACAGGGAGGAAAGACGTGTCGGCTAAGAGGGAAGCGTGTCAGATCCGGGGACTATTTCCTTTTCAGAAGACGTATAAGAGTCCCATTGTATCTTAAGATTAGTTTGCTTTATTTAGTTAGTTTGGTCCGATCAGGACTCTCCATGACCAGGGTATAAATATGAACCCTCGTCCATTGTAAAGAACAATTCTCACAATTCAATACAACCCGGCTTTACGCCAAAACCCTAGTAGTAGTTACCGACGAAGCTCATTGGTGGACGGGCTGCATCAGTTCTGATCTCCGGCTTACCAGTAAGTTAGTCAATTTATCAAACTAATATAGGCTTTGAATTGAGGCGCATCGCCCTTTCTCGTTTATATTGTTCAACCGATTTATCTCTGGATAATCAAGATTGATATAGATTCCCTACGTCGGAGCTAGATCAATATTGATTATTCAATAGATTATCGTTTATCGGACTATACTTTAAGCCTAGATTCCCTACGTCGGAGCTAGGTATCAAGATTAATCTAGATTCCCTACGTCGGAGCTAGGTTCATCTTGATTAGTTAAAGGAAGCTTTGGTTATGCCTTATTGCTATTAGAATGTTAAGTGTGGTGTAGATTCCCTACGTCGGAGCTGGATCTTGCTTAATTGTTCAGTAGCATATCTTAGAATCAGAACGTACCTGTTAATGTTTTATCTGCTTACGTTGCTTAATCTGATCAACACCTGTGCGAGCATCTTGTTTAATTGACAGGTTGGTGAATCGAGTCTGATTATCTAGCTATCTGATCTGATCATAGCTGGAGAAATCTAGATTCCCTACGTCGGAGCTAGATTTCTCTGAAAAGGCTATAGTCCGATCGGCTGGTTAGATAGTCCGACAAGATGAGTCAAACTGGCAATTAGACAAGATGGACAATGTATCGGCTTACACTGTGATTATTTAATATCTTGTTTCAAGACACAGCTGATCCATTATTTTACATATTGGCCTTGTTATATGCTTTATTTTATTATTCAAAGGCTGGTTTGTTATATCAATCAATGTCCGATCCTGATTGGTCCGATCCTGAGATCCGATTTGATGTCTGATTGAGGTCCGATCACTCGGTCCGATTGACGTCATCACTGAGGTCCGATTCTGAGGTCCGATCGGTATCGGCCGATGCGTGTCTGATTGGGTCTTGGCTACAATTCGACGTTACTCCATCGTCTGAAATAAAGCCGGCACAATCATAGAGCAATTTAACTGTTTTATCCCCTTGTCAATTTCAGGTCAAATTGACTGGCACGCTGCGAACCTGAACTGGAGTGTAGACTGGCACTGGAGCGAAGCAGACTCTCCCCGGTCATCGTGTGCTGCACGCGGGAGATACGACCGCCGATTTTCCGCGTCAACACATTTTTGGCACGCCCAGTGGGACACGAAAAATAAATCCAAGATGTCGTCGTCTGATGCTGAACAAGAAACCGCAACAAGGCTTGCTGCTGAGAAAGAAGCTGCTGAGAAGGCAAAGAACGACAAGAATAAGGCGACTGAAGTGACCATGCCGGTTACAAAGGCCGATCTGTCCAAGGCTCAGTTGGATTCAGTTCAGGCCCACATCGATGCGTTTGAGAAGCTATGCCTTGGTCAGTTTGGGCGTAATCGTTCAGGTCCTATACTCAAAGGTCCTCTCCCGGATCCAGAGTTGATTAAGAAGACAACTGAAGCTCGAGAGCACCAAGCTAACATGTCAGAGATGATTCACCAGGCTGTTCATCATGCAATGATCAACCAATCAGGCACCCTGGTGAATTCTTTGGACAATCTTATCAAGAAGGCGGTGGACGATGCTGTTTGCTTAAAAGGACCAGTATTTATAGCAGATTCTGCAGGAGCATCAGGATCAGGAAGAGGAAAAGAAACTGCAGATAATACAATGACCGTTGCTCCACAGATGCCGAGTGCTCCACCACCTCCTGTTGAATTGGCCAACGGTTTCCTGTTGATGGCCGATGGAACAATTGTCGGCCCGCATGGTGAAAAATATGCTAGGACTCTGAGTGAACAAGAGAAACAGCCTGCTGCTGCGAGGCTACGTACAGAAGTTCCTTCACATCAGCGTATGATTGGAGATTACAACAACTACGTAATGGACATAGCTGATGGAATGCCACATGGAAATCAACAGTCCGATTGGTCACAAAAGATAGCCGAGGTGATTCAGAATCAATTCGGCTTGAAGCCTAAAGATGAAGCGAGGTTGTATCGGCACCCCTACCCATCTTACTTTGATGCAGTGCCACTTCCTCCACGTTACAGAGTGCCGGATTTTTTCAAATTCTCCGGGCAAGATGATATGACCACCATCGAGCATGTGAGCCGATTCTTGGCTCAGTGTGGTGAGGCTGCTTCTGAGGAGGGACTCAGGCTCAGGTTTTTCCCTCTGTCACTATCAGGGCCGGCGTTTACTTGGTTTACGTCGTTGCCAGCAGGATCGGTCACAGGATGGTCCGACATGGAGAAGCAGTTCCATAAATACTTCTTTTCTGGTCTCAACGAGATGAAAATCTCCGATTTGATTGCCATCAAGCAAAGGAATGATGAGACCGTCAAGGAGTACATCCAACGATTCCGTGACACTAGGAATCGGTGTTACAATCTGAAGCTATCTGACATGCAGTTGGCCGAGCTTGCATTCCAAGGTTTGCTCGCGCCGATTAAAGACAAGTTTTCTGCTCAGGAGTTTGAGACATTGGGGCAATTGGTTCAGAAAGTGTCAGCTCATGAGTCCGATATCAGGAGATGAAGCGCATGAAGTTTTCTAAACAAGTATCTTATCTCTCTGATACTGAAGAAGAAGCTGATGTTAACATAGCTGAATGGACTAAATCCAAGAAGCCAGTGTCGCTCCCGTGGATCAAACAGAATCCTGAAAAGTTTGGATTCGATATAACAAAGGCCGATAAGATCTTTGATTTGCTGCTCAGTGAGAAGCTTATCCAGCTTTCTCCAAATCACTCGATTCCATCGGCCGATGAGTTGAAGAAACGCAAGTACTGCAAATGGCACAACTCGACATCTCACGAGACCAATGAATGCAAAGTGTTCAGAAGGGAGATCCAATTGGCTATTGAGTCAGGCAAGATCAAATTTGAAGACAGCAAGAAAGCCATGAAGATCGATGGTCATCCCTTTCCCAATAACTTTGCTGATTTCTCCTTTTCTGTTAATATGGTTGAGACTAGTGAAAAGGGGAAAGTCAAGGTGCTTACCTCGGACCACGCCAAAAGTTCTGGTGCCGTTGATCCTGTGGTTCAAGTTACTGTTGCAGAGTTACGCAGGAATCATCAGGCGTTTGGGCGTGAATCTAATGCTCCTGGTGGGTATCGGCCACGTGTGACCTCCCAAATGCTGATCAACAAATACAAGAGGCAGCAGGCAGCAGTCCGAGCATGGAGGGAACGCGAGGAACATCGACGTCAGAGGCGTGAATATCAAGCAAGGCGCCATGATGAAGAGTTTGGTGATCGGCGCCGACGTGATTACAGGTCCGACGGCCGATACCAATATGATGAGTGGTCCGATGACCGACATTGGTATGATAACAGGTCCGATGATCGGCGCCGATATGATGATAGAGTTGATGATCGCCATCACTACGGTTATAGGTCCGATTGGTATACAGATGGACGTCAAAGATATGACCGATACAACGAGGATGATGATCATTGGGGGTGTCCTTTCTTCGTGTACTGCTGGAACGAAAAGCTTAGGCTGCCATCAAAGGCAGATTGTCCTGAGTGCAGCTTCCAGTATGAAGAGTACAGAGCTTCCAAGAGGGGCCGACGATCAGTCCATGAACGGATCGGCGTCAGGATTGATGATCGTCATCAAAGAGATGAAGGCCGGGTTAACACTCATGGCCACAAAAATAATGAAGGCCGGGCTGATGCTCATGGCCCTGAAAAAATGGAAGAAAGAAGGCTCCAGTTCACAATCGGACTGAAGAACCTCCAATGAGGCCTGGACAGTGGTGCCCGTCAGGAATTTCTAAGTCTAAGAAGAGACGTGTTCAGAGATTGCGCTATAATGAGCAGATTCAGGAGCAAGAATTAGCAAAAGGAAAGAAGTGGCGCGTCAAGATGGCCAATGATGATGAAGCAAGCACATCGGCCGCAATAAATATGGTTTTGATGTTGCCGTCCGATTTCGCTGCTCCTGATGAACAAGACGACCAGGAGGTCGATTATGAACTGGAAGAAGCCGTTGCATGCTTGGTTCTTGACTCAGAGAAGGCAATCTTTGAGAAGCCAAATGCAAATGGGTATCGGCACTTGAAGCCTCTGTACATCAAGGGATACGTTGATGGGAAGCCGATGACCAAGATGTTGGTTGATGGAGGAGCTGCTGTCAATCTCATGCCCTATTCTACATTCCGCAAGCTGGGGAAAGGGATTGATGATCTGATCAAGACAAATATGACGCTCAAGGACTTTGGCGGAAACGTTTCAGAGCCTCGGGGGGCAATTCATGTGGAATTGACCATCGGCAGCAAGACATTGCCGACTACCTTTTTTGTGATTGATGGCCAAGGTTCTTATAGTATGCTCCTCGGGCGAGATTGGATTCATGCCAACTGTTGCATCCCATCCACTATGCACCAATGCTTGATCCAATGGCAAGGCAACAAAGTGGAGATTGTCCCAGCTGATGATTCGGTTAGCATTGCTACAGCCGAGTCGACAATTTGGGAGTTTGAAGGAGTTGAATGCCTGTCAGGAAAGGTGTGGGATGGTGACTTCCTCAAGGTGTCCGATCAAGGACTAAAGCCGATCCAAGCAGTCGGCTCTGAAACATTGTTTTGAATGGATGATTATGTAGGAGATTTTAAAGGCCGATATGGTTAGTGAGTTCTTTCAAATATGTATTTGATAGTTCTTCTTATGAATTGAATCGGCCTGATTATTGTTTTGCCTTGGGGGGCAAAGTTCAAGTTCGTTTGTTTAATGAAATTGTTTCAATATTTGGAAAATTTGTAAAGCCGATGCTGTGCGTCAGGCTTAAAAGCCGATGGAAAATCGTCTCAAGAAACAAAAATAAAAGCCGATGTGATATGCATCGCCTTAAGGATTATATACAATAAAAGAAGAGGGTATTATATTACTAAGCCGCTCGATGGCGGAGCAAGCTATCAATGTATCAGATTAACTGGGTAAGACAGGCATGTCTCAGTGTTCAAGGCTGCAGATATTTGACCACCAAATCAAGAGCAGTCTGACGGATCTTGTCAACATCGGCGATGGTTTTAGCGTCAGCTTCAGCATTCCCTTCTACAGGCTTGATTGTCTTATGGATCTCCTTCGCGGCCTTGATGTGGATTTTGTAATCTTCTTCGGCCTTTGCTTTCATGGCTGGGAGATCATCAAGCTCTTTCGTTTCAGCCTGGATGCTTGATAGAACTTGGGCAAGTTCCTGCTCTAATTGTTGTTTTCTGGCTTGAAGATTGTCAAGCTTTGACTGGATAGAGGCAGGACGAGCCGATAATTCTTCAATCAGTTTTGTTGACTTATCAGCCTGGGCGCGTTCTTCATCCCTCGCCTTGATTAGATCCTGCTGAGAGGTCCGATTGATGATTCGGCGATTGGCTTGCAACACTGGAAAGGAATGGCCTTCTATATATGCCGCCGGAATCAGTGCTTCCTCCAGGTCCGATGGGAGTTGACCTTTTAGAGTTTTGAGGACCTTGCGAATCGGCTTTGCATTCTGGACAAGATCAGTGATGTCTTGGTGAAGGAGAGCAGATATGTCAAGCAATTTCTTCTTCACTTCGTCAGACAGCAAGCTTTGCCTAGAGCTGATTTCCTCCTCTTCAGCCTGCAACCGATCAAAATCGACTGATATGCTCTGGGTGGGTTGAGGAGTGTCTTGAGCCTGCAAAAGGAATGATTAGATATAATGTCAAAAAGCTGATATAATTATATCAGGCTAGAAGGTTTACTTGTTTCCAGGCCAGTTCTTGCTCAGCTCCAATCAAAGGGTTATTACTGCCCTGGATGTTTGCTTGGGCAATTTCGAGATCCGTCAAGACGTTCTGGATGATTTGCTAGAAGAGAGAAAATAAGAACAAGATGGATATCAATTATTGAATAAATCGGCTGATGATTACCGTTGCTTCTGGATCAGGGAGTTGTATCTGTAGAAGAGTTTGATCTTCTTGGCCCTGATCCATTTGTACTTGTTCTGCCTGAGGTTGCGGGCTTGATTGATGAGGTGACCCAGTTATAGTCCTTTCAGATGAGGATGTATGGCCTGAATGTTCCTGAATTGGACTTGATTGCATCTGAATAGGACTTGGTGATTTTTGTGGGTCCGATTCTGGTACTTCTTCGGCCGATGGGCTAGAAGACTTGATCGGACTGGGCTGTCGTGCAGAGGATTCTCCGATAACCTGAATTTACAGAAAGGATTAATTTCAATAAAGAAAGAAGTCAAGTTAATAAAGTTCTTGGAGTTACCAGAGTAGTCCTCGGACGTTTGGGAATTTTAGAGGACGTCTGCTTCTTCCTTTTCTTGCTATCACCATATATTGACAGAAGCTTGCCGATGGTAGGAGAGTCACAGCCGATCCACGGATCTGGCGAGATATTGCAGTAGACAACTTGCTTCCCCGATCGAGTCATCGTTGGAGGGGAACGATCGACGTCCTGGCAAAGGATTGTTCAGCAAAATAGAGTTATGTAAAAGAGAGAAAGCAAGTTTGCAAACATTACCTCTGGTTTGCCCTTGAAAGCAGGCTGCAACTTCTGAATATAAGTTTTGAGGGCGATACAGAATAGGTGTTGATGCCATTCAGCCCACCATGTGTTGAAGGTCTGATGAACTACAAGGCAAATTGCAAAGGTATCCAAATTGGTTTTGTCCATGGGAGGCTCAAGTCTGAAAAGGCGGTCCCATTCCAAGCCTGTGTCGATTTTTCCCCTCGGGAAAATTTGGTCGGTCAAAATCAGATAAGGTGGAAGCTGTCCTATGCCAAATTGTCGAGCAGCCAAGTTTGGGTGATAGTATTCATATGTTGATTGCCCTGACTTGCCCTGACTAAGGCCGATTGGGAGAAATCGAGCACTGATGCAGGTTCGGAAAATTGCCAAGGCTTCTGAATCTGCCTCTACAATCATTGTTAATCTGAATTTGTAGGGCAACTCAAATTCATCGGCATGATCGTACAAAAACCAGACCATTTTTTCATCAGAGATGCCCTTGTAAAAAAGTGCAAAATACTTGGAAGATTCCTTGCCTGATAATTTCTCAGCAGGAAAGCCCATAGCAGCTTCACCAAGTGAGGTACACCGACGCCAGATAATCTCTTCCGATTCAGGCTTGCTCTCTGGGAATTTAAGCCTTCGAACATCTACCTTGACAACTTTGCTCAGATGTAGCATTAGCCACATCTGGATGAACCACCACGGCCCGCCAAGGTTGGAGATGGGTGATCCAGCTCTCAGGCGCTTGGCGACTTGATGAAGCAAATTGTATGCTGCTCCCAGGAGGAGTTGACCAAGGCTGATAACATGGTCACTCACAAGCAATTCGGCCAGATGTTGGAAGTTGCCTGTTGGACCAAGGGTGGTTCCGCAAAAGAAAAACCTGTCCAACCACATGTTCAGAAAGGCCACATGTTCACGGTCGGTCACAGATCCGGTCCGATGATTCTTCTCCATATATCCCGTCCAACCGCCACAGCTCTTGGTCTTGAAATGATGTTTGACTTTGATGTTGAGCTGAGAGGGGCGCTTGTCGCCGGTGACATTGAGACCAAGAAGCATAACTACATCAAGCAGTGTTGGGGTCATCGGACCATGTCCGAAAAGGAAAGCATTCAGAGCATCGGACCAAAAGTGTGATGCGGCGATCAAAAGATTCTCATTCTTGGCCATGGGGCCGATACTGAGGCCGATGCATTGGGCGATATCCAATCTGTCCCAGATTGCAGACTTGGAGGCCGATATCCTCAGATACCAGTTTTTCCATCCGGGGAGAACTGTCGGCCAAGAGCGAAATGCATTCTTCCAATCTTCGAGGTCAAATCCGGAAGTTTTGAATGGGAGGCGCAAAGTTTCCAGATTGATAATCTCGGCCGGATCCGGATCTCCCATTGGACCAAGAAAATAAACCCCATCGGCTGCGCCCGAAGGGATTAGGGTTTGGGCACGAATATCCTAAAAGAAGATTGCGAAAATGGGGATAAATTTTAAAAGCCGAATTTCAGGCAGGAAGTAAAATCGAGATCAGTAGGGTACCTCTGGGATTGGATGATGTAGTTCTCCTACTGATGATTCCGCGGGTGTCGAAGAGGAGCCTGAGGCGAAGACAGTTGATGAAGAAGGGGTTGAAGAGCTTGTCGCTGCCGCCATTGTTGAGGTCATGACTGCCGCCATTGTTGAGCTTGTGATTGCAGCCATGGTAGAGGGAATAGCAGATGGAGAACCCGCTGAAGCAGATGCGGAGGTGGAAGCAGATATCGAAGAATGGAGGGCACCCATGGAGGATGATTGAGCCATTTTGAGCAATTTGATGAAGGTTTGGGCAAATGAGAATGGCCGCTCGGGAGAGAGAGGAAGAAGAAGATGAGCAGTACAGGCTCTGGCGAAGAAGGAAAAGTGAACAGTGTAGCTACCGGCAGTAATTTTATAAGGTGAAAACAGTCGTGGCCCGAAGATTGAGGAGCCGTGCAGTACAGGGATGGGAAGTTTCGGCACGAAAATCGGTGAAGGAGTTATGATGACAGATACGAATTTTGGAACAAAATGATATTTTACTCCAAAATTGGGGGGCATGTGTTGACACCAGATTTTCGCACCTGACATACAGAGTCAGATGGTGACATGAGACTGTGCGGTGGACCCATTGACTAGTCAAAGCCAAAGGTGACAGAGAAGGAAGCCGATGCCAAAGAGGAGTCCGATGAAGCGGGGGTCCGATCCGATGACGAATACAGGGAGAAAAGACGTGTCGGCTAAGAGGGAAGCGTGTCAGATCCGGGGACTATTTCCTTTTCAGAAGACGTATAAGAGTCCCATTGTATCTTAAGATTAGTTTGCTTTATTTAGTTAGTTTGGTCCGATCAGGACTCTCCATGACCAGGGTATAAATATGAACCCTCGTCCATTGTAAAGAACAATTCTCACAATTCAATACAACCCGGCTTCACGCCAAAACCCTTAGTAGTAGTTACCGACGAAGCTCATTGGTGGACGGGCTGCATCAGTTCTGATCTCCTGCTTACCAGTAAGTTAGTCAATTTATCGAACTAATATAGGCTTTGAATTGAGGCGCATCGCCCTTTCTCGTTTATATTGTTCAACCGATTTATCTCTGAATAATCAAGATTGATATAGATTCCCTACGTCGGAGCTAGATCAATATTGATTATTCAATAGATTATCGTTTATCGGACTATACTTTAAGCCTAGATTCCCTACGTCGGAGCTAGGTATCAAGATTAGTCTAGATTCCCTACGTCGGAGCTAGAGTAATTTTGGTTACTAAAGATAGTCTTTGCGGTTTGTTGGAGCTGCTAGATTGGTTTAGATCTACGCCATGTGAATCAATTCTACTTCTTCAACGGCTTTGAGCATATGTCTTGGTCCGATTTAAGCAATATTTACCTTACAGCATCGTTCTATGTCCGATCTTGCTTTGTGGTTTAATCTAGTTGTTCTTTGAGCATTGCATTGATGTAGATTCCCTACGTCGGAGCTGGATCTGTGTAATGCGCTTAGATTAATCTTTAACTGTCATGCTTGGTCTAGATTCCCTACGTCGGAGCTAGGTTCATCTTGATTAGTTAAAGGAAGCTTTGGTTATGCCTTATTGCTATTAGAATGTTAAGTGTGGTGTAGATTCCCTACGTCGGAGCTGGATCTTGCTTAATTGTTCAGTAGCATATCTTAGAATCAGAACGTACCTGTTAATGTTTTATCTGCTTACGTTGCTTAATCTGATCAACACCTGTGCGAGCATCTTGTTTAATTGACAGGTTGGTGAATCGAGTCTGATTATCTAGCTATCTGATCTGATCATAGCTGGAGAAATCTAGATTCCCTACGTCGGAGCTAGATTTCTCTGAAAAGGCTATAGTCCGATCGGCTGGTTAGATAGTCCGACAAGATGAGTCAAACTGGCAATTAGACAAGATGGACAATGTATCGGCTTACACTGTGATTATTTAATATCTTGTTTCAAGACACAGCTGATCCATTATTTTACATATTGGCCTTGTTATATGCTTTATTTTATTATTCAAAGGCTGGTTTGTTATATCAATCAATGTCCGATCCTGATTGGTCCGATCCTGAGATCCGATTTGATGTCTGATTGAGGTCCGATCACTCGGTCCGATTGACGTCATCACTGAGGTCCGATTCTGAGGTCCGATCGGTATCGGCCGATGCGTGTCTGATTGGGTCTTGGCTACAATTCGACGTTACTCCATCGTCTGAAATAAAGCCGGCACAATCATAGAGCAATTTAACTGTTTTATCCCCTTGTCAATTTCAGGTCAAATTGACTGGCACGCCGCGAACCTGAACTGGAGTGTAGACTGGCACTGGAGCGAAGCAGACTCTCCCCGGTCATCGTGTGCTGCACGCGGGAGATACGACCGCCGATTTTCCGCGTCAACACAATTTTCAGTCATCATTTCAGATTGTTGTTGCACACCGGCAGTCACCATACAGTCGTGTGGTTGCTGCAGTCGGCAGTGGGATGACAGAAACAACACTGATTTTCACTCTTTAATGCAAGCCAATAAACCATAAACATTTCAATTTTGTAAATGAAAAAAACACCAATTTGAACAAAGACAGGGTATGTAAAAGCCTATCGATTGTAGCATTGCAACAGATTATAAGAATATGTTGACCTGCAGTATAGTATGCCATACATAAGAAAATTACAAGCTAAAACCATTGCTGTAAAGCCTGTAACAGCAATAAAAACAGGCAGCTAGCTCTTAAGAGTCACACCCCGGTGTTTCTGGTGCAAGCAAGCATGGCGATCCTTTTGGCTACATCGTGACACAAGTAAAATTCTACACATGATCATGGCGATCCTTTACAATTAAGAAAATTTGATTCTACAGTTTAAAGGCTATACTCATTGTTTGACTTTTATATATATGAGAAAAATTAAAAAAATGTTGAACACTAGAATACAGGACATGTAATTAACATGTTCATCTTGAATTTAGGGGGACAATAGTTGCTGGCTTCCCCAAGAGCTGAACAGCAGAAAAGAAGGAGAACACTGCAGTAAATAGTGTGGTGTAACTTCTACAAACAGAACTGATTCAATGCATTGACAATGAAGCAGACTATACAACAGGCAGACCACTACAAAATATCAACGCATAATCGAATTAGCAAACTGAATGAAGCAAATCGGCATACCTTATCAGCATCCGACATCCCGCTTGGATTTTCTCTAATGGCTGATGCATAGAAACCTGAAAACTTCCCGACTTCAGCCTTGATACTGTCCCAACGGATCTGTAGAGATCGGATACTCCTAACTGGGTTTGATTCCCTCCGGGAGTTGTATCGCTCCACAATCCTTTTCCACATCCGATCTTTTTTTTGTCCATTACTTGTAATTGGGTCACAGCTAATTTCAAGCCAGGACTTCACAAGATTGACATCTTCATCTGGGTTGAAATTGCATAACTTGGTCCTACTGGTTACCACCTTTGTCCTCTTTCCTTTTCCTTTAGCCGCTGAGCTGGGTGGCTGTTCTATGACATGTACCTCTTCGTCTTCCACAGATGGTTGTGGGTTATCAGCCAGCTGCAATACTTGTGGACCACTTGTACAGGGATGCATCATTGAGGCATTGGGTGCAAACTGCTGCATTCCTTGGGGGAACCAGGATGGAGTTCCTTGGAACCCATACATGTATGGGTTCCAGCCAGCCTGGTACGGAGGAATGTTGGCACCAGGAGGAAAGTTGGCAGCAGGAAATGATCCATGTGATACATCATTGCACTGGTTTGGGTCCATCCTGAAATCACAGGCACAAAACTTACATCAATGGTAGCAAACACAATATCAGAAAATAAGATGTTCAAGGACAGTAGAAAATAAGACTGTGGAATCCATTCTAGCTGATCACTGCAGTACAAGTGGCTGTCCACAACAGGTTATAAGTATGGGGGGGGGACATTATTTTAGAACAATGTGAGGCTTCAATTATATGACAAGTCAAGAAGACCATTGTTTGCATAACACCTAGCTGCCGCAGTCCTTGACCTCTTTTTGTAACATCAAACACCTAGCTGCAGTCTCAAATGAAGCTCAAAATCAATCATATGTGATTGGGCCATTTGTTGACTTAAACTGCTAGACTCTGGACCTACAGGAAATGCCTACCATATATGAGAGTTTCCATACAACATGACCTACAGGAAATGCCTACCACATGCATTTGTACCAACTTGGTTCAAAAAATAACAGATAGCTGATTTCTTCTATGCAATTGTGTGGTCATTTGGTCAATCATATATCCCCTAATCTATCAACTTGGTTCAGGTAGCAGAAGTTAGCAACAAAAGTGACCATGATCAATTCCCTGAAGCTAATCAAGTCTAGAACTAAACCATCATGTGTCCTAATTTTGTATTTATGAATTATTTACAAAAAAATGTTATCATCTTTCAGTGCATATTTGCAATGTAACCAAGTAGCAAAGTTGACATCACGTGAACTTGTTCGTCATAAAGAGATGGCAATATAGCCGATGCAATGCAGCATGGAGGTCACCCAACTGTAAGAAAAATATGTTCATCTCACCCTGAATCTCTTTTGACAGTTCTACTTCTAGACTCTGGACTATCTAAACCAACTTTAAGCACACAGAATGTGACTATGTGAGGCTTTCTAGACATATGTCGAGCACACACTAGCAGATAACTTAACTAAAAAAACTAGCAGATAACCATTTGCCACTCTTGTGAGGGTAGGAGCGGATGGCCACAAGTGGGGGAGGACGGGCTCGAGGCAGGGGAGCTCGAGGGCAGGGCCGCACGCTGCTTTGGGACGGCGGCGGTGGCCCCGACTTGTCTTCCCGATCCAAAGGAGGAGGCGACGACGAAAGGGTCCGGCGGAGGCGGGCCCTCCCCGGCGCAGATCCGCTCTTCCCTCGAGCAGATCAGGGGCGGATAACGGTGGATCGGCCCAGCGGCGGCGCCATCCGGGCAGCGGCGCGAACGGGATCTCGAGACGCGCAGGGGCGTCAAGGGCGCGAAGGGGAGGTCGGGCCGTCGCGAACAGGACGCGAGCAGGCCGCCGCGAATAGGAAGCGCTGGCAGGCCGGGCGAGCACGGGGCGGCGGCGGAGAGGAGCGACGGCGCGAGCGCGAGGATGGGGACGGCCACGAGCGCGAGGAAGAGGAAGGGCGCGAGCGTGAGGAGTCGTTGGGCGAGGACGAGGCATACCATTTCCGGGGAAACGCTGAATATAGCGGAACGGACGTGGTACTGCAAGATAGCGCTCGTGGTAGCGTACCCCGCTGCAGGCTCTGATCCGGTAAACTGGTACTGCAGGATGGCGTACCGGACCGCGTAGCGGATCCACTGCAGACAGCCTAAGAAACCTAGCTACACCTGTAATGTGTGCATTGGATAGAGTGTTGAATAGTCCGGGATGGCATGTGCAATATCAGCTGGTGACACATGAAGAGCTAATCAACTAGAGTGTGTTATGAGCACTGTCCGCTACGGTACTCCATACTACTCTATACTAGTGTCTAAAAAGGACTAGTATATAAAGATCGTACGGTTGAGATTAATTGTATACTACTGGAGACTTGACATGTAGTATAGTAGTATACAGTGAGAAGTATAGTAGTATATGGGTATTTTGGGGAAAAATTAATGGCGTAATTGAAATATTTATATTTTTTAAAAAATACTTTGGTCCTTGATATATTTTTGTGCATCTCCAATCTCTATTTTCATTTCCATCCAAGTGAAATTACTAAATTGCCCCTTAATTATGAGGGTTTATACTATATACCACTCATTGGTAGTATGGAGTACCGTAAAAGAGCTCGTTGATTAACAAATAAGACTCGAGAGTAAAGTAACAATATGTTTTCAGATTCGAAGCGCCTTGGTTTACACAACCTGGTTTTAAAGAAATGATCTTAGCAAAAGGGGCAGTTAGAGGAGATATGGAAGTTCAAGATTTGTGGTGTTTCCTGAAGCAGGGGATTAGAAGGTTTTGAGATGCTAGAGCATTAATCTTAACAGTAAAATGAGAAAGGAAACAAGGGAGTTGCTTGCAAAATTAAAAATAATAGACTACGAGGCTGAAAGTAGAGGGTTTTTGCCATCTTAGGGGAGACATAGTGCTATTGAGGACCAATTGGAAAATATATATTCATTTGAAGAATTACAACAGCAGAAGCAAGGAGGGTGGATTTTGGAGGGGGTGCTAATAGTGTTTACTTCCATGGGATTGCTAATGGGAGGAAGAACAAATGCACAATTTCACGCTAGAAGATGGAGATAGAGAAATTAAAGAGATTACAGAACATAAAGAACACATAGAGGGATACCATAGACAATAGACAATTGTTTGGAAAAAGTTTGGACGGAGAGACTAAACTGGGACATAATTTCTGGCAATATGAGGGATGCTTAAATGAAGATGAATCACAAGAACTGATTAGACCTTTCACAATGGAGGAACTGGCGAATGCGCTAAAGGATATGAATGTAGCCTTTGCTCCGGGCTCGGATGGGTTTAGATTGGAGTCTTATAGAGAGTTCTGGGAAGTGATAAAAGACACTGTTTTGGAGATGTTTCAAAAATTTCATAAATGAGAGCTAAATTTATCTAGAATCAATTATAGAATGATATCATTAATACCCAAGGTGAAGGAGGCCAACAACATTAGACAGTCTAGGCCGATAT
>CM014275.1:8241452-8268743 GCA_004135705.1 Alloteropsis semialata
GAGAGTCTCCGCGATTCGCCCGAGGAGTTCTCCGCCTCCGAGTAGCTTCGCTGCTCGCCCGAGGAGTTCTCCGCCTCCGAGTGGCTCCGCTGCTCGCCCGAGGAGTTTCCCGCCCTCGAAGGGCTCTCCGATTCGCCCGGGGAGTTCTCCGCCTCCGAGGAGTCTCCAGCTCCCCGGGTGAAACTACCCGGCCACGTCTGGCCCATCCAGCGCCGTACCCACTTGGTACCCGCCGCGTCAGAGCATGATGGGCGTCCGTCCTTCGCCACGGCAGCCACAGTGGCACTCGTCCCATCCGAACAGGAACGCTACAGTCTTGGGAGGAGCGCATGCGCAACACCGGGCGCCCAAGTACGATCCCAAGCGCCCATGGATGACACCTGGAACCCGAGCAGGACACCTGGAGCACCCGAGGACCTCGAGCAAGTCAACCACGACCCGGGAACTACCCGGGAGCTTACCCGGGAAGACGTCTACACCAACCACCCGGGATGTACGATCCCGGGTCCGGCGGGGCGCCCACTCCGTCAATACCTGCTCCCTGTACGGCTCGGCGCACGACGCAAGCTAAAGGCCTCGGGGCAGTAACTCTCCTTGTAATTTTCTATCTTTCTTACCCCCCGCTCCCTTCTCTCCTTGAGACTATAAAAGGGGACAAGGGGACATCAGTGGGGGAGAGGCCGACATCAGTCGAACACTCGGTCACAGCACGAACAGCACACTCGCTCGCACCGCACCGGGACTTGGGGCCCTCTCCCTCTCCCGACCAGTTTGTACCCCCTACTACAGACTTTGGACTTGAGAACATCGGCACATACTGGACGTAGGGTATTACTCTCCGGAGGCCCGAACCAGTCTAAAACCCCCTGTCTCTCGAGTCACCATCCGGGCTCCGACGCGCGATCGTAGTAAATTTACTTGTCGGCGGTAGAGAACCCCGACACCCCCATTACCCGTCGTCAAAGAAGAGGTGGCCCAGAACCACCACGATGATGAAGGAGAGGAGCGGCGTAACCCGTGCAACGCAGACCAGCGCCAGGAACACTACCAAGAGCATCGCGACAGGCTCCAACGACATCGCCAGCCTGACGATCTCCGCCATCACATCAGGGGGTATGCCCGCGACATCCGCACCGAACTCGATGCTCGGCACCAAGAGCGCGACGCCGCCTAGCTCGAGCGCCGTGAGCGGTACGACCGGGACTACGGCCGACCTGTCCACCAGCCGGTGGGGGGAGCAGGTGATGCTGGAGCAGAAGATGACGAACGCCGCGTCGTTAACGAGCTCGTGGAGCACGAGCAATACGACGCGCGGTATGGCCCTCCGCGGGACGACCGCCGCCAATGGCGTAATGACGCTCGGTGTCGGGGTTCTTTACCGCCGGCAAATAATAAAACCGTGGAGAGCGCGTCGGGCCTCGGGTGGTAGTGCAAAAGGACACGGGGGTTTATACTGGTTCGGGCCACCCACGGGGTGTAATACCCTACGTCCAGTTCGTGCTGCTCGTGTTATTTGCACTGGTTTGTGGTAGGGGGTACAAGTGGGCGAGAGAGGGAGAGTTTCCCAAGTCTCTGGTGCGTGAATCGAGCTCAGTCCAGTGACCGGCTGGAAGAAGAAGAAAGTCGAGGGAGAGTACTCCTCGGGAGAGAAGAGAGGCTCCCTGCCTCCTGTAGGAGGCCTAGGAGAGAGGAGAAAAAGAGTCCATCTGCCTCGCGCAGGAGGCCCAGACTTCCCTTTTATAGTTCAAGGGAAGGCTGTAGAAGAGGTACAGTAAAGGGTAAAACGGGAAAAAAGGAGGCGTGTCTGCCCATGCTGTGGGGCCCGTCGTCCTTTCGAGCACTGTAGCCATGTCCTGCTGGTGTCAGTTGCGTCAGGGAGTGGTTGGCACAGTGTAGCAGCTTGACTCCGGGTGCTTCGGTCTTCCCGGTGGTTGCTTGGTCGCGAAGAGTCGAACCAGTCGGAGACGGAGACTAGTCGGGCGAATCGGAGTCTTGCTGGGCGGGTCGTGATTCTTGTCGGGCGATGCGGAAAACTGGTCGGGCGAGCACCTTGCCGGGCGAGGGAGCAACTCCTCGGGCGAAGGGGCAGCTTGTCGAGCGATGGTAGCAGCCTGTCGGACGATGGTGCATCTCGTCGGGCATGGCGACTACTCGGGCGAGACGGAAACTACTCGGATGCGGTGGGGACGAAGACCAATCGAGCGAGCGGGATGGGAACTACTCGGATCGGGTGTTTTTGTTGCCGGCGTTCCTGTGCTTAGTTTATTTGCCGTTGCTCACATGCGCGGGTCAGCCCCTGCATGCATGTGGCCGTAGGCCAGGTCGGGCCCTCCTGCACTTGTTGCCTACCTGTGCACTCGGGTGCTGCTCCTGTGCGTATTTGAGAGGCCTGGTCAAAAGGCATAGGCCTAGGCTATGGGCCTACTGCTTTTTATTTTGCTGCTGCCTTTGTTCGGGTGGAGGTAAACCAGAGAGAGAGGGATAGCTGCCGGGGCTTTTAACTTTTAATCCGCTGCCATTGGGTACCCCTAATATTGGTATCCGACAGTAGCCCCCGAGCCTGGGAGCGAGTCGTAGACTCGGTCGCGGGTTTAATTATCGTGATGCCAGGAACGTGGTGGAGTTTCGGGTGGGGGCGCGCGAGCGCACCCGCCGGGTGTAGCCCCCGAGCCTGTGGGCGAGTGGTACACTCGCTCGCAGGTTTATGGCATTGGTGTAGTGATTTGCGAATTGTGCGACCGCGCTGCTGGTCTCTGTTAGCGATTTCGACCCCGTGTGCATCCCGAGACCGGGGTCCGGACGGGGATTCGTTTCGTCTTTTTGCGTTTTTCCCCTCACGCTTCCCGTGCGATAGGAAGGAGGGTAAGAGACGTATCGCGCTTTGCCACGCAGGCCGAAGCACGACTCTCGTTGAGCTACAAACGGGTAGGTTCGAGTGAGGCCCGACGCCCCTTCGATGGGGAGTCGATGGATCAGCTGGTGATCGACCTCAAATTCCTAGTGGTGAGATCATCTAGTTACCAAGTCCGTTCGACCGGACCCAGCGGCTCGCTGCCTTTCCATCGGAGGAAAAACCATGATCTTTCTTTCCACCAGAACTCGAACGCGTTTCAGGATGGTCGTGGCGCTCGTGCGCCAGAGTACTGGCCGCTGGGACCCATCCTTCACTGCCCCTCGCTCGACAAGGTGCCCGGGGGCGGCTGTTGAACCCTTCGACAGGCCAGCCTTCGAACCCCCGTTGGAATCACCTGTCAGGTCGACTGTCGAAGTCGTCCGTCCCGGTGCCCAGCCCCCGAGCGCAGGGCTGCGAGGGGTCGTTAGGGCCGGTGGGAGCCGCTTAGTTTAGAGAGTTCGAAAAGCGCGTTTCGGAAATCGATCACATGCGTATGCTTGACCCCGCGTGCCGAGGTCGGGCGAGACAAAAGGTGCCGTTCCCTGCATGTAGGGGTTGCGGCAAGCTTACCGGAACTTGCCGTGCCGAGCTGCAAAAAACAGCGTAATGCAAAAGCATTGCGTAAAGCGAGGAGTCGGGAATTATTCGTTACTATCGGAAAGTTGCGTACGCCCTGCCTTTATTAGGCTACGTATTTCCTCGGGTAGTTGGCTTATCACGTGTTAAGCACCAAGTTCCACTGACCACTGCTCGTGGAGAGGGCGGCTTACCGCAGACTACACTGCTCAGCGGGGAGGCTTAGGTGTAGGCGGCACGTAGGACGAGGTTTCACAGATGAGGCCATTGCTACCCGAGTACTTTAGCGACACCCAAAAGAGGCATGCGAGAGTGTAAATGGAAATGTATGGAAATACGAAGGATCGTGGTAAAACTTAGCCGTTTGAGCGTTCCGTCGTTGAGGCTGAGTCGAGCGAGCCATCCGAGTCGGGCAGCACACTCCACGGGTGGCGCGACCGAGTCGGTTGGAGTCGAGGCCGGGGCGGCGCACTCCTTTGGAGGCGCGGCCGAGTCGGTCGGAGTCGAGGTCGGGGCGGCGCAGTCCTTTGGAGGCGCGGCCGAGTCGTTCGGAGTCGAGGTCGGGGCGGTCGGAGTCGAGGTCGGGCGGCGCAGTCCTTCGGAGGCGCGGCCGAGTCGGTCGGAGTCGAGGTCGGGCGGCGCACTCCTTTGGAGTCGCGGCCGAGTCGGTCGGAGTCGAGGTCGGGCGGCGCACTCCTTTGGAGGCACGGCCGAGTCGGTCGGAGTCGAGGTCGGGGCGCGCACTCCTTTGGAGGCGCGGCCGAGTCGGTCGGAGTCGAGGTCGGGGCGCGCACTCCTTTGGAGGCGCGGCCGAGTCGATCGGAGTCGGTCGGGGCGCGCACTCCTTTGGAGGCGCGGCCGAGTCGGTCGGAGTCGAGGTCGGGGCGCGCACTCCTTTGGAGGCGCGGCCGAGTCGTCGGTCGGGGCGCGCACTCCTTTGGAGGCGCGGCCGAGTCGGTCGGAGTCGAGGTCGGGGCGGCGCGCACTCCTTTGGAGGCGCGGCCGAGTCGGTCGGAGTCGAGGTCGGGGCGGCGCACTCCTTTGGAGGCGCGGCCGAGTCGGTCGGAGTCGAGGTCGGGGCGGCGCACTCCTTTGGAGGCGCGGCCGAGTCGGTCGGAGTCGAGGTCGGGAGCGGGCGCTGGTCGGGGCGGAGCTGGTAGACAACGTGATTACGTCGGTCGGCGCTGCAGCTCTCTCTGTCGTTGTGTCGTGCGCTCGTTCGGGGGCGTGCCTCGCCGTGGCGGCCCTGCGCGAGATCATGAAAACAAAAAGCTGTTACAGGTTAGTTGAGGTCATTTGCGGACTTTGGGCACGGTCGTCCTGCCGCGGTGTTCCTCGCGGGGGTCGCCCACTGCTGCTGCGCCGCGGGTGCGCGGCCGCGTGGTGTTGATGCTGCTGTTGGTGGGGTCGCGGTCGCCGTTGGGGATGTCGGGGCCATCGGCGCCGTTGGAGACGTCGGGGCTGTCGGTGCTATAGGCAAGGTCGCGGCCTCCATTGCTGCTGTCGAGCCACCCCTGCGCACATCGTCGAATGCTCCGTCCTGCCTGACTCCCGTGCATCTCAAGTATGCAAGCGTGTGTGTTGCTGGGAGGCTAGACCGCGCCCACACGCATGCGAAGCCGGACTAGCGGGGCTCGGTGGCGTTGTCGTTGCCGTCGTTGTCGACGCCGGAGCCGTTGCTAACAGCGTTGTGGTCGTCGTCGCGGCCGTCGGTGCCGCGGCCGTCGTCGTCGTCGCGGTTGACGCCGTCGTGGTCATCATTGCGGCCGTCGGTGCCGCCGCCGTCGTCGCCGTCGTGGTTGACGGCGTCGTGGTCGTCGTTGCGGCCGTCGGTGCCGCCGCCGTCCGTCGCCGCGGTTGACGGCGTCGTGGTCGTCGTTGCGGCCGTCGGTGCCGCCGCCGTCGTCGTCGCCGCGGTTGACGGCGTTGTGGTCGTCGTTGCGGCCGTCGGTGCCGCCGCCGTCGTCGTCGCCGCGGTTGACGGCGTTGTGGTCGTCGTTGCGGCCGTTGGTGCCGCCGCCGTCGTCGTCGCCGCGGTTGACGGCGTTGTGGTCGTCGTTGCGGCCGTTGGTGCCGCCGCCGTCGTCGTCGCCGCGGTTGACGGCGTTGTGGTCGTCGTTGCGGCCGTTGGTGCCGCCGCCGTCGTCGTCGCCGCGGTTGACGGCGTTGTGGTCGTCGTTGCGGCCGTTGGTGCCGCCGCCGTCGTCGTCGCCGCGGTTGACCACCCGAGACCCGTAAGGAGAAAGACGTGACGCGCAAAGGCCCCACGGTGGGCGCCAACTGTCGGGGTTCTTTACCGCCGGCAAATAATAAAATCGTGGAGAGCGCGTCGGGCCTCGGGTGGTAGTGCAAAAGGACACGGGGGTTTATACTGGTTCGGGCCACCCACGGGGTGTAATACCCTACGTCCAGTTCGTGCTGCTCGTGTTATTTGCACTGGTTTGTAGTAGGGGGTACAAGCGGGCGAGAGAGGGAGAGTTTCCCAAGTCTCTGGTGCGAGAGTCGAGCTCGTCCAGTGACCGGCTGGAAGAAGAAGAAAGTCGAGGGAGAGTACTCCTCGGGAGAGAAGAGAGGCTCCCTGCCTCCTGTAGGAGGCCTAGGAGAGAGGAGAAAAAGAGTCCATCTGCCTCGCGCAGGAGGCCCAGACTTCCCTTTTATAGTTCAAGGGAAGGCTGTAGAAGAGGTACAGTAAAGGGTAAAACGGGAAAAAAGGAGGCGTGTCTGCCCATGCTGTGGGGCCCGTCGTCCTTCCGAGCACTGTAGCCATGTCCTGCTGGTGTCAGTTGCGTCAGGGAGTGGTTGGCACAGTGTAGCAGCTTGACTCCGAGTGCTTCGGTCTTCCCGGTGGTTGCTTGGTCGCGAAGAGTCGAACCAGTCGGAGACGGAGACTAGTCGGGCGAATCGGAGTCTTGCTGGGCGGGTCGTGATTCTTGTCGGGCGATGCGGAAAACTGGTCGGGCGAGCACCTTGCCGGGCGAGGGAGCAACTCCTCGGGCGAAGGGGCAGCTTGTCGAGCGATGGTAGCAGCCTGTCGGACGATGGTGCATCTCGTCGGGCATGGCGACTACTCGGGCGAGACGGAAACTACTCGGATGCGGTGGGGACGAAGACCAATCGAGCGAGCGGGATGGGAACTACTCGGATCGGGTGTTTTTGTTGCCGGCGTTCCTGTGCTTAGTTTATTTGCCGTTGCTCACATGCGCGGGTCAGCCCCTGCATGCATGTGGCCGTAGGCCAGGTCGGGCCCTCCTGCACTTGTTGCCTACCTGTGCACTCGGGTGCTGCTCCTGTGCGTATTTGAGAGGCCTGGTCAAAAGGCATAGGCCTAGGCTATGGGCCTACTGCTTTTTATTTTGCTGCTGCCTTTGTTCGGGTGGAGGTAAACCAGAGAGAGAGGGATAGCTGCCGGGGCTTTTTACTTTTAATCCGCTGCCATTGGGTACCCCTAATATTGGTATCCGACACTCGGCCCCGAGCCGACCCAGTCCGACCTCCCCGCCGTGACTATCGCAATGCCGAGGAGGAAATCTTCGACGGCTTCGCTGCCTTCACCGCCCGACTCCGTGCCATCCGCTGGCTCGAGTCCTTCAAGCCAGCCCTCATGGAGAAGTTTGACGGTCGCTCCGACCCTAAGCTCTGGCTCAAGACGTACCATACAGCAGTCAAAGCTGCTCACGGTTCCAATGACCAAGCCGCTGCCTACTTCCCCGAGATGTTAGGCAAGAAAGCACTCCTGTGGCTTGAGGGCGTCCCCCGGGACACCATTGACAGTTGGGCAGATCTCTGCCACGCCTTCACCAAGAACTACCAGGCGAGCTACACTCGGCCAGACACCAGATTCGATCTGGACAATGTCAAGCAGAAGAAGGGTGAAAGTCTCCGAGATTACACTGACCGTTTCTTCGACAACCAGAACAAGATCGCCGATGTCGAAGACCGGGATGTCATTGACGCGTTTCGACGCGGTCTCATTGACAACCAGCTGTTTCGCACGCTCTTCAAAACCAACCTAGTCACGGTCTCCGACCTGATGGAGGTGGTCAACTTGGAGGTGCGGGCCGACCAAGCCGAGCAAGCTTAGTTCAAGAGCAAACAGAAGCGCCCGGAAGACGACGATCGGGTTGAGAGCTCGAAGCGCCACGAGCCGCTATGTGGGCGCAAGGCGGGCCCTGAGCCCCTTGTAGCCCTAGCAGAAGAAGAAGGCCGGCAGGAACCCAGGTTCCTTGCCGAAGAATTCCACGACACACTGAACGATCAGTGCCCCTTCCACAAGGACGCAAAGCACAATCTCCGTGATTGTCATGCGTTGCTCAAAGAACTCGGCGCCCTGCCGCCGACCAAAAAGAAGCGCTACAACAACAACAGCGGCCGCTACAACAACTATCGCCGCGATGGCTATAACGGCGATCGGCGGGACGACTACCGCCGCAGGGAAGACCGCGACCGCCGCGACGACTATCGACGCGGCGAGCGCGACCGCGATGCTCCGGCCCACAGCGACGACCAACGCCGCCAAGACGACGAACACCACCTACCACCACCGCCAGAAGTCCCCAGGCGGGCCAATGGCGACTTCCAGCATGCTGACCACCAGGTCAACGTCATCATCGGGGGGCCCAGCGCCTTCCCAGATCGGCGCAAGGGCAAGCTCCATATGCGCGAAGTGAAGATGGTCTCTACCAAGCCAGTGGAATACCTCTAGTGGTCGAAGACGCCCATCACCTTCAGTCGTGCCGACCACTGGGCATACCTTCCCGAGCCAGGGTCATACCCACTCGTCGTCACTCCAGTCGTCGAACGGGTCCTCCTCTCCAAGGTCCTGATCGACGGCGGGAGCGCCCTGAACATCATCTTCACCAGTACCCTTAACAGCATGGGGTTCAACTACAGCAGGCTCCTGAGCGCCGAAGATCCGTTCTTTGGCATTGTGCCAGGAAAAGCTTCCTACCCGATAGGAAGAGTCGCCTTACCAGTCACGTTCGGCACGTCCGACAACTACCGCACGGAGTTCCTATACTTCGAGGTAGCCGACTTCAAGAGCTCCTACCACGCCTTGTTTGGCAGGCCCATGCTGGCCCGATTCATGGCGATTCCGAACCACACCTACTTGGTTCTAAAGATGCCGGCGCCTAATGGCGTCCTCTCCATCCGTGGAGACATCACGACCTCCTTCGAGTGCGACGGGGAGGCTATCAAGATAGCCGAGTTGTCCCAGCAACTCGGCAACACTACCTTGCTGGTGGAAGAAGCCCCCAAGGCGGCAGCCGGCGAGCCTGTCCTCCCAGAATAGAAGCAGCAGCCCACGGCGCTGACACCTGTTGACGCCCCCAAAGCGATCAGCTTGGGACTTGACGACCCCTCCAAGATGGCCCTCATAGGGCCAGGTTTCGCTCCCAAATAGGAAGACGCGCTCACCTCCTTCCTCCGGGACAACTGGGACATCTTCGCATGGAAGCCATCAGACATATCGGGTGTTTCGAGGGAGAAGGCTGAGCACTCCTTGGACTTGAGCATGACCGCGAAGCCTGCCAAATAGAAGCTGCGCCGATTTGCCCAAGATCGTAAGGAGGCTATTAGGGTAGAACTGAATAAGCTCCTAGCTGCCGGTTTCATTAGAGAATGCAAACACCCCGAGTGGCTTGCAAATCCTGTACTTATAAAGAAGCAATCTGGTGAATGGAGAATGTGCATTGACTACACGGATCTTAACCGCTACTGTCCTAAAGACCCCTTCCCTCTTCCACGAATTGATCAAGTCGTCGACTCTACGTCCGGCTGCGTTCTCCTGTGCTTCCTCGACTGCTACTCAGGTTATCACCAGATAGCCCTGAAGACGTCCGACCAGGACAAGACTGCGTTCATCAACCCACACGGCATCTACTGCTACAAGACGTTGACGTTCGGACTGAAGAACGCCGGTGCCACGTACCGGAAGGCCATCCAAGGTTGCCTGCAGAGCCAAATCGGCCGCAAGGTGAAAGCCTACGTGGATGATGTCGTCGTCAAGACGTACGATGCCGACTCCCTAATCGTCGACCTCCAGGAGACATTCAACAACTTGCGCCGCTTCAGATGGAAGCTCAACCCCATAAAGTGCATATTCGGGGTGCCGTCAGGAAAGCTCCTGGGCTTCCTGGTCATCCAGCGCGGCATCGAGACGAACCCAGTCAAGCTGGACGCCATACGCAACCTCAAGGAGCCAACATGCAAGAAAGGCATCATGAAGCTCACTGGAATGATGGCGGCCCTGAGCTGGTTCATCAGCAAGCTCGGCGAGAACGGACTTCCGTTCTTCAAGATCCTCAAGAAAGCGGACAAGTTCGAGTGGACTCCTGAGGCAAGCAAGGCTCTGGCCGACCTCAAGGAGTTCCTAGTCACCCCCCCCGGTACTTACGGGTCCGACCCCCAGGGAAGAGCTCTTGCTATACATCAAGGCTACCACTCATGTGGTCAGCACGGCCCTGGTCGCCGAGCGACCAGAAGGAGGCCACCCATACAAGGTCCAGCGCCCCGTATACTTCGTCGGTGAGGTACTCAGCGAGTCCAAGGTCCGGTACCCCCATCCTCAGAAGCTGCTCTACGCGCTCCGGATAACAGCCAGGAAGCTACACCACTATTTCCAGGCTCACATCATTTGAGTCATCTCGAATTTTCCCCTCAGAGCTATCCTCCACAACAGGGATGCCAACGGCCGTATAGTCAAGTGGTCCGTCGAACTCGACGAGCGTCCCATCAACTTCGAGCCATGGGAAGCCATCAAGTCCCAGATCCTGGCCGTCTTCATGGCCGAGTGGATGGTGATCCAGGCGCCGACCCCCGTGGAACGGCCGGAACACTGGAAAATGTACTTCGATGGCGCCTTCAACCTTGAGGGAGCCGGCGCAGGAGTGCTGTTCATCTCCCCAGAGGGGCAGCACCTCAAATACGTTCTTCAGATACACTACCAGGCCACCAACAATGGAGCCGAGTACGAAGCCCTCATCCACGGTCTCCGGATCGCAGTGTCGCTCGGCATCAAGCGGCTAATGTGCTATGGTGACTCCAAGCTAGTCGTCGAACAAGTCAACAAGAATTGGGACACGACCAAGGAAACCATGATCTCGAGCTCCACCATGTCCTCCGAGAGGACAACACTGCCGCCGATGTCCTATCCAAGCTAGGGTCCTCCAGAGCCCAGGTGCCAGTCGGCGTCTTCGTCCAAGACCTGCGCACCCCGTCCATCAAGATGCTTGGGGATGGCAGTCCTGTGCCCGATCCGGAGCCACTCCCGGATGGCCCGCCGGCCAACGAAGTTCTCGTGGTGGAAGCAGACTGCCGCGCCCCCTTTATCGCTTTCCTCACAGAGAACTGGTCACCGGGCACGAAAGAAGAGATCGTGAAGTTGACTCGGCGAGCGACAAATTACGTCGTTATAGGCGACGCCCTGTACAGAAAGGCCGCCTCCACAGGCATACTGATGAAGTGTGTCTTCCGTGATGAAGGCATCAGCCCCATGCAAGATATCCACTCGGGCACTTGCAGCAACCACGCGGCAGCCGGTACCCTAGTCGGCAAAGTCTACAGGGCAGGGTTCTACTGGCCAACAGCCTTGTCTGACGCAAGAGAGTTAGTGCGCTGCTGCACCGGCTGCCAGTTCTTCCAGAAGCAAGAGCACCTGCCGGCTCAGGCGCTACGGACCATCCCTCCATCCTGGCCATTCGCCATATGGGGACTCGACAACGTCGGGCCCTTCAAAACCGCTCCGGGCGGATTCAAGCACCTCTTAGTGGCGGTCGACAAGTTCACCAAATGGATCGAGTACAAGGTTGTGACTGACACCAAGTCGGCCACAGCTGCCAAGTTCATCGCAGAGCTTACCCACCGGTTTGGCGTCCCAAACCGCATCGTGACTGACCTCGGATCCGAGTTCACGGGACACGAATTCTGGGACTTCTGCCAGGACAACTACATCGACGTCTACTACTCCTCCACGGCGCACCCCAGGTGCAATGGCCAGGTTGAGCGTGCCAATGGCATGGTCCAGGACTCGCTCAAAAAGGCCATGTACGACGGACTCAATAAGCATGCCGGCCGCTGGGCCAAAGAGGTACCTCATGTCATATGGGGCCTACGAATGCAGAAGAGCAGAGCAACAGGATGCACCCCCTTCTCCCTGGTGTACGGCTCCGAAGCTGTTCTCCCAGTTGTCGTCGTCCATGGTGCTCCACGCATCCAGCACTACAACGAAGGTGAAGCAGAAATCGGCCGCCAGGTCGACATCGACTGCCTAGAAGAACACCGACTCGCTGCACTAGTCAGGCATGCCAGACATGAGCAGCAGGTACGGCGTTACCACGATAAAAACGTCCGGGAACGCTCTCAACGTCGGCGACTTGGCCCTGCGCCGAGTCATGTCCACCAAGGACAATCACAAGCTGTCGGCCCCCTAGGAGGGCCCCTTCATCGTCAAGGAAGTCGTCTCACCAGGAACCTACAGCCTCCAGTGGGCTAACGGCGACCCCGTCCCGAACGTGTGGAACATCGAGCACCTCGTCAAGTTCTACCCATAGAAATCAAAAAAAGCTATGTATCCCTCGTCTCATATCAATGAAAGTGCCTTTGCCTTGCTATATGGCTTGTTATTGATTCTTTACCCGACATCCATGCCGATGCTCGGGGACTGGGCCTGACCTAGACAGCGTTTTCTTCATCTCGATATTTGGGGGAGTCCCCGCTTACTCTGACTTCCGAGTCCTTGCCCAACCCTATGTTCCCCCCGACGACTACTGGGCTAACACAGCCGGTCCGAGTCCCTAACTGTGAAACCCTGAGCCCCGTGCTCAACCCACGCGCCCCATACACCTAAGCCTCCCCGCTGAGCAGTGTAGCAGGGTAAGCCGTCCTCTTCGTGAGCAGTTGTCAGCGGGTCAAAAAGGGTGCTTAAACGGCACAAGGTAGTGGCCAGTCGGGTGACGCGAAGTCCTAGTCGGCAGGGAAAAAGGTCCAACAGAACACCAACGCACATCAATGCTTCAAATAAACTCAGAATTTCATGCATATCTGAACACTGCAGAGTTTACATTTATAATTATTTTTACAGGCCCAGTTCTCTTGCTACAGCCTCGGCCAGAGGAGCACACTCGTCCACTAACTCGTCAAACTCATCGTCGGCGAGCTCCTCGGGAATGCCATCGGCGATCCGAGCCAGCTCCTCCATCGGGAAGTGTACCCGGAATAGCGCCAGTGTCCGGCTCCCGAAGCCAATTACAGTTTCCTGCATCAACTGGACGGTGCGGTTCGGACCGGCCCTAAGCCGTTGCACCAACGTCAGTGTCACCGAGCCTGACTCGGCAGGCACCAGCGAGTTGGCGTTGAACTCGGCCGCCTGTTTCAGCTCCAGTAATTCCGCCCGAAGCCCTGCAATGGAACCCACATAAGCATTCCGACTTATTCGAGCTCCAGAAGACTCGTCAGGAGATACTCACCATGCATGGCCTGGTCATGCGAATCCTTCAAGGCTTGATTAGCCTCCGTCATGTGTTCGGACTCGGCAGCCAGGCGAAGGTTGGCTGCTTTAAGCGTCCACACCTCCTCCTCCAGCTTCCGGTTGGCCCCGGCCAGCTTGTTCTCAAGCTTTTTCTTGGCCCCGGCCAGCTTGTCGACCTTCACCTGGAGGGCGTCCTCCCTCTTCTTCGCCTCTGCAAAGAAAGCGCTATAAGCACAGGTCGCCTGGACAAAATGCATACCAACGAGAAGCACAAGAACTTACCCTCGGCGAGAACCTTCATGTCATTCATGAGGTCCTCGTTGGTCTTCACGACGTCGGCGAGCTCCCGGTCCTTCTTCATAAGGAATTCCTTGGCAGCCTCAGCCTCACGGACTCTTTCCGTGTGGATCTGTGCCAAGATCCAGTGGTCCTTCAGGGCTTGCCGCCTGAACTCAAGATCCCTCACGGCTCGGGCCGTGAAACCCTGCCAGGAAAGATATTGGGCACTTGGTCAGCCCATGCCCTATAACATCAACAAGGTGCCAGGAAGATATACCTGTACAACTCGATTCAAGACGTCGGCCACGTTCTGCAGCTTCCGGAGCTCGCTCTCTTGATCCGTGAGGTCAAGTTCCATCCACTGCTCCAGAGTCAGCTCTGGCACCTGAGGCCTGCCCCTGGGCTCGGCCGCGATCGCCTCCACCAGGGAGGCCACGTGGAGACCAGCATCAGCATCTAGATCCTCCCCAAGGAGTCGGCCATCGTCATCTCCAAGTGGAAGGGGGCTTCTAGCCGGCTCCTCCGCCCCCGTAAGACCCTCTGGGGCCATATCCTCGAGGGTGACCTCGGACACTTTTGCCTGCAGGTCGTCCACCGGGGCGCCCGTCCCCAAGATGCGTGGAGGACTCGGCGGGCGTGGCGGCCCTAACATGCCGACCGGCACTTGTTCCAGCACGATCAGTGCAGTGCTAGACCCTGACCCCGCTTCCGTAGTGGCAGGCTGACTTGGCGGCGCCTTGCCGCCGGCATCCACCTGGCTCCCGAGCCTGCATCCAATACTTCGACAACTCAAGCCCTGTATACCAAAGGAACAAACAAGGAACGCCAAAATGACATACCCGCCCTTGCGCGGACGCTTGAACTGCACCCGTTGCAATAACTGCAGGGGTGTTTGGTTGGACAACTGCGTCGAGTCCGGCCGCAGCTCTGGTCGGCCAAAGATGCTCCCTTGACCCTCCAACTCAGGGCCTGAGGGAGACCCATCGGTGCCACCTCCCGAATCGCCCGCCGCCTTCCTTTTTCTCCGCACCTCGGCCTCGGCCCGCGCGGATTGCCCCAGCTTCGGGGGCGGCTTGGGGGACCCTCCTCGAGCTGCCCTTTGGGACTCGGTCACCTTGCGCACCGCTTGGCGCGATGACCTTCCCAATCCACCAGTCGGCGCCTGAGCCGCTGGGTCGCCCTCCAACTCCTCCTGGGGAGCCGCGATGAAGTCGGCCACCTCCCACTCGGCTTGTCCTTCGTCCACGACATGAGAAACCCGGGACGCTTCCTCCACCGTCATCAGCTTCTCCAGCCGGACATCGCCCTCGGGCAGGGGTGCCGGGCTGAAGTATTTCGTCGCTCGTTCCTGCAAGACACACACACACAGCAACATCACAGTCAGTTATGTCGGATACCTAGTAGCTCCGTGATCAGATATACAACATGCAAGGCAATTGAGAACTAACCGGCGGAGGAGGATTCTGCAAAGAAAACGGGACAGGTGTTCCTTCATTGAAGATCTTGCCGCACATAAAACCGGAGATCCTCTTACAAGCCTCCTAGACAGATACTGTCTGGACCTGCTCCCGAGTCGGGTCCTTGCCACCCGGGAACTCGTACCCGGGATGCACCCGGTCCTTGATCGGTTGTGTCAATCGCCGGACGAAGGAGATCATTACAGCTACCGCAGTTAAACCTCGCTCCTTCACTTCGGCGATCAACCCGAGCAGCTCCTCAGCTTCCTGCAGCTCCAGGCCCTCCGGCTGCGAATACCAGGAATCTTTCTTCTCCGGCCGGTGGCCAGTCCGGGCAGGCAGAGCAGGGAGGGTGGTTCGCCACATAGAACCACTCTTGCCTCCAATTTTTGTAGGAATTGTTCATGTCCAAGACGAAGTACCTCTTGGACATGCCGACCCTCAACGAGAACCCAGCTCCCCCGGTGATCCGAGCCGGGCCCTTCCCAGAACCTTCCCCGATTGCCTTAATCCGATACAAGCACCGCCACAACCCACAATGTGGCAGGATCCTAAGGAAAGCTTCACACAGATGGATGAAAACGAAGATGGACAGAATGGAGGTGGGGTTCAGGTGACTCTTCTCCACGCCGTAGAAATGCAGCAGACCGCGGAAGAAATCTCCCATCGGCAGCCCGAACCCACGCTCGAAGAATGGCGCGAAGACGGCCATCTCAGTCTCTCGAGCGCTCCCATAGCCGGGCATCGTCCCCAGCAGACCGCCACTGCAGTACCTCCCGTGGCCCCAGCACGCCGCGCCGCACCATGTCAAGGAGCCTATCCTCGGTGACGGAGGACTGACCCCAGGCCGGCTCTTGGGGCGGGACTCCTCCCGGCACAGACGTCAGTTATGGAACCTCCTCTGAGGGTGCCACTGCTTTCCCCTTGGCGTCCGCCCCGGCAGCGGGCGCCGGCGTATCAGCATCACCGCCCTTGTTGGCGGCGGCATGCCCCGCGGCCCCAGATTGGCCCGCGGAAGACGCTACTCCCTTCCCCGCGTCGTCATCACCGTGGCCCGCGGAGATCCCCACGTCCGCCATCCTTGTCGGTGGCGGCACCTCCTCCCCAGATGCTGGTGTCCTCATCGTCTCTCTCGAGTCCGCCATCTCCGCCAGGGTGCTCAGGCGCGATGCAGATGCGTAGCGACCGCGGTGGCGCTCGAACTCCGGCGCTGGCGAGTGGGTGGTGGGCGAATCGCTCTTGCGGTGGTGCTCAGTGGTGGTGAAGGCGCGGGATGATTCTCGATTTGGAAAAGTAACTGTGGTAAATCCGCCGGTGAACAGATCTGATTTATCCCCCCTGCCGATTCGAATTACCCTAACGGTGCCGTAACTGACGGACGGAATCCGCGGAAGTTCCGTTAACTGCGGGCCAACGGCTCTCCGTGCGCCAACGGCTCTTTGCCCAAGTACTCGGCTAGCCCCGACCCTCGGGGACTCGGCGCTCTTGACACCGGTCAACGGGTCTCCAAACTCGGCCAGCCCCGACCCTCGGGGACTCGGCGCTTTTGACTTCGGTCAACGTGTCTCTGGACTCGGCCAGCCACGACCCTCGGATACTCGGCGCTCTTGACTCCGGTCAACGGGTCTCCGGACTCGGCCAGCCCCGACCCTCGGGGACTCGACGCTCTTGACTTCCGGTCAACGGGTCTCCGGACTCGGCCAGCCCCGACCCTCGGGGACTCGGCGCTCTTGACTCCGGTCAACGGGTCTCCGGACTCGGCCAGTCCCGACCCTCGGGTACTCGGCGCTCTTGACTCCTGTCAACGGCTCTCCTGACTCGGCCAGCCCCGACCCTTGGGTACTCGGCACTCTTGACTCCGGTCAACGGGTCTCCGGACTCGGCCAACCCCGACCCTCGGGGACTCGGCGCTCTTGACTCCGGTCAACAGGTCTCCGGACTCGGCCAGCCCCGACCCTCGGGGACTCGGTGCTTCGACTACGACTAAGAAGTCTCTGTGACTCGTTGCTATTGTGCGAACCTACAACGCCTTTGTCGACCTCCGAGTCCAGGGAACACGGATATTGCATTGATAAGCCAAGTAATGGAGATAAGCTTCATTAGAAAGCTTTATCAAGAAACTATACAGTTACAAAGAGAGCCGGTCATAGGCCGGTCACAAGGACCAAACACATCAACCGTCAAGGTGACGGCTTGGGGCACTCCTCCCTGCGCCTAGTGCTGCATCCGTAGCAAGCTTGGTCTACATGAGCTCATCCCAAGCCCTCGCGTAGCATCACTGCAGCCGTCGAGGGCCATGTGATGCATCACTGCAGCCGTCGAGGGCCATGTGATGCATCACTGCAGCCCTCGCGTAGCATCACTGCAGCCGTCGAGGGCCATGTGTAGCATCACTGCAGCCGTCGCGTAGCATCACTGCAGCCGTCGCGTAGCATCACTGCAGCCGTCGACGGGACAGTCCCAATTGAAGGATGAGAGCGAATGCCCCCGGGTATCCCTTGGCTCTACAAAGCATTTCACTCCACATGGCCCTCGTCACACAGGAATGCAGGGAGTCAATGGGACAGAACCCAGACATTGCTCGCGTAGCATCACTGCAGCCGTCGCGTAGCATCACTGCAGCCATCGACGGGACAGTCCCAATTGAAGGATGAGAGCGAATGCCCCCGGGTATCCCTTGGCTCTACAAAGCATTTCACTCCACATGGCCCTCGTCACACAGGAATGCAGGGAGTCAATGGGACAGAACCCAGACATTGCTCAACACCCCAAAATCTTCGCAAGCACTCTCCTAGCACCAAGATGTCAAGTCCCCAAGATTCCCCCCCAGAGGATGAACCCAGCAACCAGTCCTCAACATAGTCAAGCTAAGTGGTTGATACGCCTATCTTCTGATGACCGCAAGGCCCTGGGCCTTGGTGTATATTTATAGCCCTGTGCTAGATGATGACATGTGACCCCGGTTGCATTGTTTCGTGTGTGAGCTCTGTGCCACGCAATAGCTCCTCTCTTCGAGGTGCTCAGTCTGCCCTTATCATCTTCGGCTTCATCCGATCATGGGAGCACTCTGTGTGTTCACGTGAATACTGTTCTTGTCACGACATGTGTGGCGAGCTTATCCTTTGGGCGGCCTGACTGCCCCAAAGTTTGGAGATCCTTTTTTCTTGACCATTAGCCCGACTTTTCTAGTCGGCCCAATGCTCGGGGACTACTCCATATGGAGGTCTCCTTGCGTCGCCCTCCTATCGGAGTTATCGTCCGGCAGTCCACCCGGGGGTACCCAGATGGTTGATTTGTAGGCAAAGGGAGATCGCTGGACTAGGGAGCTCGAGGTAACACAGGGACACAGGGATTATACAGGTTCGGGCTACCCAGAGGTATAATACCCTACGTCCTGTGCTCGGGGGTCTTGTATTGATTTGCTCGGTGTGGTGACGGCGAGCTCTTGGTTACAATGGATGAATGGCGTGGGAATCAGATGATTGAAGGGGTTGACCTAGGCCACCTTATATAGGCTGACGGTCTAGGGTTTACAGGTCGATCATCTCTAATTGTATCCGGGTCAAATTAGGAAACTAATCTGTATCGGTCGCCGTATATTCTCCATGATCTCCAGGTGGGATCCGAGGAGATCGCCGAATATCTTGCGGGCTAAGTCTTCTCCAATCTTGTCCATCAAGCCGGGGATCCTCGTGGGCCGGCCCAGGATCGGCCCACCTCCTTGTCAGATGTGGGACCAGGCCGACTGGCTACCCGGTCGGTAGTGGGCCCAAGGGTACCCATATCCCACAAGTCCCCGAGCAACGTGCAGGCGCGTGTCGGACTGTCGATGAAGAAACGAAGCCTTCTAGGTCGGCTGAAGCGTCTTGGTCGGCAGGCCGACATAAGGGTGGGCGGTGCTCAAAAAAGAAAACCACAGGCATCCGGGAATGACCCTGGGCAGACCCGGGGCGGAGCCTCGAGTGGCGTAGAGCCGAGTCGTGGTCGAGTCGGACACCGAGGAGCTGCGCCACTTGGGAAAAGTGACACATCCTGATGGGGCATATGGAGGGCGACGCAAGGAGCCCTCCATATGGAGTAGTCCCCGGGCATTGGGCCGACTGGAAAAGTTGGGCTAATGGTCAAAAGAAAAGGATCTCCGAGCTTCGGGGCAGTCAGGCCGCCCAAAGGATAATCTTTGCAGACAAGTCGTGACAAGAACAGTATTCACATGATCGCACAGAGCGTTCCCATGGTTGAATGAGGCCAAAAAAGGATAAGGGCGGGCTGAGCACCTCGAAGAGAGGAGCTGCTGCGTGGCACAGAGCTCACGTGCTGAACAATGCAACCGGAGTCACATGTTATCATTTAGCTCGGGGCTATAAATATACACCAAGGCCCTGAGCCTTGCAGTTATTAGAAGATAGGCATATGACACACCATGTTGGGGACTTGGTACTGGGTTCATCCTCAAGGAAGGAATCATGGGGACTTGGTAGCTTGGTGCTAGAAGAGTGATTGCGAAGATCCTGAGGTGTTGATTAGCGTCTGAGTGCTGTCCCATTCACCCCAGCATTCCCATGTGACGAGGGCCATGTGGGGTGAAATGCTTTGTAGAGCAAAGGATACCCGGAGGCATTCGCTAACAGCCCTCTATTGGTGCTGTCTCGTCGACGGCTGCAGTGGTGCTACAAGAGCGCTTGCGAGGAGCTCATGTGGGCCAAGCTTGCTTCGGATGCAGCACTAGGCGCAGGGACGAGTGCCCCAGGCCGTCATCTTGACGGTTGATGTGTTTGATTCTTGTAACCGACCCCTTGACCGGCTCCCTCTGTAATTTGTAATCCTTGTATTGAATCTTTTCTCCTTTTCATTGCTTATAAATGCAATATCTGTGTCTCTGGACCCGGGGGTCATGAGAGGCGTCATAGGTTCGCACCGTAGTAACAAATTACAGAGTCTTATCGCCGTCGTCCAGAGACCCATCGACCGGAGTCGAGAGCGCCGAGTCCCCGAGGGTCGGGGCTGGCCGAGTCCGGAGACCCGTTGACCGGAGTCAAGAGCGCCGAGTCCCCGAGGGTCGGGGCTGGCCGAGTCCGGAGACCCGTTGACCGGAGTCAAGAGCGCCGAGTCCCCGAGGGTCGGGGCTGGCTGAGTCCGGGGACCCGTTGACCGGAGTCAAGAGCGCCGAGTCCCCGATGGTCAGGGCTGGCCGAGTCCGGGGACCCGTTGACCGGAGTCAAGAGCGCCGAGTCCCCGAGGGTCGAGGCTGGCCGAGTTCTACAGCGAAAGAGCCGTTGGCGTGCAGCGAGCCGTTGGCCCGCAGTTAACGGGACTTCCGCGGTTTCCGTCTGTTTGTCTTTCCGGTGCTTTGTAGTAAATATGAATCGTGAGTTAACCTGGGGGCTAATGTGTTGTATGACAGGGTTTCACTGCACGAGCCGCAAGGGATCTTAACTTCAGGTGACAGGCCCTGGAAGACCGCCGAACCTTGGCGCAAATCCACACGGATCGGGTCCGTGAGGCTGAAGCCGCCAAGGAGTACCAGATGCAGAGGGAGCGGGAGCTTGCCGACCTGCAAAAGACCAATGATCATGAAAGACATGGGTGTTCTCACCGACGGTAAGTTCCTTGTTCCTTTGCTTGCTGATGCATCTCTTCAAGCAGCCTGTGCTCGTGGGGGTTGCTTTGTAGAGGAGAGAAAGAGGGAGGCTGCCCTTCAAGGGAAGGTCGACAAGCTGGCTGGAGCCAAGAAGAAGCTTGAAGACGAGTTGGCTGGGGCCAAGCATAAGCTCGAGGAGGAGGTCCGGGGGCTGAAAGCAGCCAACCTTCGCCTGGCGACCAAGTCCGAGCACCTGAAGGAAGCCAACCAGGTCTTGAAGGATGAGCATGACCGAGCCATGCATGGTGAGTTTCCCGTGCCGAGTCTTCTGGGGCTTTTAAGAAGTCGGGGTGTTTATGTGCATTCCTTTGCAGGGCTTCGGACGGAGCTGATGGAACTGAAGCAGGCGGCCGAGTTCAACGCCAACTCATTGGTGCCCGCCGAGTCAGGCCCGGCGACGTTGACGTTGGTGGAGCGGCTCAGGGCCGGTCAAAATCGTGCAGCCCAGTTGATGCAGCAGACTGCAATTGGCTTTGGGAGTCGGATACTGGCGTTGTTCAGAATACACTTTCCGACACAAGAGCTGGCTCCGATCGCCGATGGCATTCCCGAAGAGCTTGCTGATGAAGAGTTCGACGGGTTGGTCGAGGAGTGTGCCCCTTTGGCAGAGACTGTAGCGATGGAGCTCGGCCTGTAAAGAGAATTATCCTGTAAACTCTGTAGTGTTTGGATATATATAAAATTCTGGATTTATTTGAAGTATTAATAGTTGCTAGTGTTATGTTGGGCCCTTTTCCCTACCGACTAGCACTTTGCGTCACCCGACTTGCCACTGCCTTGTGCTGTTTAAGCACCCTTTTTGACCTGCTGACCACTGCTCACGGAGAGGACGGCTTACCCTGCTACACTGCTCGGCTGGGAGGCTTATGTGTAGGGGGCACGCAGGTTGAGCACGGAGCTCAGGGTTTCACAGTTGAGGACTCGGACCAGCCGGGTTAGCTCAGTAGTCGCCGGGGGAATATAGGGTTGGGCAAGGACTCGGGAGTCGGAGTAAGCGGGTACTCCCCCATGTATCGTGGTGAAGGAAACATATTCTGGGTCGGGCCCAGTCCCCGAGCATCAGCGTGGTGCCGGGTAAAGAGTTGATAACAAGCCAAAAAATGAGGCAGAAAAACTTTTATTGATATAAGATCAAGGGCCAAGTCGCCGACGTTAAGGGAGCGTTCTCGAACGTTTTGGTCGTGGTAGCGCCGTATCTGCTGCTCATGTCTTGCATGCCTGACCAGTGCGGTGAGTCAATTTTCTTCTAGGCAATCAATGTCGACCTGGCGGCCGATTTCTGCTTCGTCTTCCTCGTAGTGCTGGATGCGCGGAGCACAATGGGCGATGTTGGCTGGGAGGACGGCTTCGGAGCCGTACACCAGGAAGAAGGGAGTATATCCCGTTGCTCTGCTCTTCTGGGTACGTAGACCCCACATGACATGAGGTACCTCTTTGGTCCACCGGCCGGGGTGCTTGTTGAGCTCGTCATACATGGTTGAGTGAGTCCTGGACCATACCATTGGCCCGTTCAACCTGGTGTTGACACCGGATTTTTGCACCTGACATGCTGAGTCAGATGGTGACGTGGTGAGGTTGAGGCTGCGTAGTGGGCCCGTTGAATGGTCAAACAGAAGATGACAAAGAAGGAAGCCGATGCTGAAGAGGAGTCCGATGAAACAAGAAGTTCGATCTGATGATGATGGAAGAAGGGCGTGTCGGCTAAGAAGGAAGTGTATCAGATGCGGGGACTATTTCCTTTTCAGAAGGCGTATGGGAGTCCCGTTTTATGTTAAGCTTAGTTTACTTTGTTCGCAAGTTAGTCTGGTCCGATCAGGACTCTCCGTGACCAGGGTATAAATATGAACCCTCGTCCATTGTAAAAACTATTCTCACAATCAATACAACCCGGCTTCACGCCAAAAACCCTAGTAGTAGTTACCGACGAAGCTCATTGGTGGACGGGCTGCATCAGTTCTGATCTCCGGCTTACCAGTAAGTTAGTCAATTTATCGAACTAGTATAGGCTTTGAATTGAGCGCATCGCCCTTTCTCGTTTATACTGTTCAACCGATTTATCTCTGGATAAGCAAGATTGATATAGATTCCCTACGTCGGAGCTAGATCAATATTGATTATTCAACAGATTATCGTTTATCGGACTGCACTTTAAGTCTAGATTCCCTACGTCGGAGCTAGATATCAAGATTAGGCTAGATTCCCTACGTCGGAGCTAGAATAATCTTGGTTACTAAAGGCAGTTTTTGCGGTTTGTTTGGAGTTGCTAGATTGGTTTAGATCTACGCCATGTGAATCAATTCTACTTCTTCAACGGCTTTGAGCATTGGTCTTGGTCCGATTTAAGCAATATTTATCTTACAGCATCATTCTAGGTCCGATCCTGCTTTGTGGTTTAATCTGGTTGTTCTTTGAGTATTGCACTAGTGTAGATTCCCTACGTCGGAGCTGGATCTTTGCAATACGATTAGATTAATCTTTGACTGTCATGCTTGGTTTAGATTCCCTACGTCGGAGCTAGATTCATCTTGATTAGTCAAAGGAAGCTTTGGTTATGCCTTATTGTTATTTGAATGTTAAGTGTGGTTTAGATTCCCTACGTCGGAGCTAGGTCATGCTTGATTATTTGGTAGCATATCTTAGAATCAGAACGACTCTGTTAATGTTTTATCTGCTTATTTGCTTAAGCTGGTCAACACCTGTGCGAGCATCTTGTTTAATTGACAGGTTGATGAGTTGAGTTTGACTGTCTAGCTATCCGATCTGATCATAGCTGGAGAAATCTAGATTCCCTACGTCGGAGCTAGATTTCTCTGAAAAGGCTATAGTCCGATCGGTTGGTTAGATGGTCCGACAAGATGAGTCAAACTGGCAACTAGGCAAGGTGGACAATGTATCGGCTTACACTTTGATTATTTGATATCTTGTCTAAAGACACAGCTGATCCATTACTTTACATATCGGCCTTGTTTTATGCTTTACTTTATTATTCAAAGGCTGATCTGTTATATCAATCAAGGTCCGATCCTGATTGGTCCAATTCTGAGGTCCGATTCGGTGTCTGATTGAGGTCCGATTACTCGGTCCGACTGACGTCATCAATAAGGTCCGATTTTGAGGTCCGATTGGTATCGGCCGACACGTGCCTGATTGGGTCTTGGCTAAAATTCGACGTTACTCCATCGTCTGAAATAGAGCCAGCACAATCAAAGAGTAATTTAACTGTTTTATTCCCTTGTCAATTTCAGGTCAAATTGACTGGCACGCTGCGAACCTAAACTGGAGTGTGGGCTGGCACTGGAGCGAAGCAGATCTCCCTGGTCTTCGTGTGCTGCACGCGGAGGATACGACCGCCGATTTTCCGCGTCAACACATTTTTTGGCACGCTCGGTGGGACACAAGAAACAAATTCCAAGATGTCGTCGTCTGATGCTGAACAAGAAACTGCAGCAAGACTTGCTGCTGAAAAAGAAGCTGCTGAGAAGGCCAAGAATGACAAGAACAAGACGCCTGAGACAGCCATTTCAATTACAAAGGCCGATCTGTCTAAAGCTCAATTGGATGCAGTTCAGGCTCAGATTGATGCATTTGAGAAGCTCTGCCTTGGCCAATTTGGGCGTAATCGTTCAGGCCCTATACTCAAAGGTCCTCTCCCAGATCCAGAATTGATCAAGAAGACAACTGATGCTCGGGAGTACCAGGTCAACATGACAGAGATGATTCACCAGGCCGTTCATCATACATTGATCAATCAGTCAGGCACTTTGGTGAATTCTTTGGATAATCTCATCAAGAAGGCGGTGGATGATGCTATTTGCTTGAAAGGTCCAGTGTTTATAGCAGATTCTGCAGGGGCATCAGGATCAGAGAAAGGTAAAGGAACTGAAGATAATGCAATGACCGTTGCTCCGCAGATTCCGATTGCTCCACCACCTCCTATTGAACTGGCCAACGGTTTTCTGTTGATGGCCGATGGATCTATTGTCGGCCCACATGGTGAAAATATGCTAGGACTCTAAGCGAACAAGAAAAGCAACCTGCAGCTGCAAGGCTACGTACAGAGGTTCCTTCACATCAGCGTATGGTCGGCGATTACAATAATTATATGATGGATATAGCTGATGGGATGCCAACTGGAAGTCAACAGTCCGATTGGTCACAGAAAATAGCCGAGGTGATCCAGAATCAATTCGGCTTGAAGCCTAAGGATGAAGCGAGGTTGTATCGACACCCGTACCCGTCTTACTTTGATGCAGTGCCACTTCCTCCGCGATACAGAGTGCCGAATTTCTCCAAATTCTCCGGGCAGGATGATATGACCACTATTGAGCATGTCAGTCGATTCCTAGCTCAATGTGGTGAAGCTGCTTCAGAGGAGGGACTCAGGCTCAGATTTTTCCCTCTGTCATTGTCAGGGCCGGTGTTTACTTGGTTTACGTCGTTGCCAGCAGGATCAGTCACAGGATGGTCCGATATGGAGAAGCAGTTTCATAAATACTTCTTTTCTGGTCTTAACGAGATGAAGGTTTCCGATTTGATTGCTGTCAGGCAAAGAAACGATGAGACCGTCAAGGAGTATATTCAACGGTTCCGTGATACCAGGAATCGGTGCTATAGTTTGAAGCTATCTGATATGCAGTTGGCCGATGTCACACCCCAAAATTTCATATTTTGGGATGTGAATAGAATACACTAACAATCTAAAGGATTTGAGAATTACTAAAATTTTCCAATATTTTATATTTTATTATAGGGAATTTAGAATATGAAAATTAGTGTGTCTTGAATAAATTAAAACAACATAGGCTTTAAGAGCGGTTGTTGTGTCCTTGCTTTGGTGTGTCTTCAATGTTTAGTGTTTAGCGTCCCAAATCCTCTCAGATATCAATTAGGTTCCTCTGGATTCTTTTCGGACTTCTCTAGAATTTATTCATGTCTACCTAGAGCTAAATCTTTTTATCAGAAGCTTCTAGAAATCTTTTCACGAGCTCCAAATTAAATATTGCATCTAGCATCTTTGTAGCAACATCTGTCTGGGGATTTTGCCCAAAATATTATTGGATGCAGTGGAATATTTTTCTCAGTTTAAAAACCTTACCCGGATTTTCTGGAATTGTGTTTGAACTGGGAATTGTGTTCTCGGCAATAGAAAAAGGGAAATCCTAATTCTTTTTCCTTAATTGGCCGGACTCTAACCCAGCCTGTGGACCTAATCCTATCCGGCACATCTTTTTCCTATCCTCGATTCCTCGTCCTTGCTAGTGGGCCCCACCTATCTCCTTCCAGGCCGAGCCCGCGAAGCACCCACCCCAAACTCGTCCGCGTTTGGGCCTGACCCGCCGGCTCTCCAGTCTCCAGGCCACGCACGGTCTCGCCGCCGCTGCCGCCATCTCTCTCTAATCCCAAATCGAAGTCCATACCGAAATTTTCGGCGCCCAAATCAACCCGGAGAATTCAGAAGACCCTATTCGAATTATGATGCTATTTTCTGTTTGATCGGATTGATTATTCATTTAATTAATCTAGTTCAGGAAATAGTCTAATTAATTCATCCAAAATATCGATGGAATTTGTTTTGAATTATGACGTCGTTATTCAGATTTTGAATTGATTATTACTTAATTAATTCATTCTGGATAATTAGTCTAATTCATTTGTACCGCGGTTTACGAAATAAATTGTTATCGATTTATTTTGTGGACTGATAATAATCTAGCCCAAAACCTAAGCCCATCTAAAAGCCCACAATCTAACCCTAATCCCTTCCTATAAATATCTTACTTATCTCTCCTTTCCCCTCCATCCCTTTGACTGCCGCCCCCGGTCCTCGCGTGTACACCACGCCAGGGTGAGCGCCGCACCCCTATAAAGCCCCGAGACACTGTGTTGCCCTAGCTGTTTTCATCGTCCTCGCCTGATCCAGCGCAGCGCCGCCGCTCGAGCTTGCAAGAAGTCGCCACCGCTCGCTCGTCGAGATGAGTGCGACGCTCTTCGAGTGGCCGCGCACTCCTCCGGCCAGTTCCCATCGCCTCCTCGCCGCCGACCTTTACCACAGCTAGCCCCTGTGTCGATCTGCCACCGAAAGAGCCCGGCACGCGAAGTTGGAGCTGCGGGCGTGTCCTCGTCATGTCTAGTCCGTCTGAGGTGAGCCGGTCATCATCGTCTTCCTTCCTTGTTTTCGCTTTGCCGCTCACGTGCATGGTGCATGTGCAGTATGTGCGTGTGCGCGTGACGATCGCCGGCGAGAGCTGCCAGCACCAAGACGACCCCGGCGCCGTCCTGACGTCTGTCCACCGGACGACGCTGTCCTCGATCTGCTACAATTGGAACGGCGCTGTCGCCGACTCCGGCGATTGTCGGACGTCTCCGTCACTCGGTGAGCACCTCCGTTGTCTATTCCCGATCTACTCTCCCCGTTGGTTCATGTGGGATGACATCATGATCACCTCATGCTTACGTCATGATCTTTCAGATTACCAGATTTCATTCATGTCTTTTATTCTTTATCCATGCAAGTTGGCATTCACGTACGGCATTATGCATGCATCCATACAATCAAGCAAGTTCATGAGTTCCCTTTCACTTATTTTATTGGTTAATTATTCTCCTCACATCATGTTTACGCCATAGGCTTCACCTTACCATAATTCATTCCCAATCATATCTATACTTGTCCTTTCCCATGCAAAACTAGCATTACGTGATAGCCTCTCCCCGTACAAATTGATGCAAATTAAGACCCATCCAGCCATGCCCATGCATGCATGTAATGATATCATAGTGATGTCATGTCCATGTCATGCACATTAAACTTCAGTTTTACCTATACGTAATCGTGTTATCAAATTCATTCTCAATCTCTTTCACCAAATCAAACCGTATTAGCCATCGCCTTCCCTTGCGAGCTCTATTTATAGTGCCTTGCAAATGTTATTACACTAGCCGTCCTTTCTGACCTAGTAAAGCTTTGATAGTTGACAATAAA
>CM014275.1:8269743-8292711 GCA_004135705.1 Alloteropsis semialata
TCAAAGGCTGGTCTGTTATATCAATCAAGGTCCGATCCTGATTGGTCCGATTCTGAGGTCCGATTTGGTGTCTGATTGAGGTCCGATCACTCGGTCCGATTGACGTCATCATTGAAGTCCGATTCTGAGGTCCGATCGGTATCGGCCGATGCGTGTCTGATTGGGTCTTGGCTAAAATTCGACGCTACTCCATCGTCTGAAATAGAGCCGGCACAATCATAGAGCAATTTAACTGTTTATTCCCTTGTCAATTTCAGGTCAAATTGACTGGCACGCCGCGAACCTGAGCTGGAGTGTAGACTGGCACTGGAGCGAAGCTAATCTCCCCGGTCATCTTGTGCTGCACGCGGGGAATACGTCTGCCGATTTTCCGCGTCAACACATTTTTGGCACGCCCGGTGGGACTCGAGAAACAAATCCAAGATGTCGTCGTCTGATGCTGAACAAGAAACTGCAGCAAGACTTGCTGCTGAGAAAGAAGCTGCTGAGAAGGCCAAGAACGACAAGAACAGGGCGACTGAGGTGACCATGCCCATTACAAAGGCCGATCTGTCCAAAGCCCAGTTGGATGCAGTTCAGGCCCAGATTGATGCGTTTGAGAAGCTATGCCTTGGTCAGTTTGGGCGTAATCGTTCAGGTCCTATACTCAAAGGTCCTCTCCCGGATCCAGAGTTGATCAAGAAGACAACTGAAGCTCGGGAGCACCAAGTCAACATGACGGAGATGATTCACCAGGCTGTTCATCATGCATTGATCAACCAATCAGGCACCTTGGTTAATTCTTTGGACAATCTCATCAAGAAGGCGGTGGACGATGCTGTTTGCTTGAAGGGTCCAGTATTTATAGCAGATTCTGCAGGAGCATCAGGATCAGGAAAAGGAAAAGAGACTGCAGATAATACAATGACCGTTGCTCCACAGATGCCAATTGCTCCACCACCTCCTGTTGAACTGGCTAACGGTTTCCTGTTGATGGCCGATGGAACTATTGTCGGCCCGCATGGTGAAAAGTATGCCAGGACTCTGAGCGAACAAGAGAAACAGCCTGCTGCTGCAAGGCTACGTACAGAGGTTCCTTCACATCAGCGTATGGTCGGAGATTACAATAACTATGTAATGGACATAGCTGATGGAATGCCACATGGGAATCAACAGTCCGATTGGTCACAAAAGATAGCCGAGGTGATCCAGAATCAATTCGGCTTAAAGCCTAAAGATGAAGCGAGGTTGTATCGGCACCCGTACCCATCTTACTTTGATGCAGTGCCACTTCCTCCACGTTACAGAGTGCCGATTTTTCCAAATTCTCCGGGCAAGATGATATGACCACCATCGAGCATGTGAGCCGATTCTTGGCTCAGTGTGGTGAGGCTGCTTCTGAAGAGGGACTCAGGCTCAGATTTTTCCCTCTGTCACTGTCAGGGCCGGCGTTTACCTGGTTTACGTCGTTGCCAGCAGGATCGGTCACAGGGTGGTCCGACATGGAGAAGCAGTTCCATAAATACTTCTTTTCTGGTCTCAATGAGATGAAGATCTCCGATTTGATTGCCATCAAGCAAAGGAATGATGAGACCGTCAAGGAGTACATCCAACGATTCCGTGACACTAGGAATCGGTGTTACAGTCTGAAGCTGTCTGATATGCAGTTGGCCGAGCTTGCATTCCAAGGTTTGCTCGCGCCGATTAAAGAAAAGTTTTCTGCTCAGGAGTTTGAGACATTTGGGCAATTGGTTCAGAAAGTGTCAGCTCATGAGGTCCGATTTCAGGAGATGAAGCGTATGAAGTTTTCTAAACAAGTGTCTTATCTCTCTGATACTGAAGAGGAGGCTGATGTCAATATAGCTGAATGGACTAAATCCAAGAAGCCAGTGTCGCTCCCGTGGATCAAGCAGAATCCTGAAAAATTTGGATTCGATATAACAAAGGCCGATAAGATCTTTGATTTGCTGCTCAGTGAGAAGCTTATCCAGCTTTCTCCAAATCACTCGATTCCATCGGCCGATGAGTTGAAGAAACGCAAGTATTGCAAATGGCACAACTCGACATCTCACGAGACCAATGAATGCAAAGTGTTCAGAAGGGAGATCCAATTGGCTATTGAGTCAGGCAAAATCAAGTTTGAAGACAGCAAGAAAGCCATGAAGATCGACGGTCATCCTTTTCCCAATAACTTTGCTGATTTCTCCTTTTCTGTCAATATGGTTGATGCTAATGAGAAGGGGAAGTTCAAAGTGCTTACATCGGACCACGCCAAGAGTTCTGGTGCCGTTGATCCTGTGGTTCAAGTTACTGTTGAAGAGCTACGCAGGAATCATCAGGCATTTGGGCGTGAATCTAATGCTCCTGGTGGATATCGGCCGCGTGTGACTTCCCAAATGTTGATCAACAAATACAAGAGGCAGCAGGCAGCAGTCCGAGCGTGGAGGGAACGCGAGGAACGACGACGTCGGAGGCATGAATATCAAGCAAGGCGGCTTGATGAGGAGTTTAATGGTCAGCGCCGACGTGGTGGTAGGTCCGATGGCCGACGCCGATATGATGAGTGGTCTGATGACCGACGCTGGTACGATGACAGGTCCGATGGCCGGCGCTGGTTTGATGATAGAGTTGACAGTCATCGGCAGTATGATTATAGGTCCAATTGGTATACTGATGAACGTCAAGGATATGACCGATACAACGAGGATGATGATCATTGGGGATGTCCTTTCTTTGTATTCTGCTGGAACGAGAAGCTTAGACTACCATCGAAAGCAGATTGTCCTAAATGCAGATGAGGAGTATAGAGCTTCCAAGAGAGGTCGACGATCAGTTCATGAACGGATCGGTGTCAGGATTGATGATCATCATCAAAGAGATGAAGGCCGGGTTAACACTCATGGCCACAAAAATAATGAAGGCCGGGCTGATGCTCATGGCCCTGAAAAAATGGAGGAAAAGGCTCCAGTTCAGAATCGGACTGAAGAACCTCCAATGAGGCCTGGACAGTGGTGCCCGTCGGGGATTTCTAAGTCTAAGAAGAGACGTGTTCAGAGGTTGCGCTATAATGAGCAGATTCAGGAGCAAGAATTAGCAAAAGAAAAGAAGTGGCGCGTCAAGATGGCCAATGATGATGAAGCAAGTACATCGGCCGCAATAAATATGGTTTTGATGTTGCCGTCCGATTTCGCTGCTCCTGATGAACAAGACGACCATGAGGTCGATTATGAACTGGAAGAAGCCGCTGCATGCTTGGTTCTGGATTCAGAGAAGGCAGTCTTTGAGAAGCCAAATGCAAATGGGTATCGGCACTTGAAGCCTCTGTACATCAAGGGATACGTTGATGGAAAGCCGATGACCAAGATGCTGGTTGATGGAGGAGCTGCTGTCAATCTCATGCCCTATTCTACATTCCGCAAGCTGGGAAAGGGATTGATGATCTGATTAAGACCAACATGACACTCAAAGACTTTGGCGGGAACGTTTCAGAGCCTCGGGGGGCAATTCATGTTGAATTGACCATCGGCAGCAAGACATTGCCGACTACTTTCTTTGTGATTGATGGCCAAGGTTCCTACAGCATGCTCCTCGGGCGAGATTGGATCCATGCCAATTGCTGCATCCCATCCACAATGCACCAATGTTTGATCCAATGGTAAGGTAATAAAGTGGAAATTGTCCCAGCTGATGATTCAGTTAGCATTGCTACAGCTGAATCAACAATTTGGGAGTTTGAAGGAGTTGAGTGCCTGTCAGGGAAGACGTGGGATGGTGACTTCCTCAAGGTGTCCGATCTAGGACTAAAGCCGATTCAAGCAGTCGGCTCTGAGACCTTGTTTTGAATAGATGATTATGTAGGAGATTTTAAAGGCCGATATGGTTAATGAGTTCTTTCAAATATATATTTGATAGTTCTTCTTATAAATTGAATCGGCCTGATTATTGTTTTGCCTTGGGGGGCAAGATTCAAGTTTATTTGTTCAATGAAATTGCTTCAATATTTAGTTAAATTTGTAAAGCCGATGCTACGCGTCAGGCTTGAAAGCCGATGAAAAATCGCCTTAAGAACAAAAGGATAAAAGCCGATGCAATATGCATCGCCTTAAGGATTATATACAACAAAAAGAGTGTATTATATCGCTAAGCCGCTCGATGGCGGAGCAGGCTACCAATGTATCAGATCGTTTGGCAAGACAGATAAATCTCAGTGTTCAAGGCTGCAGGTATTTAACTATTAAGTCAAGAGCAGTCTGATGGATCTTGTCAACATCAGCAATAATCTTGGTGTCAGCTTCAGCATTCCCTTCTACAGGCTTGATTGTCTTGTGGATCTCCTTGGCTGCCTTGATATGGATCTTGTAATCCTCCTCAGCCTTTGCCTTCAGAGCCGGGATGTCATCAAGCTCTTTTGTCTTAGCCTGGATGCTTGATAGAACTTGGGCGAGTTCCTGCTCCAATTGTTGCTTTCTGGCTTGAAGATTGTCAAGTTCTGACTGGATAGAGGCAGGACGAGCCGATAATTCTTCAATCAATTTTGTTGACTTGTCAGCCTGGGCACGTTCTTCATCCCTTGCCTTGATTAGATCCTGCTGGGAGGTCCGATTGGTGATTCGGCGATTGGCCTGCAACACTGGAAAGGAATGGCCTTCTATGTATGCCGCCGGAATCAGTGCTTCCTCCAGGTCTGACGGAAGTTGACCCCTTAGAGTTTTGATGACCTTACGAATCGGCTTTGCATCCTGGACAAGATCGACGATATCTTGGTGAAGAAGAGCAGATATGTCAAGCAATTTTGCCTTCACTTCGTCAGATAGCAAGCTTTGCCCAGAGCTGATCTCTTCCTCTTCAGCCTGCAGCCGATCAAAATCAATTGATAGGGTCTGGCTGGCTTGAGGGGTATCTTGGGCCTGCAAAAGAAATGATTAGGTATGATGACAAGGAAGCTGATACGAATATATCAGGCTAGAAAGTTTACTTGTTTCCAGGCTAATTCCTGCTCGGGTCCGATCAAAGGATTATTGCTGCCTTGGATGTTTGCTTGGGCAATCTCAAGATCCGTCAAGACATGCTGGATGATTTGCTAAAAGAAAGAAAATAAGAACAGAATTGGATATCAAGTATTGAATAAATCGGTTGATAATTACCGTTGCTTCTGGATCAGGGAGTTGAATCTGAGAAGTTACTGGTTGTTCTCCCTGAAGGCCCTGGCTTGATTGTGCTTGTGGGCTTGGCTGACGAGGCGAGCCAGTTATGGTTCTTTCAGAGGAGGACGAATGAGACAAGCCGGCCTGCGTCGGACTTGGTTGTATCTGAGCTGGGCTCGATGATCTTTGTGGGTCCGATTCTGGTAATTCCTCGGCCGATGGGCTTGAAGACTCGGCCGGACTCAGCTGGCGTGCAGAAGATTCTCTGATGACCTGAGCTTGCAGAGAGAGTTAGTTTCAATAAAAAAGAGAAATCAAATTCATGAAGTTCTTGAACTTGCCAGAGTAGTCTTCGGGCGTTTTGGAATTTTTGAAGACATTTGCTTCTTCCTTTTTCTGCTGTCGCCGTATGCCGATAGAAGCTTGCCGATGGTGGGAGAGTCACAGCCGATCCACGGATCTGGCGAGATATTGCTGTAGATGACTTGTTTCCCCGATCGAGTCATCGTTGGAGGGGTACGATCGACTTCCTGGTAAAGAATTGTTTAACAAAATGAAATCGTGAAGAAGAAAGGAAGCAAGTTCACAAGTGTTACCTCTGGTTTGCCCCTGAAAGAAGGCAGCAACTTCTGGACATAAGTTTTGCAGGCGATGTGGAAAAGGTGTTGACGCCATTCGGCCCACCATGTGTTGAAAGTCCGATGAGCTACAAGGCCGATTGCAAAGGTATCCAGATTGGTTCTATCAAGAGGAGGCTCAAGTCCTAGAAGACGATCCCATTCCACGCCTGAGTCAACTTTTCCCCTTGGAAAAATTCGATCGGCCAAGATTAGGTAGGGTGGAAGCTGTCAGATACCAAACTGACGAGCAACTAGGTTTGGATGATAATATTCATAGGTTGCTTGCCCTGACTTGCCCTGACTGAGGCCGATCGGGAGAAATTGGGCATTGATGCAAGTTCGGAAAATTGTCAGGGCTTCTGAATCTGCCTCTACGATCATCTTGAATCTGAATTTGTAGGGCAGTTCATATTCATCAGTATGATGGTACAGGAACCAGAGCATTTTGTCGTCAGTGATACCTCTATAAAGGAGTGCAAAGTATTTGGAAGATTCTTTGCTTGATAACTTCTCAGCAGGGAAACCCATAGCAGCTTCGCCAAGTGAGGTACATCGGCGCCAGGTGATCTCCTCCGATTCAGGCTTGTTATCTGGGAATTTCATCCTTCGAAGATCTACTTTGACAGTCTTGCTCAGATGTAGCACTAACCACATCTGAATAAACCACCACGGCCCGCCAAGGTTGGTGATGGGTGATCCAGTCCTCAGGCGCTTGGCGACTTGATGAAGCAGATTGTATACTGCTCCCAGGAGAAGTTGACCGAGGCTGATGACATGGTCACTCACCAGCAATTCGGCCAAGTGTTGGAAGTTGGCTGTTGGACCGAGGGTTGTGCCGCAAAAGAAGAATCTGTCCAACCACATGTTCAGGAAGGCCGTATGCTCACGATCGGTCACAGATCCGGTCCGATGGTTTTTCTCCATATATCCTGTCCAGCCACCACAGTTCTTGGTCTTAAAATGATGACTGGGTTTGATGTTGAGCTGGGAGGGACGTTTGTCGCCAGTAACATTGAGGCCGAGAAGCATAACTACATCGAGTAGTGTTGGGGTCATCGGACCATGTCCAAAGAGGAAGGCATTCAATGCATCGGACCAAAAGTGTGATGCAGCAATCAAGAGGTTCTCATTCTTAGCAATGTGTCCGATGCTAAGGCCAATACATTGGGCGATATCTAATCTATCCCAGATTGCAGACTTGGAGGCCGACACTCTCAAGTACCAATTCTTCCATCCAGGTAGAACTGTCGGCCAAGATCGAAAGGCGTTTTTCCAATCATCCAAATCAAAACCTGAGGTCTTGAATGGGATCCGGTGGGTTTCCAGATTGATGAAATCAGTGGGGTCTGGGTCTCCCATTGGACCAAGAAGGTAGGCCCCTTGATAGTTGCCTACGGGGATTAGGGTTTGAATGCGAGCGGCCTAAAAAGAAGATGCGAAATGAAAACGAGTTTGGAGAAGCCGAATCTAGTGCAGAACTTAAAATAGATTCGGATTTAGTGAAATACCTCCGGGATTGGACAACGCGTTTCTCCTGCTGGATCTGCGTGTGCCGAGGAAGAACTTGAGGCCAAGAAGGTTGATGGAGAGGGGGTTGAAGAGCTTGTTGCTGCCGCCATCGTCGAGGACATGATCGCCGCCATTGTTGAGCTCGTGACCCCAGCCATGGTGGGAGGCATGGCAGATGGAGAACTCGCTGGAGCAGATGCGGAGGTGGAAACGGACATAGAAGAATGGAGGGCGCCCATGGAGGATGATTGCGCCATTTGAAGCAGTTCTTGGTGTGAGCTCGAGTGAATGTGAATGGCCACTCGGGAGGGAGGAGGAAGAAGATGAGCAGTACAGGTTCTTGGCGAGGAAGAAGAAATGTACAGTGTCGCCGCCGGCAGTAATTTTATAAGGTGAAAACGGTCATGGTCCGAAGATTGAGGAGCCGCGCAGTACAGAGATGGAAAGTTTCGGCACGAAAATCGGTGGAGGAGTTATGATGGCAGATACGAATTTTGGAACAAAATGATATTTTATTCCAAAATTGGGGGGCATGTGTTGACACCGGATTTTCGCACCTGACATGATGGGTCAGATGATGACGTGGTGAGGATGAGGCTGCGCGGTAGACCTGTTGACTGGTCAAGGCCGAAGGCGACAAAGAAGGAAGCCGTTACCGAAAAGGGGTCCGATGAGGCAGGAATCCGACCCGATGACGAGTGCAAGAAGGGAGACGTATCGGCTAAGGAGGGGGCGTATCAGATTCGGGGACTATTTCCTTTTCAGAAGGTGTTTGAGAGTCCCGTTGTATCTTAAGCTTAGTTTACCTTATTTAGTTAGTCTGGTCCGATCAGGACTCTCCACGACCAGGGTATAAATATGAACCCTCGTCCATTGTAAAGAATAACTCTCACAATCAATACAACCCGGCTTCACGCCAAAACCCTAGTAGTAGTTACCGACGAAGCTCATTGGTGGACGGGCTGCATCAGTTCTGATCTCCGGCTTACCAGTAAGTTAGTCAATTTATCGAACTAATATGGGCTTTGAATTGAGGCGCATCGCCCTTTCTCGTTTATATTGTTCAACCGATTTATCTCTGGATAATCAAGATTGATATAGATTCCCTACGTCGGAGCTAGATCAATATTGATTATTCAACAGATTATCGTTTATCGGACTATACTTTAAGCCTAGATTCCCTACGTCGGAGCTAGGTATCAAGATTAGTCTAGATTCCCTACGTCGGAGCTAGAGTAAACTTGGTTACTAAAGATAGTCTTTGCGGTTTGTTGGAGTTGCTAGATTGGTTTAGATCTACGCCATGTGAATCAATTCTACTTCTTCAACGGCTTTGAGCATGGGTCTTGGTCCGATTTAAGCAATATTTATCTTACAGCATCGTTCTATGTCCGATCCTGCTTTGTGGTTTAATCTGGTTGTTCTTTGAGTATTGCATTGGTGTAGATTCCCTACGTCGGAGCTGGATCTTTGTAATACGCTTAGATTAATCTTTGACTGTCATGCTTGGTCTAGATTCCCTACGTCGGAGCTAGGTTCATCTTGATTAGTTAAAAGAAGCTTTGGTTATGCCTTATTGCTATTTGAATGTTAAGTGTGGTGTAGATTCCCTACGTCGGAGCTGGATCATGCTTAATTGTTTGGTAGCATATCTTAGAATCAGAACGTATCTGTTAATGTTTTACTTGCTTATTTTGCTTAATCTGATCAACACCTGTGCGAGCATCTTGTTTAATTGACAGGTTGATAAGTCGAGTTTGATTATCTAGCTATCTGATCTGATCATAGTTGGAGAAATCTAGATTCCCTACGTCGGAGCTAGATTTCCCCGAAAAGGCTATAGTCCGATTGGCTGGTTAGATGGTCCGACAAGATGAGTCAAACTGGCAATTAGACAAGATGGACAATGTATCGGCTTACACTGTGATTATTTAATATCTTGTTTCAAGACACAGCTGATCCATTATTTTACATATTGGCCTTGTTTTATGCTTTATTTCATTATTCAAAGGCTGGTCTGTTATATCAATCAAGGTCCGATCCTGATTGGTCCGATTCTGAAGTCCGATTTGATGTCTGATTGAGGTCCGATCACTCGGTCCGATTGACGTCATCATTGAGGTCCGATTCTGAGGTCCGATCGGTATCGGCCGATGCGTGTCTGATTGGGTCTTGGCTAAAATTCGACGTCACTCCATCGTCTGAAATAGAGCCGGCACAATCATAGAGCAATTTAACTGTTTTATTCCCTTGTCAATTTCAGGTCAAATTGACTGGCACGCCGCGAACCTGAGCTGGAGTGTAGACTGGCACTGGAGCGAAGCTAATCTCCCCGGTCATCTTGTGCTGCACGCGGGGAATACGTCTGCCGATTTTCCGCGTCAACAGTTATATCAATCAAGGTCCGATCCTGATTGGTCCGATTCTGAGGTCCGATTCGGTGTCTGATTGAGGTCCGATTACTCGGTCCGATTGACGTCATCAATAAGGTCCGATTTTGAGGTCCGATTGGTATCGGCCGACACGTGCCTGATTGGGTCTTGGCTAAAATTCGACATTACTCCATCGTCTGAAATAGAGCCGGCACAATCAAAGAGTAATTTAACTGTTTTATTCCCTTGTCAATTTCAGGTCAAATTGACTGGCACGCTGCGAACCTAAACTGGAGTGTGGGCTGGCACTGGAGCGAAGCAGATCTCCCTGGTCTTCGTGTGCTGCACGCGGAGGATACGACCGCCGATTTTCCGCGTCAACCTGGCCATTGCACCTGGGGTGCGCCGTGGAGGAGTAGTAGACGTCGATGCAATTGTCCTGGCAGAAGTCCCAGAACTCATGGCCTGTGAACTCGGAGCCAAGGTCGGTCACGATGCGGTTTGGGACCCCAAACCGGTGGGTAAGCTCTTGGATGAACTTGGCTGCTGTGGCCGACTTGGTGTCAATCACGACCTTATATTCGATCCACTTGGTGAACTTATCAACCGCCACCAAGATGTGCTTGAATCCGCTCAGAGCGGTTTTGAAGGGCCCGACGTTGTCGAGTCCCCATATGGCGAATGGCCAAGATGGGGGATGGTCCTTAGCGCCTGAGCCGGCAGGTGCTTTTGTTTCTGGAAGAACTGGCAGCCGGTGCAGCAGCGCACCAACTCTTTTGCGTCGGATAGGGCCGTTGGCCAGTAGAACCCTGCCCTGTAAGCCTTGCCGACTAGGGTGCCGGCCGCCGCGTGGTTGCTGCAAGTGCCCGAGTGGATATCTTGCAGGAGGGTGATACCTTCGTTGCGGAGGACGCATTTCAAGAGTATGCCTGTGGAGGCAGCCTTTCTGTACAGGGCGTTGCCGATGATGATGTAATTTGTCGCTCGCCGAGTTAACTTCTCGATTTCTTCCTTCGTACCCGGTGACCAGTTCTTCGTGAGGAAAGCGATAAAGGGGGCGCGCCAGTCTGCTTCCACCACGAGAACTTCACTGGTCGGCGGGCCGCCCGGAGGTGGCTCCGAGTCGGGCACGGGGCTACCGTCCTCAAGCATCTTGATGGACGGGGTGCGCAGATCTTGGACGAAGACGCCGACTGGGACCTGGGCTCTGGTGGATCCTAGCTTGGATAAAACATCGGCGGCGACATTGTCTTCCCGGAGGACATGGTGGAACTCGAGCCCATAGAAGTGGGCTTCGAGTTTGCGTACCTCTGCGCAGTACGCGCTCATAGTTTCCTTGGTCGTGTCCCAATTCTTGTTGACTTGTTCGACGACAAGCTTGGAGTCGCCATAGCACATTAGCCGCTTGATACCCAGCGACACCGCGATCTAGAGACCGTGGATGAGGGCCTCGTACTCGGCCCCGTTGTTTGTGGCCTGGTAGTGTATCTGAAGAATGTATTTCAGGTGCTGCCCCTCCGGGAAATTCGACTATGCGGCCGTTGGCATCCCTGTTGTGGAGTATAGCCCCGAGGGGGAAATTCGAGATGACTCGAATGACGTGTGCCTGGAAGTAGTGACATAGCATCCTGGCAGTGATCAGGAGCGCGTAGAGCAGCTTCTGAGGATGGGGGTATCGGACCTTGGACTCGCTGAGTACTTTGCTGACGAAATATACAGGGCGCTGGACCTTGTATGGGTGGCCTTCTTCTGGCCGCTCGACGACCAGGGCCGTGCTGACCACGTGAGTGGTAGCTGAGATGTATAGCAGGAGCTCTTCCCCGGGGGTCGGACCCGTGAGTACCGGGGGTGTAATTAGGAACTCCTTGAGGTCGGCCAAGGCCTTGCTTGCCTCAGGGGTCCATTCGAACTTGTCCGCCTTCTTGAGGATCTTGAAGAACGGAAGTCCCTTCTCGCCGAGCTTGCTGATGAACCGGCTCAGGGTCGCCATCATCCCAGTGAGCTTCATGATGTGTTTCTTGCACGTTGGTTCCTTGAGGTTGCGTATGGCGTCCAGCATGACTGGATTTGCTTCAATGCCGCGTTGGCTGACCAGGAAGCCCAGGAGCTTTCCTGACGGCACCCCGAATACGCACTTCGTGGGGTTTAACTTCCATCTGAAGAGGCGCAAGTTGTTGAAGGTTCCCTGGAGGTCGCGATTAATGTGTCGGCGTCGTACGTCTTGACAACGACGTCATCCACGTAAGCTTCTACGTTGCGGCCGATCTGGCTCTGCAAGCATCCTTGGATGGCCTTCTGGTACGTGGCACTGGCGTTCTTCAGCCCAAACGTCATCGTCTTGTAGCAATAGATGCCGTGCGGGGTGATGAACGCTGTCTTGTCCTAGTCAGACGCCTTCAGGGCTATCTGATGATAACCCGAGTAGCAGTCGAGAAAGCAGAGGAGCACGCAGCTGGACGTAGAGTCGATGACTTGATCGATTCGCGGGAGAGGAAAGGGGTCTTTAGGGCAGTAGCGGTTGAGATCCGTGTAATCAATGCACATTCTCCATTCACCGGATTGCTTCTTTACAAGTACAGAATTTGCAAGCCACTCTAGGTGTTTGCATTCTCTAATGAAACCGGCAGCTAGGAGCTTATTCAGTTCTGCCCTAATGGCCTCCTTGCGGTCTTGAGCGAATCGGCGCAGCTTCTGTTTGGCAAGCTTTGCGGTTTTGCTCAATTCCAAGGAGTGCTCAGCCTTCCCCCTCGAAACACCCGGCATGTCTGATGGCTTCCATGCGAAGATGTCCCAATTGTCCCAAAGGAATGAGGTGAGCGCGTCTTCCTATTTTGGAGTGAGCCCTGGCCCTATGAGGGCCGTCTTGGATGGGTCGTCGAGCCCCAAGCTTATTGCTCTGGAGGCGTCTGCAGGTGCCAGCGCGGTGGGCTGCTGCTTCTGCTCCGGGAGTACAGGCTCTCCGGTGGCTGCCTTAGAGGCTTCTTGTGCCAACAGGGTAGCGTTGCCAAGTTGATGGGACAACTCGGCTATCTTGATGGCCGCCCCGTCACACTCGAAGGAAGTCTTGATGTCTCCACGGATGGAGAGGGTGCCGTTGGACGCCGGCATCTTCAGAACCAAGTAGGTGTGGTTCGGAATTGCCATGAACCGGGCCAACATGGGCCTGCCAAAGATGGCGTGGTAGGAACTCTTGAAGTCGGCTACCTCGAAGTACAGGAACTCCGTGCGGTAGTTGTTGGCAGTGCCAAACGTTACTGGTAAGGCGACTCTTCCTATCGGATAGGAAGCTTTTCCTGGCACAATGCCAAAGAACGGATCTTCGGCACTCAGGAGCCTGCTGTAGTCGAACCCCATGCTGTTGAGGGTGCTGGTGAAGATGATGTTGAGGGCGCTCCCGCCGTCAATCAGGACCTTGGAGAGGAGGACCCTGTCCACGACGGGGGCAACGACGAGTGGGTAGGATCCCGGCTCGGGGAGATGAACCCAGTGGTCGGCACGGCTGAAGGCGATTGGCATCTCCGACCACTGGAGGCACTCTATCGGCTTGGTGGAAACCATCGTCACTTCCCGCTTGTGGAGCTTTTCTTTGCGCAGATCCGGGAAGGCGCCGGGCCCCCCAATGATGACGTTGACCTGGCGGTCCGCACGCTGGAATTCACCATTGGCGTCGCGTCTAGGCGCCTCCGGCGGTGGTGGTAGTTGGCGTTCCTCGTCATGGTGGCGTTGATCGTCTCGGCGAGCCAGAGCATTGCGGTCTCGCTCGCCACGGAGGTAATCGTCGCGGCGGTCGCGGTCTTCTCTGCGGCGATAGTCGTCCCGCCGGTCAGAGTTGTAGCCGTCACGGCGGTAGTTGTTGTAACGACCACCGTTGTTGTTGTAGCGCTGCTTCTTGGTGGGCGGCAGGGCGTCGAGTTCTTTGAGGAGCGCATGACAATCACGGAGATTGTGTTTCGTGTCTTTGTGGAAGGGACACTGATAATTCAGCGTGTCGTGAAACTCTTCGGCCAGGAACCTGGGTTCCGGCCGGCCTTCTTCTTCTGCTAGAGCTACAAGGGGCTCGGGGCCTGCCTTGCGCCCACGTAACGGCTCGTGGCGCTTCGAGCTTTCAACCCGGTCATCATCTTCCGGGCGCTTCTGTTTGTTCTTGAACTGGGCCTGCTCAGCTTGATCAGCCCGAACCTCCAGGTTGACCACCTCCATCAGGTCAGAGACCGTGACGAGATTGGTTTTGAACAGCGTACGGAACAGCTGATTGTCAATAAGACCGCGCCGGAACGCGTCAATGACATCCCGGTCCTCGACTTCGGCGATCTTGTTTCGGTTGTCGAAGAAACGGTCGGAGTAGTCCCGGAGGCTCTCACCCTTCTTCTGCTTGATGTTGTCCAGATCGAATCTGGTGCCTGGCCGAGTATAGCTCGCCTGGTAGTTCTTGGTGAAAGCATGGCAGAGATCTGCCCAGCTGTCGATGGTGTTCCGGGGAATGCCCTCAAGCCATAGGAGTGCTTCCTTTCCCAGCATCACAGGGAAGTAAGCGGCGGCTTGGTCGTTGGTCCCGTGGGCGGCTTTGACCGCCGTGTGGTACGTCTTGAGCCAAAGCTTGGGGTCGGATCGACCGTCAAACTTCTCCACGAGTGCTGGCTTGAAGGACTCGGGCCAACGGATGGCGCGGAGTCGAGGGGAGAAGGCGGCGAAGCCGTCAAAGTCATCCTCTTCGTCGTTGTGGTGGTCGCGACGAGGAGGTCGGATCTGGTCGGCGCGGGGCCGAGGTTCACCACGCCCATGGCAGCGATCGTCCCGCGGGGGGCCGTATCTTGCGTCATACTGTTCACGCTCCATGAGCTCATGAACAACGCGGCGCTCGTTCTCCTCTGCCGAGTCGTCACCTGCCTCGCCAATCGGCTGGCGATCGGGTCGGCCATAATCTCGGTTGTACCGCTCGCGACGCTCGAGCTCGGCCGCGTCGCGTTCTCGGTGTCGAGCATCGAGGTCGGCGCGGATGTCCCGGGCGCAATCCCTCAGGCGATCGTGGAGATCGTCAGGTTGTTGATGTCGTTGGCGCCTATCGCGACGCTCTTGGTAACGTTCACGGCGCTGGTCCGCGTTGCGCGGATTACGCCGTTCCTCTTCTTCGTCTTCATGGTGGTTCTGGGCCACCTCTTCTTCGACGGCGGGTAGTGGGGGGTTCCTCTGGTTCTGATGATCCTGATCCGATCTGCTATGAGCAGAGCGGCAACTTGCAGAACGAGTCGAATTTGATCGCCCAGACCGGGATCTGGCGCGATACGATCGCTCGATCTGTTCTTGTGCTGCCTCCAACTGAGCTCGGGCTCTCTGCACCTCTGGGGTGTCAGGCATGTGACCCAGTTCGGCGAAAGCAGCGGCGACATTTGCCTGGGGCGTGCGGAACGGCACCCGGGCGAATGCACCATCGAGGTTCTGGGGCGCGACTCCGTGGGGACCCCGAGGTGGGGGTTGCCGTCGTTGTGGAGCCCCAGGGGGATCTCTCCGACTGGTATGGCGGCTGCAGGTGCACCGGCAGCAGCGGCGGCTGCGGGATCACCAGGAACTGCAGCAGGTGCAACGTTTCCGGCCGCTGCCGGGGGCAGGGCGGCTTCTTCGGCGCGCCGTCGGGCTCGGCCTTGATTTCGCTCTTGTCGGCGATCTCTGGCCAAGTCGGTTTCTCCGTCCCGAGTTACGGAATCCTCGGAGACGAAGACTTCACGCCCCGGAGGCGTGGTGTAGCTTGAGTTGTTGCTCGAGTTGGCCGGGGCCGGCAAGAGCACGCTGGTGGCGACCTGGAACTCGCCGCAATCCGGAGACTGGGCGGGCTGGGGTGGGACCTCAGATCGGATCTGAGACATGTCTTCTTGGACCTGGGCCGAGTAGATCGACGAGGCGTTGTGAAACCCGAGCGGGAGCGCTTTGCGGGGTCGGCGCAGGGCCTCCTCCGACATGGAGATGCACTCGGCGATTGTGTCTTGGACACGATCCAACCCGGTGAGAAGCTCATCCGGGGGGGATTCTTCGACGGGTGGCCAGGCCCGGAGCCTGGTCGTTGATGGAGATCCCGTCGAGCCGCTGCTAGAGCGGGGCGATGATTGACGAGGAGACCGGCGATGAAGTCAGCGTAGGGCTGGTCGGCGTTGGAACGTCAGGCATCATGGTGGAGTCGGAGGTGGCGGTGGTGGTGGAGTGAGTCTCAGCAAAAAAGCTGATACCCTCCAGATGCGTAGCGCAGTCCTTGATGGAGTCGGGGAAGATGACGGAGCGACGATCTGCCATCGAGCTAGCTTTATTGCCCGGCGATCACCCCTACCTGGCGCGCCAATTGTCGGAGTTATCGTCCGGTAGTCCACTCGGGGGTACCCAGATGGTTGATTTGTAGGCAAAGGGAGATCGCTGGACTAGGGAGCTCGAGGTAACACAGGGACACAGGGATTATACAGGTTCGGGCTACCCGGAGGTATAATACCCTACGTCCTGTGCTCGGGGGTCTTGTATTGATTTGCTCGGCGTGGTGACGGCGAGCTCTTGGTTACAATGGATGAATGGCATGGGAATCAGATGATTGAAGGGGTTGACCTAGGCCGCCTTATATAGGCTGACAGTCTAGGGTTTACAGGTCGGTCATCTCTAATTGTATCCGGCTCAAATTAGGAAACTAATCTGTATCGGTCGCCGTATATTCTCCATGATCTCCAGGTGGGATCCGAGGATATCGCCGAATACCTTGCGGGCTAAGTCTTCTCCAATCTTGTCCATCAAGCCGGGGATCCTCGTGGGCTGGCCCAGGATCGGCCCACCTCCTTGTCAGATGTGGGACCAGGCCGACTGGCTACCCGGTCGGTAGTGGGCCCAGGCGTACCCACATCCCACACCTCCATATGCCCCATCAGGATGTGTCACTTCCCCCAAGTGGTGCAGCTCCTCGGCGCCCGACTCGGCCACGACTCGGCGCTACGCCACTCGAGGCTCCGCCCCTGGTTTGCCCAGGGTCATCTCCGGATGCCATGCGGTTTTCTTCTTTGAGCACCGCCCTTCCTTGTGTCGGCCTGCCGACCAAGATGCTTCAGCCGACCTAGAAGGCTTCATTTCTTCATCGACAGTTCGACACGCACCTGCACGTTGCTCAGGGACTTGTGGGATATGGGTACCCCTGGGCCCACTACCGACCAGTTAGCCAGTCAGCCTGGTCCCACGTCTGACAAAGATGTGGGCTGACCCTAGACCGGCCCACGAGGATCCCCAGCTTGATGGACAAGATTGGAGAAGACTTAGCCCTCAAGGCATTTGGCGATATCCTCGGATCCCGCCCGGAGATCATGGAGATTACATGGCAACCGACTCAGATTAGTTTCCTGATTTGAGCCGAACATTAATTAGAGATAATCGACTTGTAAACCCTAGGCCATCAGCCTATATAAGGCGGCCTAGGTCGACCCCTTCATTCATCGAGTACTCTCCCCCTCCTTGTAACCACAAACTCGCCGTTGTTCTCCGGAACTCGCCGAGCAGATCAATACAAGACCCCGAGCACAGGATGTAGGGTATTATACCTCCGTGTAGCCCGGACCTATATAATCCCTGTGTCCCTGTGTTACCTCAAGCTCCCTAGTCCTGCGATTGCCCTTTGCCTACAAATCAACCATCTGTGTACCCCCGGGTGGACTGCCGGACTAGAACTCCGACACCACGAAGACGGTGATCGCACCGGGCCAGGTCGCGACCAATGTCGAGTCGGCAAGGAGCATGGCCGCCGATGCCATCTCGTTGTGCCCCAGCGACGCGAGCACCTGGCGAGCTGCTGCAGACCGAGGTCGTCACCCTAGGACACCATCCCCTCTGTGGCGGCGTTTTCAGGAGGCGGAGGAGGCCTCGCCTCCTCGAGGTACTGACTAGGGCGCGGAAGGGTCGTCGTCGTCGTGGGACCCACCCTGGCATGTGGGCTCCACTACCATGTCATGCAAAACCACCGTTAAAACCAGTGAGGGACAAAAATAAACGGATTAGATAGTTGAGGGATGCTAGATATCCGATTTTTCGGATGAGGGACGAAAGCCAGACTTCAGTGATAGATGAGGGACGTCAAAATGACTTTTTCCTTGCAAAAAATAAGGAGCACAGACCACTAGTCCCTAACTAATGGGTGGGCCAAGTATGCCGTAGCATATCTGAAGTTTTGGCCTAGGTAAAAAAACGTATGGCATCAGCCGAAGGCAGCCACAGGCCCATGTCCGCAAGCTGCTGTTTCCCGCAAGCCACAAGCCTCCAGCAGCGTCTCCGTGAGAGGGACGCTATGCCAGTCGATAGACGCTACCTCCAACTCCAAGCTCTGTCGTTCCGGCTTCCGCCCTCCGCTGCTCCACTACGGTGTCTTCCTCCTCAATTCCACCTGTAGAGGCAGCAGCTCCAGCTTCGGCTAGTCTGATATCTGCTGATCTACTCCACTAATTCATGCCAGTGTGGCGGCACCAGCCGCCAGCTCAACATCATCGTATTCCTAGTTCCATCCTTAAGCCCCACACAACCACGGCCGCCGATTTGAGTTCCAAGGTACGAAGGATCCAAATTACATAACCCTGCTCTGAATTGTTGTGTTGTTGTCACACCCGGATTTACGATGGAAATCCGAATGCTACTATATGTGTACCCAGGAAGTCTTTACACTTATATAGCTCAGAAATGAATATCAAAGAAAGGAAAAACAGTGCTCGGTAACATAAACTGAAATAAAGTCATTACATCACAGGCATTACATTATTATCGAGTTTATCAAAGTAGCGGAAGCCTGATGCAATCTAACTCCAACACATCTCCACAGGGACTCTGACTGGGGGAGAACACAGCCTAGAAATCCAGGAACTCCTCGGGGAAGACAAAAGCATCCACAGGCGGTTCATTTGAGTACCCATACGGGATTTTGTTGATATGAAGCAAGTGTAAGTAATCCATCTTACTTAGCAAGTATAACATGAGTAAATGAGGCTCAAAAGGCTAGACAAAGTTTAAACTGTAGTTAGCATTTTTAGGTGATTGATTTTAGAATTAACCTGAATTACTAGAATTATAAGACAGCCCTGTTATAACCCACATTATGAAAGCATATGAAATATTATAAATGAACAACATTATATTAAACCATTTATCTAGAAAACAAGGAACTGCTCAAAAAGGATCCAGGCCGCTCTTGCCCGTGAGCACGGCTGTTATAAAAGTTTTACACTCTGCAGAGGTTGTACACTTTCACCACCGGCCGCGACACCCTTTTGCCATAGGCAATGTACTCCCAAAATGAGCACAGGGCATCACTACGAGACCTTTCAAAAGACACCCTAACAAGTTAGTGGCCACTATGGTTTCCTGACAGGCGCATGGACCCCTCCAGGCTCCAACCAAAACATCACACAAATCCATCACACACATACCCCAACGAGAACTGACTGAGATCCACACTTAAACCTGGCAGCCCCAATTACGCCTTTCTGTAACCACTAAACAAGCCAGAGCCGTACAGTTTACTTAGTCAAGACCAGAGCCATGTGATTCCTGTGGTTGTACGGTTGTCCTGGGTGGCCGCTTTAAGAACGGGACCTGAAGAAGAGACGCTTAGAGCAATCCAAACACATGCTCAAGCTCCGTAAACCAAGTTGCTAAAAAGGATATTTTAATAAGGTTCCAAGTATATCATTAGTCAAGATTAACATTTATTCATCGATCATTAGCGGTTGCAAGCAAGCTAAGCACAACTAACTTATCTACCCATATGCAAAACCCAGGGTAAACAAGGAATATGGAATAAACAAAGCTAGTCATCCCTATGGTTTAACAAAATTAGACACATGCATGCATGAATAAAGTGATTAATAATTATTGGGTTGCAAGGAAATAATCATGTTATACTTGCCTTCTGTTGGTATTTCTTAGCATCACTACTTAGAGTAGTAATGGTCACTAGAGATACTTCATCGTAAATTTAGATGTTAGATATTCTGCAAGTGCACAGAAGTACGTTGTAGCATTTCACCCGGGAGTATTCCAGAGTATCGTTATTTGTTTATCCGCAGGGAAAGCGTTTAGTTAAAAGAGAGATGTGCCATCCAATGCTCTTACGTACAACAGTATTAATGTACCATAATCTAAACAGGGGTAAAAGATATAGAAGTGAATGATTGGGTTGACACACAGAAGTTCATTGCTCATCATTATGTTAGTTAGTATATTTATGGAACTTGGATATACTACAATACACTATACAAGCTCATTCAATGATCGTATGCAAGAGGACACATCGAGGTATCCAGTGGTTCCCTCATCAAGGGACGACAGTAGGACGTCTTATCATAAAGGCCTAATACCCACTCCCGTACGTGGAGGATTACAAAGAACGGACAGGGCTGTCACCACCTGCCGTCTACCTCTACTAATCCGTGGGGCAGCGGTACCCTCAATAGCATGCCGTATCCCAAACACCATATTTGCAATACGAGATACAACTCTATCTATCACATTAATAAATAGAGCAACCAAAAGGCACATTGAGCCAATGCCATAGCATACATTCACTTGATTGAGGTGTAAGACATAAGTAGTATATACTAAGTAGATAAGGTATAACTGAAGTATACAACATAAGTATGAAGGTATTTCCATTAAACTCAGAGTATTACAAGTAAGTAAGAGAATACAAGAACTGAACTCCAAAACTTACCGAGACTCCTCCAGAAGCCCTTCAGAAGATCTAACACTATGACTATCACTACTAAGGCTAAGACTAAGCTTGTAGCAAAGGAGAGCTCTTCTTCTGGTGTGTCTTGAGTACGGCGCCCTTTGCAGGTATTTATAGCATCACAAGGATGGTTGGAGCTAGCCAGAGGCGGTTGAGGCCGTTTGGAGGTGGGCCTAGGTCGGCCGAATTACCCACGTCGGCCGACCCTTGGATCCACCGTCTTTAGCAACGCATGGCCCTGATGAACTCTTGATGACGGTTTACAGTACTGGTCAAGGGGGAACCGAAACGGTCGCATTGGTCTTGGATAGGGTTCTCGGACACTGGGAAGGAAAGAAAACAGAAAACAAAATCGGGCCGAGTTAGGGTTGGGGTTTTCCGGGCTCTAGGGCTAGCACACAAACACTCAAACAATAAAATGATGCAACGGCATGAAATGCACAAAACAAGTTTCTAAACCTATGGTTGATTTTAATTTCCGAAAAAGGTTTTTATTTTCCTAAATTTTGTGAATGCTCACACAAAACCTAACAAATTAATTACTATATTAGAAAGCAATTTTCAGGGTGTTACAAATATATTTTCATACCAAATTTATTTAAAAACATAAATGTTAATAATTTTTTATAATTTGGTCAAACTTGAAATTGTTTAACTTCTCGGGAAGCGAGAGTTGCATTCTTTTTAGAACGGAGGGAGTATGAGCTATCAGCTGTAACTAAGTTGAAAGTCGTTTGGTTGAAATACCTATGAAACCGTAGATTTGGTAAGAAACATCTATAATGGACCTAAAGTCTGAGAGACAATTTATATGCAAATTACTTAAAAACAATCCGTTGTTCATAGATTTACATATAAATATCCATTTTAGATTTTTTTTGTGATTTATTATACATCTACAAAGTTCCATGATTTTAATCTTTTTTCTCTTATTTAATATATATTACAAAGTTTCAACCATTTAAATCTAATGAATAAAAATTCTAAAAACAGTTTTACATGTAGGCCCTCAAACTTTCAAAATTTCTTACACATGAGTTCTAACATTTTTCCTATAAACCCCTACCACTTGTTTTCTTCTGATCTCATCCTTCTTCTACCTTCAGCACCCACAGCTGCATGGGAAGCGTCGAGCTCCCTTCCATCCAAGCACAAATCGGATCTCTTCCCTACCGTCCCCAACTCAAACTTTGTTTTTTAGAAAACGGAATTTCATTCCCGCCTCTGTATCACTGCACACAATGTTCACCTTATTACAAAGTTTCAGCATAATCGCTGATAGTTTAGTAGAACAAAAAGTAGCAAGTTATGCCGGACAAAGTCGACTATTAAATTTCCATCCAACTCAAACTAAACACAAAAATCAGTTGCCCATGTATTCCCTTCTCATCTGTACTCTCCATTTCGGCATGTACATAACTGGGAAAAGCTAAGATGGCTGTCGGAGAGAGCGGCTCGAACCTGCAGCGGGCCGGCCGAACTATGCTGCAGTGGCCAGACTGCAAGGGGGCGCCGCCCTCCAAGGGGACGCCAGCCGCTCTGCACTGCAGCGTCAAGACTGCAAGGGGGCGCTAGCCAATGGGCGGATAAATATGTATGGGAAGGAAGGTGGAGCAGAGGAAGATGCTCGCCAGAGAGGGGCGCCACCGCCCATTTCTCTCGCTTGCTTGCGGCTCTCACGTACTATGAAAGAGGAACATGGATAAAAGAACAAATCGGTACCCTGTAACGAGGGGCTGGTTTGTAATTTTCACGAAAAGACATTCCACAACTTGTGAAAAGCAGGTCATAGGCTACAATGAATACTGTACTGGAGAAAAGCTACTTTCTTGGTAGAACATGAGAGAAAATAAAGTCACTTTGGTTGACTTTTGACAATTCTAGAAAGAAAAACATTTTAAAAGCCCAACCGAACACTAAGTGTTACTCGCAATGTTTTCTACTAGTTCTGCATTACTTTCCAGTTTAGACTTTGAATCAGTTCCAATCAAATCAAATCTCCTATACTAATTGCCCATTCAGAGTATTAACTGAACAAATGCTAGTTGGTCTAACACGAAATACAAGAAAAAAATTGAAAAAAGAAATTTGAACAAACTTGTCTTTGATTCGTATAGTGTTTTCTCATAAAGTTTTGATTTTGAATAGTACCAAGATTTAGTTTGTACGGCAAAACTCTTTCTCAGAATGAAGTGCAAAATGCATAATGCATCTTCTTTTTATTTATTATCTATTTATTTATTGTATCTTTTGAGCTACTAAACTACGACACTAAATCTCAATGATGTACACTATTTAGGAGTGTAAGTGTTGCTAGTACGGTTTTTTAGTTCCAAATTATTTCTATTTTTAATCTTTTAATCAGTTGTAAGTAAATCAAATCTTCACTAATGATTGCCCACTCAGAGTTCCATCTTACCAAATGATTGTCATTCACATTCAACTAATTGGCCTACCAACTCAATACAGATAAATTTCTTGAAACTCGATATAGAAGAAAACATATCTTTGATTTATATGGTGTTTTGCCTATAGTATTGATTTTGGATAGGAGTACTAACTGCTAAAATTTATCCAGTAGGGCTAAACTCTTTCTCAAAATGAACTGTAAAAGTTCA
>CM014275.1:8325692-8388709 GCA_004135705.1 Alloteropsis semialata
GGGCGGGCCGGCTCCTCCTGAGGAATAGGCAGGGCCGCCTCCACCAACTCCCCGGCCAGCTCCGCTTGGAGCGCCGCCACGGCCGCCTCTGAGGGGACGGTCTGCGCGAAGGCTAGGCCCGTGGGGAGTGCGTCTCCCGGGCTGTTGCCGTCCTCCTCCGGCACTTGTTCCTCCACGGAGGGCGCCACCCTCCGTGTCCCCTCCTCGGCCCGCTCCGCCGAGGACTCCAACGTCACCTCCTCGGCCCGCTCCACCGCGGGCTCCACCGTCGCCTTCTCGGTCGGCCCCGCCGCGGGCTCCGGCGTCGCCTGCTCAGCCTGCTCCGTCGCAGGCCTCGGCAACGGCGCCGCCGAGCGCAGCGTCTTCTTCGGCGCCACCTCGAGCGGGGTATCGGCCCGACTGGTTCACCACAAGTCAGGGAATCCGGCTGAGAAAAATGGTAACTACGAGAAAAAACCAAAACCATTCGAGAGACACAGAACATCACTCACCTCGACGAGATGGGCCGTGTCCGCTTGGATCCCGTCGGCGCCAGGGCCTTCGGGGATGCGGGCCTCTTGGATCCCGCGTGCGCCGTCGGGACGGGGGCCACGGGCGCGGCTGCGGCGTCCCTGCCCGAGTGGGACACCGCCCGACCAGACGAGCCTCCTCCCTCGACCGGTGACGGGTCCGGCCGCCTCGCCGTAACCTTCACCGGGACGGGAGGGGCCTGCGCATCCACCACGGGCGTCCGGGGCACCGTTTGGGGGGCCGACGGCGGCCGCCTATCGTCCCGCGGCGCGGGCCTCTTGGGGGAGCGCGACGCCCCCGAGGACGAACCTCCCTTATGGGTGCGCTCCGACCGGTCCCGGCTCCGGCTCCTCTCCCGACGAAGGACCGGCTCCCATCGGGAACTCCTCCCCTTCTCGGGCTCGTGATGGGAGGACGGAGGCGTGCGGCTGCGCCTCTCGCGCCGGCCTTCCTCGGAGGACCGCCGATGCCGGTCCGACCGAGAGCTTTCGCTCCTCCCCGAGTCCGGCAGTGGCGGCCCACCTCTCCCGCTTCGCCCCGAATGCTGCGCCGAGGACGAGGCGCCGGCGGTCATCGTCGCGACCGCCTTGAGCTTCTGAGGAGGCGCGTCGACATCACTCTCCTCGTCATCTCCACTCCCCGAGTCGTCCTCCACGAACTCCTCGGGGTCCTCGTCCTCGGAGACGTCATCTTCTCCCTTCCTCCTCCTCCTGGATCGCTCAGCGTTCCGTTCACGCTTGGCGACCTCCTTCTTCTTCCACTCCTCCCGGCGGTCTTTCCTCGCCTTGGCCCATTCGGCCTCAGCCCGGTTCCTCGCCCTGTCCTCGGGAAGCGGCGGCCGGGAGTAGGAGCAGCTAAGGCCCTTCATCTGAAAGAACTCGGGATCAGCCAACTAAAAACCACTCGGGGAATCCAGGCGGATGAAGGACACCTTACCAGAGCCCGGGTGCGGGTGTTCGGAAGCATGGGGAGAAGCCCCGGGGGAGGATAGGCGACGTGGCCCTTCCCCATCGCCGCCGTCACTCGGCGCTCCACCTCGTCCCCCGATGGCAGGGGGTTCATCGTCACGGTCCCCATGAAGGGGGCATTCTCCGGAGTCATCCGCCAAAGGGGGAGAGCGCGCCGCCTCAGCGGCACGATGCCTCTCGAGAGGTACCCCCCGAGGACTTCCGCCGTCGACACCCTCGCGTCGCGCAGTCGCGCGAGGGCCTTCCAGATGTCCTCGAGAGGTACCCCCCGAGGACTTCCGCCGTCGACACCCCCGCGTCGCGCAGTCGCGCGAGGGCCTTCCAGAGGTCCCCGAGAAGCTTCTCCTGCTTGGCCTTCTCGGGCCCGTACGCCCACTCGTCGGGCGCCTTCTCAAAGGTCTTCCCGGTGTACGCCGGCAAGGGATTCTTGCTGTCATTCTTCAGATAAAACCACATTGGGTGCCAGCCCTTGTTCGAGCTGATCAGGGCCCCCGAGATGTACTCCTTTGTACGCCCCTGCTTCGCCTTCAGAACGGCGCAACCAATCGTCGCCGGGGCTCCGCCCTCGGCGGAATGCAGTGAGAACTTGAAGAAATACCTGAAGAGGTCCCAGTGGGCCTCCATCTCCAAGTACCCCTCGCAGAGGGCCACGAACAGCGCCATCTGCTGAACCCCGTTGGGGTTGAGGTGGTGAAGCTCCAGCCCGTACTCGTTGAGCACGGCGCGGATGAATCTTCCGGCGGGGACGGAGAACCCGCGCTCGTGGAAGGCGACGAACGAGACGACATATCCCTGCGGCGGTCGGGGATAGTCTTCCACGCCCGGAACCTTCCACTCCACGGCCTCCGTCAATGGCGGAAGCAGCCCTTCCGCCGCGAGGCCCTCCAGCTGCCGGAGCGAGACACGGGAGCGCTCCCAGGTCGACATCTTGAAGCAATCCGAAGGAAAAACGCCGGCGGGATGTGGGGCTCGGTCACTTGCCCGCCGGAACGGTGAAGCGACGGCGGCGGAGGGCGCAAGGAAACAAGCGGCAGCAACAAGCGGAGACGAAGCGCGCGACGAAAGTTGGAAAGCTCGGGCTCGGGTAAAACCCGAGGCCGCCGCAGCACGCGGCTATAAATAGGGGCGAGACGAAACGGCCGCTGCCTTAATTGCGCGGGCCCACCACTGGCACCGCGGCGACGTGCGCACGTCGCTTCGCCTGACCTCCTCAAAAGGCGCGTCCACCTCCCCACGCGGCGGGGGAACGGGCCGACGCTTCCGCTCGCGCGCCCCCACCGGAAAGATCATAACTTACCATATCCACGCCACCATCCAGCCTGGGCGCGAGCCTCCATCTCCCCCCCAGGCTCGGGGGCTACTGACGAAGGTCCGAATTAGGGGTACCCAATCAAACCCTTAATCCGGGAGCTTACGATAATCCACCCCTCAAAAAGCAAAAATTGAAGACCCAAACCAAAGCAGATTCACCATGCCCCGACACCTCGGAGGCCGCCCGACGAGTCTCCGATTCGCCCGAGGAGTTCTCCGCCTCCGAGGAGTCTCCGCGATTCGCCCGGGGAGTTCTCCGCCTCCGAGGAGTTCTCCGCCTCCGAGTGGCTCCGCTGCTCGCCCGAGGAGTTCCCCGCCCTCGAAGGGCTCTCCGATTCGCCCGGGGAGTTCTCCGCCTCCGAGGAGTCTCCAGCTCCCCGGGTGAAACTACCCGGCCACGTCTTGGCCCATCCAGCGCCGTACCCACTTGGTACCCGCCGCGTCAGAGCATGATGGGCGTCCGTCCTTCGCCACGGCAGCCACAGTGGCACTCGTCCCATCCGAACAGGAACGCTACAGTCTTGGGAGGAGCGCATGCGCAACACCGGGCGCCCAAGTACGATCCCAGGCGCCCATGGATGACACCTGGAGCACCCGAGGACCTCGAGCAAGTCAACCACGACCCGGGAACTACCCGGGAGCTTACCCGAGAAGACGTCTACACCAACCACCCGGGATGTACGATCCCGGGTCCGGCGGGGTGCCCACTCCGTCAACACCTGCTCCCTGTACGGCTCGGCGCACGACGCAAGCTAAAGGCCTCGGGGCAGTAACTCTCCTTGTAATTTTCTATCTTTCTTACCCCCCGCTCCCTTCTCTCCTTGAGACTATAAAAGGGGACAAGGGGACATCAGTGGGGGACGGACGAACACCAGTCGAACGTTCGGACACAGCACGCACAGCACGCACACTCGCACAGCACAGGGACCTGGGACCCTCTCCCTCTCCCGACCAGTTTGTACCCCCTACTACAGACTTTGGACTTGAGAACATCGGCACATACTGGACGTAGGGTATTACTCTCCGGAGGCCCGAACCAGTCTAAAACCCCCTGTCTCTCGAGTCACCATCCGGGCTCCGACGCGCGATCGTAGGAAATTTACTTGTCGGCGGTAGAGAACCCCGACACTAAGGCCCTGTTTAGTTGAGGAAAGTTTCACAACTTTTCACTAATCACCCGTCACATAGGACACTAATTAAGGGTATTAAATGTGGATTAATAATAAAACCCATTTCATAACCCTCAGGTAACTTCACGAGACGAATCTAATGAGTCTAATTAGGCCATGATTAGACAACATTGTGCTACAGTAAACAATCTCTAATGACAAATTAATTAGGCTTAATAGATTTGTCTCGTGATTTCCCGTTCATCCGTGTAATTAGTTTTATAATTAGAACATGTTTAGTTCTTCTGATCTTCTATTTAAAATTGCTACAGTAAATTTCAAATTTTCTCACCGAGGTCCTAAATCTCCAAATAGATAACGGTGCTCACCACGGAAGTGACAGTGACAGTTGTCTACACTCTGCAGTAAACGTCTTTCAGGAAGAGACTGCTTATCTGCTTCGAACGGGAGAGCTGTCTGCTTAACTGCATTCAGGGCCTGATTAGATCACCACGAAACTTTTGAAACTTCACTATTTATCAAAGGAAATTTTACATGTATGGAGTATTAAACGTGTATTAATGACAAAACCCATTCCATAACCCCCGGTAACTTTGCGAGACGAATCTAATGAGCCTAATTAGACCATGATTAGACAATGTCATGCTACAGTAAACAATCTCTAATGATAGATTAATTAGGCTTAATAGATTCGTCTCGTGATTTTCCGTCCATCCGTGTATTTAGTTTTATAATTAGATCATGTTTAATCCTCCTAATCTTCGATTTAGAATTGAATCTTTTTTTCGCAAACTTTGTTTCCAAACTAAACAGGCTCTCGATAAACGTCTTTCAGGAAGTGTGCGGACTGCGGAGTACAGCAGTACAGTTTGAGCTTGAAGGCGCTTCCCTTGGTACTTTTTTTTGTGACTGCAGTAACAGTGTAACACTAACACTTGCTGAATTTATTGTTCGTAAATTAGCATCTTGTTGTGGTAGCTGTGGCAATACCAGCCAAGGTTTGTAAGAAAAAAAATAAGCAAGAGGGCGAGCAGTTGCTTTTAAGGGTATGTGTCGTGGATTAGTTCAACTTTCTGGTGTCTCACATTTCCCCCTTCCTTTTGTCTTTTGGTGACTTACGTGTACATAGACATACCTGATACCTCCAAGCTCTGTTTAATTTTCCCCAACTATCTAAAGTCACCAAAAAAATTTCACACTGACAATTGTGCCCTCTCTCACAGGACACGTTTGCCAATACAAAAATTTTCACCACTTTTCACCAATTCACTGGAATTAAACACCCCCGGATGTTTAGTGTTTAGGACCAGTCATATATTGCCAATGTAACAGAGGTAGCTTATTTGTAAATATAACACTTTTTTTTGTTGTTGCGTGCTTACTGCTTGAGCGATTCAACATTACACCAACAAAGTAAACTGATGTCATATTACTTGTTTTATTTTACACTCGAACTGTAGAACAATAAATGGGTGTTCTAGTTTCGTTAGGAAGTGAGCCTAGCTCAACTGGTAGGATGGGAGGTGTTGTGGTCATGCACTCTAACCACTCAAGTTCGAGTCTCCTCTTACTCGAATTTGGGTGACTATTTTCTTCTTCTTAATAAAAAACCACCTAGCTCCTCCTAAGTTGGGTCTCTCTTTTTTTTTTAGTTTCACTCCTAGTTGGACATGGGCTAGCTCACACCTAATCTGCCAGTGTCAACAATATTTGTCTGTTAAGGGGTGATTGGTTGTCTTCCCTGGAGAGCCAGGCTCGCAAGAGGGAGCCAGGCCGGCCGGGGCCAGGCTCAACGCGTGCAACATGCTCGTGATTGGTTTCGCGTATCATTTCAGCCAGGCTCGAGAGAGATGATGATTGGTTGCATGTATAGACACAAATTTTAAAGAGAAATGGAGTCACCGCTGCATCTCGGGAGCCTGGCCCCGAAGAAACGAAGCGTTTCTTCGTATCCCGGGAGCCTGGCTCGAGGGCTCCTCTTGCATCTGCTGGGCCAGGCCCGATGCCCAACCCAGGCAACCAATCAGCGCAAGGTTGCATATGGAGAGCCTGGCTGTCTTGCAACCCAGGCAACCAATCAGACCCTTAATGATCAAGACAAACATGCTGTGAATTGTGATGGTCACACAACCGGCTGGGGGAGTGCACCGTCGCCGTGCAGCAGCGTCTGGATGATGATGCAGCAACGGATGCTGGCCTGCTCGGCGGATCGGTTGTCGTTCCGTGGACCAAACAGCAATGTAACCGTTACTACTCAAATCCCTTTTAACGGAATAGCTGTTTTGGTCCCTCGATTTTGTTAAGATCACATAAACCAGTTCAGACCTCGAACTTCTTTTTTCCTTGCGCGAGTCATTCCTAATCATATGTGGCATGTCATGCTGATGTGTCAGTCCCTCATTAGTAATAGACACTCTTAGCTCTGTCACTACACGCAAATTATCTTTTTAGGAGCTTATTTATTATGATTATAACCAAAATACGCAGGATGATGAAGAATCAAAGGATGATTTTGATGCAAAAAGGTGGTCTTCGATGATGAACATAACCACGGCCAAATACTCGAGCTCACCCAGGAGGACTTTGTGTGTAGCAACTGAAGACGTCCATATACAGGACTAAATGAACGTGCAAGATGTTTAGTTGATGTTGCTGTAATTTTGTACTAGTTTTTCTTATCCAAATTTGCCTAGGTTTTGTTTTTTAATTTTTTTTGTTCTACAAGGGTTAGTGATTCTTCATTAGCTGGTTTATAACTCTAAACCTTCTCTAAAATAGAGAAGGCTGAGCGCATGCCAGTTTTCTTTAAAATTATGCAAAAAGGATAATTCATGTGTGAGGGCTTTTTTTGTTGCTTACTTGGCATGCAAACATGTGTTGCCACAAGCTCACGTGCCAAGGACCAAACCGAGCCTAATAATAAAGTTGGAGGGTTTGGTTGACCAATCTGATATGCGAGGGACGAAATTGAGCCTCAGAGTAAAGTTGAGGGACCATATTAGGTATATGCTTATCTTGCTCTAAACTATGGATATGGACACATGGGCCCATCCCTTTTCTCACGCTATGCACATATATTTCTCTTTCCACTTCTTTGATAGTGTCATGTTTACATTCCTCGATGAAGAAAATATGAAACCAACCATATTCCTATCGCACCTCCTTTTTTATCTCATTCCCCTTCCTCTCTCCCTCCCCCTCCGCAAAATCTTCTGAAATCCACTTGACCACCATCCAGATGTTTTGTGCCCCTACATGATGGCTAGAAACTAGCTAGGAGCATTGTCTTTCAGTTCCATCTCATCCTTCTATCATTTTCCCGCTTTCGTTCCTATTTCTTCTCCCTCGGTCTCAAATCTCTTTCGAAGAGGGGGTGGAGCTGGGACATGGCTCAATCATAAGAAGAGGAGCTATAGGGTGGCACAAGATCTAGATCCAAAGCTAGGAACGAGCAATGCGATGGTGGGTGACATGTACTCATTAAACTCTTATAACTAATTTTTTTGCAACAAACAAAAGAGCTTCTTATATGACTCCAGCTGACAATGAGCTTAAGAAACTTTAAAGCCCATTAGGCATAGATTAGAAATCCAAATAAACATTTCAACATATTATATTGAATGCTTTTTAAATGTTATACCAACACCTAAAATATTAGATTAACAATTTTCTAAAACATAGATCAATCTTTCAAAAATTATACAACATTCAACAATTTTCACTTCCTATCTCAACATCTTAATATAATGAATTTAATATTTTTGAAAACAAAGATCATTGTGAAAAGATTAGTTTCTTCTTCTTCCTCTTGGACAGCGATGTTACGAAATGGAAGGAGACAACGCAAAGTGGGCCGTACCAGTAGTAGAGCGGAAGGAGGCGGTGGCACAATCGAGTAGAGGCGGCGTGGCGCGTGGAGCAGAAGGATCAAGAGACGGTGCGAGAGAGCAAAAGACGATAGCGGCGTCACCAAAAAAACGGCGGGAGTGCGAGCGGACATGCGTGCTAGGGTTTGGAAATATGAGAAGACATCCAGGACACGATGCTGTCTGCACAAATCTCAAACATCGGAAGGCCTAATCTCAAGAGCTTGTGGAAGTTGTATTGTATCTGCAAAAAAATCAGCCCATTCCTATTAGTATGATGTCCAATTGGGCCAGTTTTATGGGCTTTATTAGATAGCAACGGATATCAATGGGCCTAGCCAGTTTTGCTCCTCCCCTCTACCGGACGGAACAGTTCCTACGATCAGTACGCTAAAGCAGGCGGTCAGGCGCCATGATGCCCGGGAGAATATATCAGAATTGAAAATTCGATTCAATAATAGTACGTGGGCCCGGGCAGGAATTATTTGCAATCCAATTTGGTACCATTTCGTGAAAGACCCACCTGGAACCTCAGAATTGCCCAAACGAGCTTCACCGGCTCCATTTCTGAAACCAAACGCTCTTCTAAAAAATTTTCTGAAACCAAACCAAATAAAGAAAGAGAAAAAAACGAGAGGGAGAAAAGGACCAGATGGTGGGGATGGGGGCCGGAACCAAAACCTAGACGAACCACACAGATAGATAGCCAGGGGGCGACGGCACGGGGCGGGGGCTAGCCCAACCAGACCAACCAAACCCTAGCTCACCTCTCATTCCAATCCATGGAGGCGGCGCTATGAGCCGCCGCCACCGACGCCGGGACGCCGAGCTGGTACGGCGGGGGAGGCGAGGATGACGGCCAGATCGGACGATCCTGGCGTCTCGCCGGGGACCTCGGCGGCGGCCGGCGGCGAGATCTGGGGCACGTGGGAGGAGCTCCTCCTGGCGTGCGCCGTGCGGCGGCACGGCACGGCGAGCTGGGACTCCGTGGCCATGGAGGTGCAGTCGCGCTGCCCCGCCGCCGCCGCGCGCCTCACGCCCACCGGTTGCCGCCTCAGGTTCCGCCTCCTCCACCGACGGTTCGCCGCCGACGACGAGAACGGCGACGAGGACCCCGACGCGGCCGCCGCCGACGGGTGGGTGGAGGAGCTGCGCAAGCTGCGCGTCGCCGAGCTCCGCCGCGAGGTCGAGCGATACGATCTCTCGATCGGGTAAAGCAAAAAAGATTAACAGCCTGGACAATAATAATGAGAAAACATTAAAAAGCGTTTAAATCCGGTCCGGTTCGTCCAGCGCGGCCCATCGCGAGCCGTCTGATGATGATCGGTCGGCCACTGTTTTTTCGGCGGAATGCTCATTTCTCATTTTTTTTTCATCGGCATGATTAGGTCGTTGCAATCGAAAGTGAAACGGCTCAAGGAGGAGAGGGAGAGGAGCATCTCCGGCGAGGCCAATCCGCCGGCGTCGAAGGCGGATGACGACGAGGAGCCGGCGGCGGGGAAGGGATCGTTGGAGGAGGACGCCGGCGGCGGGGAGGACCGCGTCTCCGGCGGCGAGTCCGGGCGGTCGTGCAAGGAGTCCAACTCGTCAGATCTGAAGCGGCCGGTGCACGACGCCGGCACCGCCTCCGCCGGCGACGGCGGCGCGGCGGCGAGGGAGGAGGCGGAGGAGGAGGCCGCGGCCGGCGAATCGTTGGTCGTGAAGCGTGAGGAGGCCTCCGGCGAGTCGGTGGCCGGGTCGAAGGAGGCCGACAAGGAGAGCAGCGACGTGCAGAGCTCGGCCAGCCCGTCCCGCCGCCGCGAGCGGGAGGGCAGCGGCGGTGGCGGCGCTGGGGAGGAGGCGGAGACCGAGGAGGCCTCGGCGTCGCCGTCGCCGTCCGCGGCCCCGGCCCTCCCCGCGGCGGAGGCCGAGTCGCTACTCGCGTTCCTCGAGTCGGTGCGGACCAGCAAGCCGGGCTCCGTGTTCGAGCGGCGGCTCGAGAGTCAGGTAAAAAAAATTAATTCCCCCGTCCCGTTGTTTCTCTATCCCTCCACGCAGTAAAATGGTAAAAAATGAGGGGAAAATGCCATTCCCTCCACCCCGGGTAAAAATCTCGAATTACGGAGCCGTCCAAACACAAGCGCCCAAACCGGTTGTCAGTGGAGTACCCTTTCTGATTATCTCGCCATGTACTCAGTGCTCGACACGTAATCGCGAGAAATAATCGCGTTTTATTGGTGGTCTACACGCTCGCTCGGTCGCCTTTGCGTGCACGCGCAATAACGACCACCAAGCCTCGCCGCCGCCGCCGCCGTCCTCGCCGCCGGCGAGCGTAGAACGTGGTCGTACGGACGCGTCGGGTGGCAGCGGTAATGGACTGTGTGGGGGCGTGGCACACGTACGCGCTCGGTCGCCAGCCGCGACTGTGCCGGGCGGGACGTGTAGATCGAGGCGCCGTCCGATCCGCGGCGTGATGAGCTGGAGATAAGGGTAGCGCGAGATGCGGAGTAGGTGGGTGGCGCTGGTGGAGGCGCGGTTCGTGGCCGTGGGGTGGTCCCCAGAGGGCCAATCAAGCGCCGCCACGTGGAGTTTAACGATGACTGGTGGGCCCGTCTTGTCGGCCATGCCGCGGAATACAGTGTTCTGAGTTCTGGCGGCTTGTGTAGAAAAATTCGTGCTATCACTTGCTATATCGTGCAACATTTTTCAGCTACTTTTGTATTTAAATTTGTTTGTCCACTTTTTATTTAATTTGATTTCTTTTCTGGATACATTTTATTTCTACTAGTTTTATTTATCTTTGGATTGGATTCTGTGCTCCAATTTTTTTTTGGCGTTTCCGCTGACCGAATGGCAGAAATTACTCGCAGGATGACGCGAAATACAGGAGCACCATCCGGCGCCACGTGGACCTGGAGACGGTCAGGTCCAAGCTGGATGGGGGCGGCGGCGGCGCGTGCTACGGCTCCGCGTCCGAGTTCTACCGCGACCTGCTGCTGCTCTGCGCCAACGCGCTCGTCTTCTTCCCGCGCGGCTCGCCCGAGCACGCCGCGGCGGGGCGGACGCGCGCCCTCGTCTCCAAGCACATGGCCGCGTCCCTGCGCAAGGACCAGCCCGGGACTTCTGGGAAGGCTGCGGCGCCGGCGCCGAAGAAGGCCAAGGCAGAGGCCGACGTCGGGTCGCTGCTGGAGAAGACGGCGCCCATCATTGTCTGCCGGAAGCGGAGCTCCATCGCGAAGGCTGCGGCCGCGGCAGCCAAGGAGGAGAAAGCGGAGAAGGTAGAGACTGATAAGGAGGAGGAGAACGAGGTGGGCAAGAAGAAGGCAGGTGGCAGCAAGGACAAGGCGCGTGGGCTGAGGACGAACAAGACCCGCGCCGCCCCTGTCAGGAAGGCAGCTCCGAATCAGAAGGCTGGTGGGGACAAGGACAACGGCTCGGACAGCGACGCGCCCGCCGAAGGGACGAAGAAGTCTGACAAGAAAGGAGGCGGCGGCGGCGGCGGCGCGACGGGGAGCGGCGCCGGGGTGGCCAAGAAGCGGAACGCCGTGAACTTCCTCAACCGGATGAAGCAAGGGTCGGGGCCCTCGACGGAGCGCGTGTCGCTGCTGGAGACGCTGAAGCTCTCGGCGGCGGCCGAGCAGAAGAAGGCCGGGAAGGGGAGGGAGGGCAAGAAGGAGCCCGCCGGCGGCTCAGGCTCCAAGAGGGGCACGCCACCGGGGAGGAGAAACGTTGGCAGGCCCCCGAAACGCGCCGCGGCGCCCCCCTCTCCGCCGCCAGCGAAGAGGGCAAGGGGAGGTGGGACGAAGCGCGGGGGGAGGAAGTGAATCGGGATGGGAATGGAACGGGGATGGGAGGCAGTAGGAAGTGATTAGTCTCAGACTCAGGCACTCAGCTGTGTGTAAATGCTGTAGGTTTGTAGGAGCGTTCCGAGCTTGTACTGTATGCGCCAGTGTTGTAGGTGGTGGTACTTGGTTTTCGAAGGGGGAAACTGGATGAACTGACCTGCGCCTCTCACGATTGCTTTTGGAAACTGTCGTCGTGTATGTTTTTCGGACTAGATTTTGAAAACTTATACTGAAGCAGAAAGTTCTGCCCAAGGAATACCAGTTAATCGACTCTCATGTGGGGCTTATTTACATCATTGTTCATTTTTTTGGACAAATCATCAGTGCTCAGTTGAAGCCGCACTGCGTTCTTTTTATAAGCCGAGCACTAGTGTTTGAAAATTTCACTTAAGAGCATCTCCTACAGCTTCTCCATTTTCTATCTGACTCTCTATCTGAGTTGGTAAAAAGATTGACTTTCATTTTCCACTCTCCAAATCTCCAACGGCTACCTTTAACTTTCCCTCTCCATACACACGCTGATGCGTGGGTCCCACACGTCTTCCCTTACTTTCTTGTCTTTCTTTATTTCTCTTTTTCTTTTTTCTTTCTATTTATTTTTCTTTTTCTTTACTCTCCAATTCCCTTTTTTTCCTTTCTATTTATTTCTCTCTTCATTTATCCTCTCGTTCTGCTCTCTCTCATCTCGTTCACCTCTCCTCTCTCACATTCCGCCTCCGAGGCCGCCCGCACCTCTTTCCTCGCCGGCGCTCCCTCCCTCCCCCCGCCGGCGTCCTCCCGACCAACTCCTCCTCCACGACCAGCTCCTCCTCCGNGCACCGTCGCCGCCTCCTCAACGCGCCCGCCGCCGGTTGCTCCTCCCAGCGCTCGCATTGCCGCCGTCCTCCCACGTCCCGCCGCCGTGGGATGGGATGGGATGGAGAGAAGGATGGCTTGACAAGTGGGAGTGGCTTGCCAAGTTTGGCCAGCCGGAGGTTCGATTTGGAGAGTCGGATGGGATGGAGAGGCTGTTGGAGAACGATTTGGCTACTGACTTGCTAAAATTTGGTTTGGCAAGTTAGTTAGCAACTCTCTTGGAGATGCTCTAAGCAGTCTCCTCTCTCTCTTGTTCCCCAACTTCACAAATCCTGTATGCCCAACATTGCCTGCCGTCAGAAAGAAATATTTGAAATTTTCTTCTCAGTTCAAGACTGTAGCTTAACTTGAACACAGTGCTCTTCTAATATACTCATCACTTTACCTGTAGACTTTGCATTTCTCGAGGTTTACCTTTGAGTCGTGGATCCGTTTGATGCTTCACTGGTGTCGAGTGGGCGATCTTGCTGCTCAACAGGAGAGGACTTCAACACGACCGGAGCTGTGACCGTAGGAGCTCAAAACTGCACTCGCAGTTTTTTTTTTTGGGAAAAACTGCACTCGCAGTTCTGTCTACCGTATGCGTAGTTGGAATTTGATGATGGAGTTTTTGAAGGATTAGCAGCCTACAGGTGCTCATGTCGTCGTCAACTGTCCAGCAGTGGGTCCTTGGACTCCTCTTGAGATCTTGTTCTTCTACAGCTGCATGGAAGATGGAACTCACTGGTGCGTGGTGCCCAGCTCATCACCGCATTGTGTTCGAGATGAACTTATTATTTTGAGATGCTCTGCTAGGGTAAAAAAGACAAGGACAGGGAAAAAACAGTTGGTTTGAGTTCTTGCTCAGCATGTTGCCCGAGCTGGCTTGTTGAAATCACAAGAGGAAAATTTATTACTAGAGTTGTTCTGCTTGGGTAAATAAAAATACAACAAACGATAAAGAGGAGAAATGAGTTGAAAAAAATAAGAGGAAATATTACTCGAGCTGTTCTGTTAGGGTAAGCGGTAAATAAAAAAAACACAAGAAAAAATAAAGAGGAGGAAAAATGGTGCTTGAAAAAAAAAGGGAAAAATAGCTGTTCTGCTAGGCTAAATAAAAAACACATGAAAATATAAAAAAGAGGTTAATGGTGCTGTAAGAAAATATATGCGGTGAGCGTGGATCGAACACGCGACCTTCAGATCTTCAGTCTGACGCTCTCCCAACTGAGCTATCCCCGCTTGGTGCCAACTGTTGCTTATAATGCCAATATTAACATAAGAACTTCTGTTGCAGATCAAAATAATGCTCAGCCCTGTTTAGTTCGCTAACTTTTTTTCATCGTTACAGTAAATTCGAATGCTTGATACTAATTAGAAGTATTAAATATGAATAACTGACAAAACCCATTTCATAACCCTGGGTGAAATTGTGAGACGAATCTATTAAGCCTAATTAGGCCATGATTAGACAATGTCATGCTACAGTAAACAATCTCTAATGATAGATTAATTAGGCTTAATAGATTCGTCTCGCGATTTCCCGTCCATCCGTGTAATCAGTTTTATAATTAGATCATGTTTAGTTCTCCTAATCTTCGGTTTAAAATTGCACAGGAAATTTCGCAAAGTATTCTCACCAAACTAAACAGGCCCGCAGTGGTGCTACTGTCTTTACTGATGCAACAGTATTGTTGGTGCTGCTGGTAAGAAGTTGTTTGTCAATCGAAATCTGCCGACTTTCTGCTGATCCACACCAATGTCGCAGATGTTCTGAACATGTAGCAGCACATAACCAGCATCCATTTTCAAATGCGGAGTACGTTCCCATCACATAGGTGTGATTGATGAAACTATAAGGCCATCTTTGACACAGCTCTAGCTCCCGGCTCCACATCTGAATCAAGAGACTTGAGACTGTTTTTTTTAAGTCTAGAATAGAATGAAAAATAGCTTAACCAAACCGTACAACTCTGATGCACATACGGGTCTAGCTTCACAAATTTGTTAGAGTTGAAGCTTTGCCAACCATTTGGGATCAACATTTAACTAACCAAACCAAAGTTCAAATAACAAATAACTTAAACATCCTTACATAGTAGCAGCAGCGCCGGATGGCCAAGTACAAGGAATTTACAAGACTACAAACTACTGAATCCTCAACTCTAAAGGATAAGCATAAATACCAATCTACAAGACTACAAAATACTGAATCTTCAGTTCTAATTCTAAACAACAAGCATAGATAGCTACTACACTCTGATTACAGACGAAAGAGCATCACACCATCAGAGTGTTGAAGATACATATTCCCATCTCAGAGCATGTGCAGATTTGCCCAGAGTGCGAAAGAACCTAACCTACCAGGACAATAAAATTGTAAACCAGCAGTCTGAACTGGGAACTCCAAAATATCCAGTTGCTGCTTTCACTGCACCTAACTGATGACTTCACTTCAACACCCATATCAACCAACTAGAGCACCAATCCGTCCTTCAACAAGCAAAACATCATCTGTTACATAAAGAGTTAGTGAAATTGATCCATATCAGAAATAATATGCAATGTTTGATGTGTTCACCTTCACACATGCAAAATGTTATTGGATGCAGTTTTCAAAAACTTGGCTATTTCTAGTCAGGTTCTGTCTAGCGGTAAAATTTCAAGACTCAACTTTCCCACATGGCCCAGACTGAATTATTGCGTGCAGTATAAGCTTAGCAAATCTAGATTAGATTTCAAGCCTTCTACAACACTATGGCACAAAGTAGCAATGCTACATATATACTGTAGTTTGATGGAAGAGTTGACCTTTCATGTGTATATACAAAGCAAACTGTGATCTATACAGCCTTTTAGACAAGGCAGAGAGACAAGGAATGCAAGCAGTGAGACGTCTCCATTGTTGACAAAAAAAAAGAGGATGAACAAAAAGTTTACAGAATGTAGGAAATAAATCTATTCTTAATCATTAACAGTAGATGCTCTTTATCTGTACTACCCTTGACCTGCATTTCATACTTGAGTTTTTACATGCCACTGGGCACATGTTTGCCAACTTGTTACGGTATTTCAATGACATTGTGAACGCTGCTGGCACATCTTCAAAATAATACGCTGCAAACTACATATGAGACAACTGATTCAGTACTCAAAATAGCACATGCGACTTCCTATCACACAGAAAACGGAGTTTGCTGTGTTATAAACAGTAATAAAGAATTACTACTTCCCAATCTATTTACATTGTCCTGTGGGCAACTAATCATAAAAGCAGATTCATGAATTCTAACAACCCATGGCAACTTACCATTTTCACCATCAGATGCTTCATCAATTTTTGCAATTGCATCAAGCAACGACTGCTCTTGGTCCTGCAATGATAATGATTTACCATGTGGATTTTCAAGAAGAAATGAATGGTATTTTCACCAGTTCAAGTTCTCTTCGGAACCACTCGGGAAATGTAGAAAACCAACTTACCATCAGTAGTTTCTTTGCCTTTTGAATTGCATACACATCTGGATGGGATAATACCCTCTCGACCTGTTTACAACAGGCATAAGAAATTGAAATAATGATTTTCCATTTAATTTCACAAAAAAAAATCTAGAACAACATGCCTTCTTCACAAGATTGCCGGTATTAGGTACATCAATATGATTGAAGTTGCTGATGCCACCAGGTGAAGCATAATACCCATTCTCATGAAACCTTCCATTTCTCCTGCCCATGCCTGCCATTGCACAATCAGATGCCAGGCAGCCAACCTGATATGGAAGGGCTTGATAGGCAGAACCCCATCTTATGTTTTCAGGTGTCATCTGTCAGGGACACTTTTTAATAGTCAATAGGGCATATAGCACGCAACACTAACTACAGAAATGCTGGCCACTGGGTGTTGAACCAGGCTCACATAGTAAAATACCAGGCATAAAGGTTTAGGGCAATGCTTGAATAAGGCATTAAGCATTCACTAAAAACCATGTTTCTTAAGGTGGTAAGGTGAGGCATGGCGAGCCAACCCCTACCAATTGCCTATGCGATGCCTAGGCACTCATGAGGCGAGACAAGGCGACGCCGTATCAGACTGAAAAAAAAAGGCAAAACAGAGGCTGGGAGTAGGAAAAAGAAAAGAAAAAGAAAAGAAAAGAAAAGTGGGGGAATGGAAAGGAGATGGGATGGGAAGTCGGCCCAGCCCACTAGACAGACCACATGCGCTTCCCCTCTGTACATATATCCCCCACCCCCTCCCATATTCATGCACCACCATCCACCGCTCCCCGATGCACTCGGCCAAACCCACCACTTCTGTCCTCCGCCTCCCCTTCTCTCTGTCCACGGCACCGCTGGGCGCTGGTCCCCCTTCTCTCTCCCTTGCTTCTCACTGCGCAGCCTCTTCAGATCGATCACTGGCACCGTCACCTTCCAAATCGACTGACACATCTAACTACATGCAAGCAACCAGTCCTGGAGCTAGCAGGGATGGTAGCAGCTGCATCTGCCTTGCCATGCACACACACACACACACACACACACACACACACACACACACACACACACACACACACACACACATTTTTAGCTGTGTTTCTTGAGCGCCCTGACATCAACGCTTTTAAAACTTTTGCTAAAAGCTGTGTAGCGTATCAACACAGCAGGTAAAGAATTGTGGCTCGTCATCAACAAAGTATTCAAGTGAAAACTGATACAGCAACATAAGATGCTTTCGTATTTCCTTTCCTGACTTGCATGTTTTCAAAAGATTAATTTATCATCTTGGTTTGGTGCGTGTGCATGTGCATGGTAGACAAACAACTTTTACCACAGCTGGCATGTCATTCACACTTGTTAGAAGGCTAATAAGAACATTCTTGATGGCGAATAAAAAGCAAGATCAGAATACACCAAACATACTGTATTTTCCTGTTTGCTCGCCACTGCATGTAAAGGCATGATCGGTGATTGGGGACCCCCAGGGAGTGAATAGACGGAATGGGACTTCTTCTGTCTCTTCAGAGGTCCAAGATTGTGAGCAACTACACTGTTATGATGCAAGCTAGATTGCATTCCACCTCCCTGCCTTGACTGCCTACAGAAGTCCGTGAGATGCACATCACAATTTATTAATCAGGTAATATCATTGAAGCTATTGATTTGTTCATTTCAACGAACACAGGGTACCTTATTCTATAGACGGCTTCCTCTTCATTGACCTTGTTTAAAAGCATTCTGTGCTCCTCATCAGAGACTTTCAATTCTCTTCTTAGTTCAGTGATTAAACTTTCTTTCTCCTGTACAAAAAAGGTATTTAATTCCCTCAGCAAGGAACTGTAATAACTTACAATAGTCACTAAGAATTTTCCATCCATGAATTTACCCAAGTTAGGGCATCTGATTGCATTTTGAATGCTCTGAGAACACCAGTATATGCTTGTTGTTCGATCTGATGTATATCACTGTCCAACTTGCCGTGTGGCCTTGGCTGAGAAAGCGTGCCTGCTAATGACCTCACATTCCCACTGAAGTGTTGGAGGGAGCTCTTCATTGGTCCTCTAATTTGATATCTTGGAGGGAGCTCATCATAGGTCCCTAAAATTAGGGAAAACAATCAGTACCACCGATAAGTCGGAAACAACTTTAAAAAAAAAGTTTGGAAGCACATCTTGCAAGAATTTTAGAGCATTAATAAATTCAGAAACTACTTCAATAATTTCAGCACAAAGTGTGAAAAATTTACATATTTAAAACCATCCTGCACTAATTCAATACTAAAATATTCATTAGAACAATAATGTATCACCTCATACAATCATACTACAACCAGCTCACTATTCAATCCAGCTCTTCACTAATCCAAACATAGCAAGCTACCTTTTTGCCAATTAAACACTGACATTTACATGTTGTGCATTTACATGGAAGAAACAATTGGTAAACCCTTTTCTACTCCAGCATTCTAAACCAGTGATCCCTCATAAGTATTTCAAGAGCACTATTTTTCCATAGTCCATACTACCCCCAATTAACATATCACTACGGGGTTGTTTAGTTCCCACCATTTTGCATAAAGTTTTCACTTTGAGAACCGTGTCAGTTCATTTCTTCTCTCTGTGCACACGGCCCAATGCATAAAATTTATGCAAAATGCATGCATCTAAACACGCCCTACAGATCATATTTACGACAATGTACAATGGACTGAACCCTGAAAGATATCAATCACATGCCTCTTTTTTTTTCCTTGAGATCAAAACGCTTGCTCTTTATTATAACAAAAAAAAGCTCGCTCTTTTAGCATGACTTGTTTACACATTTCCATGCGACTATCGAGGAAAATATATATCCAAAATTGCAACTACGCTCTAGTGAGCACGAATCCGTACCTATCCTGAAACAACCGTCCGCAGCCTAATGCTGCTCCAATCGATTAATCGATATCACACACAGACGGGCAGATCTTCCTCGCAGACGTCGGCATCAAACGAACAACAAATCGATCGACTAAAGGGAACTCACCGCTGCTGGCGAAGGCGCGGTACTCCATGGCCTCCCGGGTGGGTGACTCGGCGAGCAGCCAACAAACCCGCTACAAACCGGCGGTGTCACCTCCGGATCCGCGGGCCGGAACTCACCAGATCTCAAATCCGGCGAATGCTGGATCCTCCGAAGCCTGAGGTCCAATCCATTGCTAGTAGAGTGGTTCCGACCTCGGTTTTGGGGTTTATCGAGGTGGAATCGGATGGGGATTTGGTAAGCGGTAGTGTCCAAGGTGGAGGTAGGTTTCCGATTAGCCCCCCCCCCTGGAAATTTGTAGTTTCACGCCACGTCAGATTGTTCTGGACTCCTTTGCATACGTTCGTGATGTAAATTTTTTTCACGATCACTAGTTAGAGGTATTAAATAAAGTCAGTTTACAAAACTACCTCTATAACCCCGTAAATTCGCGAGACGAATCTAATGAGACCTTTGACCGCACGATTAGAGGATGATTACTGTAGCAAATCATGGATTAATTAGGCTCGTTAGATTCGTCACGCAAAGTTGCACTCATCTGTGAAAATGTTTTGTAAATAAACTTCGTTTAGTACACCATGCATACAAGATTCCTTGAGGACAATTTTTTGACCGGAGAATCTGAACACGGCACGATACTATCCACTATTAACCCTTATCCTGTTATAGTGTTATCAAAGACAGACAAAGCTAAACTTTCTCTCTTTTATTCCTCTGAAAGGTACCCAAAATAATTTTGTTTGGGTTTTAACCATTTTTTGAAACAAAATTGGTCATTGCAAAAGGGACATTGGAAAATATGCCGTACCTTGCGATCTTGAGAAAAGATGGTCTATAATTAGAAAACAGATTTGTCAAGACAAAATAATACTTACGGGCAACGGCGGATCACAAATATAGCTACTCGAAGTCCTTTTGTACCTTTTTTTTGCAGACAAATTTTAGTTACGCACCACACAAAATCATACTTTCCCCTATGACGAGAGGCAACACATGATCTTGATTCTAAACGTTCTTTGGATATATATGAGTTAGTTTGAAGTTTACTGTGGTCCCCTAATAATAGATCGCTTTATACTCAAAGCTTATTCATTCTCATTCCATATCTTTTCCGAAAATTGTCCATCTACTCTCCACCAGAGATATTCAATCATCTGGCGTGCACCCAAATTAGCCCTGAAGCAGAGCATGAAATTTCGACTAATTTTTGTCTCACCCTAAGAAAACTGATTTCGCCAAATCTTTGTGTTTTGATATATTTTTTTCGAGCATATAAAATGCCGTGGTCACATCGCATGTTTTTTTCGGAGTAAACTCACATGCTTATTGCGCCTCCACTGAGAAGCAAAGTGGAGAAGAGACACGTGATCACGAGAACTAGCAAAGTTGCCTCTGAGCCTCTAAGGCCTTGGAGGTGTTTAATTCTGGTGAATTGGTGAAAAGTTTATGCATTCGGCTGCATGCACAGAGAGAAAAAATGAACTGACATGGTTCTCGAAGTGAAAACTTTTTGCAAAGTTTGCAGAATTAAACAGGCTCCTTGTTTAGTTCGCAAACTTTCACAAATTTTGCAAAAAGTTTCAATATTGGGAAACATGTCCCCTTTCTCACGACACGCTGCTAAATATAAAGTTTCTGCAAAGTTCCTAAACTAAACAAAGTCTGACTCTTAGGCCAGTCGCAATGAAAGTTTCATGGAGAGTTTTATGATCACTAAATTTTATGTCACATCAGCAACTTTGCTTATACAGCAAGGTCTTAGGGCTTCTCTATTGGAAAGCAAATCACAGATGCCACCTCAGTACCACCAGATAATAAAAAATTTGCTCCTACAATTTCCTCTAAGTGGATCCCACCATATAAAATTAAACAACTAAAGTTTCTGCTGTTTCTGACCAGCTGCAGTCAGACGTCCAGGCCTGCTACTATGGCTGGCAAGTGGGGCTTCTTCACTTTTTATCCTCTAGGGTCCGACGCACACACATGCATCGGTTCTGCTCTTTCTCCTCGAGGATTCGCAGTGCTCCACCGGTAGATTCGCCTCGTGCCAATGCCACATCATTTATGCATCGCTTTCAACTTCTCACTGGATAAGCCCGAGGAGAGAGGAGATTTCAGGCCCCGTTTGGTTTTCTAGTGCTCTGTTCACAACTTTGATCACTAATTAAAGGTATTAAATAAAGTTATTTTATAAAACTAACTTCAGAACCTCTGCACTAGAAACCCTGAAGAATCTAATAAGGCCTTTGACCGCATGATTAGAGAATGATTAGAGGATGGTTACTGTAGCATCACTGTAGCCAATCATCGATTAATTAGGCTCATTAGATTCGTCTCGAAAAGTTACGCTCATCCATGAAAAGGTTTTGCAAATAGACTTCATTTAATATTCCATGTAAGAAAAATTCTCTCTTAGCAATACTAGATTTCTCTCCGAGCAATGCTAGATAGTGAAAACCAAACAAGCCCCTGAGTTTCGTCATCCTATGTACGGTACGTGAGCTGCGAAACTGTACACTGACACTGGCGTGAGATCCCCTTCCTCTCACGAGGCGAGAGCGCGCCAGCGATGGAGTCGGCGGCGCCGCCGCTGCCTTGGAGCAGGCTGGAGGGGCAGGTGGTGCTGGTGACGGGCGCCTCCTCCGGCATCGGCCGCGACTTCTGCCTCGACCTGGCGCGCGCCAGCTGCCGCGTCGTCGCCGCCGCCCGCCGCGCCGACCGCCTCCGCTCGCTCTGCGACGAGATCAACGCCTCCTCGGCCGCCGGCGGGCCCCGAGCGGTGGCCGTGGAGCTCGACGTCGCCGCCGGGGGCTCGGCCCTGGAGGCCGCGGTGCAGAGGGCCTGGGACGCCTTCGGCCGCATCGACGTCTTGATCAACAACGCTGGCATCCGAGGTATCCATCAAATTAGAGCTCAGATATGTTCTTTTAGGGGGTCTAAATGATTCTCCAAATGAAAATACGCATCAAATCGAGCTGAAATGAGCAATCCCCATTTCCGTTAGCGAACCAAGTACTAATTAGCTTGAGTGGATGGTAATATCGGTGCCCTTTATGCCTCAACAGGTGGAGTGCATTCTCCATTGGATTGGCCTGAGGATGAGTGGGACAAGCTCATCAAGACGAATCTTACCGGATTATGGCTTGTGGCCAAACATGTCTGCCGACGCATGCGAGATGCTAAGCTAAAGGGTTCGGTTATTAACATTACATCTATTGCTGGTCTTAACCGTGGTCATCTGCCTGGCTCTATTGGATATGCCTCGTCCAAGTCTGCTGTGCATTTTGCCACAAAGGTAGTGCTGTTGTTCTTCATAAAACATTAGTTTTGCTCCTATGTTCATAGTAAACCAGTTTGACTATATTGGTGCAGGTAATGGCTTTGGAATTGGGAGCATACGGCATTAGAGTGAACGCAATTGCGCCTGGACTGTTCAAATCAGAGATAACTGCTCCTCTGTTGCAAAAGAGATGGTTGAGCACTGTCGCTTCAAAGATAGTGCCGCTTAAGGAGCATGGTACTACTGATCCAGCATTGACATCTCTGGTCCGTTTCCTGATTCATGAAGCATCGTCATATGTGAGTGGCAACATCTTCGTTGTAGATTCAGGTGTCACCATACCCGGTGTTCCAATATTCTCCTCACTGTAAATTTTCATTTGAGGTTTAGATTACTTGCAACTATGTTATGTAGACTCCATGAAGGAAGGACGCTTCTGTATAGTTGATTTCTGATGATATTATTCATCAGTTCTGCGTTCCACTATTGTTCCAATGTATTTACTCCAAAAACTCATACTTAGCTACAGAATAGCAATCAGAGCAATTTTCTCTTTTATTTTGTAACCTGTCACACCAACCCAAAAAGAATGATGCACAGCCCTGCTGGAAGAAGTCTCTAGTTGAAGGTTTCAGTTTTGCTCAGTAGATTTTCAATAAAAGGACACACATAATGATTAGTCTATTTAAAGCTTTGGGTGGTACAAAAGTGAAGGCATTCAACTTTTTGCTAGTACTAAGGTATACTAGACATGTGATCTTTACAGGATGCCACGCTCAAGGAAAAATCAGTGCCGATTGGCCAAACCTTCACATTCATGTACTTTGAATTGGGCTTAAAAGAAGAGTAATTTCACCATGCCTAACAAAAATATAGTGCCATTGTGAAAAAAAAATCACTCAAATAAATATTTGACCTACAATGATCCTGTTACATCTGATATGGAGAGGTTGATCTAAATAAATAGTTTACTGGTGCTACCAGCTACATTTAAGAAACAAACCCCAAATCTCATGCAGCATCCCAACCTGTATGGTTCCTATACTCAAATCTCATATTGCATTCCAATCTGCAAGGTCTTACTAGGAGCTATCTTCAGACCAGAAACATTGGATCTGAAGTTCTTCTGCAGGAACCTGTAAAGATTGTTAATAATAAAACGCTTGAAACAGTTATGGCTGGCGCTCATATTCAAAATAACTCTTCCAAAAACAAAGGTTGATCCATTTGCCAAGGCTGAGTTCATCATTGCGACCTCATCACCATTTTGAGCTATTTCCTTTAGCGATGCAATGACTGATACGACATACTCATCATCCTCCATATTCTGGCTGTCCATGTAACCATATTGAACAATGCACCTGTAAACACCAAAAGGCTCCAGTCTGTCGAAGAGGAAGCGTTCTTCGGGAAGGACAGATGTCACAGGAAGATGCCTCACAGTAACAAACACCATCAGTTCACGAAGGCAACCCATATGCTGAGCATAATGGCGCACAATTGGTGGGATGCCATTCATCAAATCTGTGCAAAAGATGCATACTCCAGGTACTCTGTTGCTCGTAGTTACTGTTTTAATGAATTCTTGCCTATCCATCAAGTTGTTTCTTTCATACTCGTTCTTCTTGCTTCGCCCATAGGTCCAAGAAAGTGTTATTATAAGGAAAAATGCAGTTATGGCAAATGGAACCCAACCACCTTGTGCAATCTTGTATAGAAGTGATATCGTGAAAAGACCTTCGATGATAGTGTAGACAGCATAGAATAATCCAGCTAGTGCGATATTAATTTGCCATATTATAACCATGACCACTGTTATCAAATGTGTTGTAATAAGCATAACCCATATCACTGCAACACCTGTAAATCAAAAGTAAAAAAGTTCAAATTAGATGATGTCTAATAAGTTTTACTATGTACAATATTTACCATGTGTCTATCTGAGTGGAGATGCAATGTTAATGATACTCATTGATCATTAGGAGTACTATCTTAACTTTGTGCACTCACACCTCTGCTCTGAAAACTAGCATGTGTGCTTAATTTGAAGCCCACAATGTGCATACCACAAAAGATGAAGAAAAGTAAGGAACAAAACTAATACAAGCATGTGGTAGATTGCTTACCATAGGCTTGCCCAATCTCTGGCCCACCCTTAAAACCAGCGGTAATTAAGATACAAGCAATCATCAAGAAGTAGTTGATCTCTGGAGAGTATACTTGGCCTTCATATTTTTTTGAGGTATGCTTCATAGTAACTCTAGGAAAACAACCTAAAGCAATTGATTGCTTGATGATGGAGAAACTGGCAGATATCAGTGCCTGGCTTGCGACGATGGCGGCCAAAGTAGCTACAATAAACATGGGCCAAAACAGCGGCTCTGGTACGCTACTATAAAACGTTGTGCTGAGCTTAGATGGGTTCTTTATCAAAAATGCTGCTTGGCCAGCATATGCAAGGATCAACGATGGATAAACTAGGCATGAGTATGCCATCTGCAAGGGCAAAGGAAAATGACATTACTAATAGTTTGTTATTTATATGTTATATAATAAGGAAATAACCATATTAATTACCTGGATTGATTTCTTGTTGAAATGACCCAAGTCAGCAAACATAGCTTCAGCACCTGATAACACCCCAACTATTTAGTTGTGCAGTGATTTACTGGCTGGTACTATATACTAAATAAAAAAATATCACATATTGCCTGTTTCTTTTAGTTTTACATGAAGAATAGCCTTCTATAGAAAGTGTTGTAGTCAGGTTATAAGGCTTACCTGTTATGCACAAAACAACTGCTCCAAGTTGCTCCCAGCCAGCCTTTTTGTTCTTCGCGAAGAAAATATATATGTAGTGCGGTGATATGGCTTTCAGAACTGGGGGATAATACTTGATCATATTGTATAGTCCAATGGATGCAATTAACGTGAACCACACAAGCATAATTGGGGAAAAAGTGAAGCTGACTTTGCTTGTGCCATATCGTTGGTAGAGGAAAAGGAATACCAGGATAATCACACATAGGAGAACAACATGACCTGAAGTAAGCAATGTAAAGTATAACTCACTGCTTTTCTTGCAAAAGTAAAATTGGTCTGCTCAAAATATCATGATCAGAAATGGTAGCTCATAGAATAGTTTAAATTATAACCTTGTGTAATTTTAGAAGATCTTGATTGGATTCCCTGAACAGCAGATAGAACTGGAAAACATTTACGAGAAAAGCATTAGGAAATCCAATAGAGAAATGACCTGGAATCTATGTTCCAGAATTTAATTGAAAATTTTCTAAAAAGAATTTAATTGAAAAGACAATCTCTATATTACGATTCACGCAACAAACGCGGCCCGGGGAGCGTGGCCACGTCGCTGGCGTTCCCCAGCTGTCGGATCGGACACGTGAACGGCCCGGATCGAACGATAAACGGTCTTTTTAAAATAGGCCCTCGTATTTAGTGAAAATCGAACCCGCAATCCATAAATTCTTACTGAGAAGCCCCTAAACTTTTGGAAAAATCTGCTTTCAACCCATAAATTTATAAAAAAGCCCCTGCATTTCACAACTATCGACCCGAAGTCCTGAGCTTTTCACAAAAAACCCTCCAACTTTTCCATAAACCAACACATAGCCTAAATTTATTAAAGAACGTTGTATACTTTACAACAATCAAAGCATAGTCCATACATTAGTACGAAAAGAACCTCAACTTTAAAAAAAAATTAACACGGAATCCACAATTGGATCCCGTGTGTTCTCACGAACTAGCCCCTCAACTTTACAAAAATTAATCTACATCCCACCATTGAAAAAATACCAACACTTTCTAACAACTGCATCGCCTCCTTAATAAATACTTTCACACCCTCTTTCTCAACACGGAATCCACATTTGAGCCCCGTGTGTTCTCACAAACTAAACCCTCGGCTTTACAAAAGTTATTCTACATCCCACCATTGAAAAAAACACCCCACACTTTCTAACAACTACATTGCCTCCTTAATAAATACTTTCATGCCTTCTTTCTCCACAGTAAATACAGGAAAAAATAGTTCTCAATACCCAAAATAATATTTCACTTAAACAATACTTTCACAACAATTTAGCATCCAAAATACATACCAGATGTAATAACATGTTACTAACCATGACACTTATGCAAAAATAACAAGTCAAAACATTTATCTCAACTACGTTCTTACAAAAACTTTTGCCCCTTCCTCCATACAATTACTATTATTCCATTTATGAAATAAAGCCTACATCAACTATAATACCACAACGAAATATAGGCACTGCGCGGCAACGCCGCGCGCCTTTCTAGTAACTACTATGCGCCTATGCGGACGAGGGATAGACAACATGGCTTAATAAGGATCAGGTTATGGAAGTTTCCCTGAAAGACCAGACAACATCGCTTGTGGAGGATTAGAGTAATTGGAAGGGGATAGAAGTTTAGGATAATAAGAACCCTATTTCAATTATTTTGCATAACTGGTTGGGTGAAGTCTGTCTACGCCATTGTCTTAGTTTCAGAAAAGTTGGTCACATGTTTTCTACTGAAAAAGTCTATCATGCTCAGTTACTCTTACGCCATTATTCAAGTTTTTCGTATGCACCTGAGATGGATGGAGTGAGGGCACCATCTCCCATCACCATGCAGGTCCCAATTAGGACAAGGTAGGTGATGACTGCCTGTGCAACCACACTTCCTTCCAAGAACTTGAGCATCCTCGGTTGCAGTCTGCTCTTCTTGCTGTGGAATTTGAGGTTGGCATCAGATGCCAACCGCGTGACCGGAACCGGCATCCTCTTTCCGGTGAAATTCACATGCTGACGCAGGAGTGAGTACAGGGCAAAGGTACCACCTGCACAGATGAAATCAGACAGTAATGTGTATAGCTTATCGCAACATCATCTGGTCGTGTTATATTCTTTAGCACCCCAAACAAAAATTTGAAGGAAACTGAAAGTATAATCCCCTTAACTAATAATGTAGCGAATTTGAATCATATATACACCTGTTTGGAGATTTATATGGCTCTGCTTTGCCTGCTGATTTCGCTTGGTTCTTAATTTTTTTTAAGAAAGTAAAATCAAATTAGTAGTCATCCGCATATTTCTACTGATTAGTTTTTCTGCCGGCTAGTCCAAAAAAAACTCGGGCATTTGTTCTAATCAAACTGACACAAGACTACCGCCAGATCTTAGGACATACATGCAATCGGTTAAGCTGATTGTTTTTGACACATTCTAAGTGCTACATGCATTGCTCCTGGATCGATCTAATCCAGCTCCACATTTCAAATTATGGTCATTTAAAAAATAAGATGATATATTTGTACATACTATGTATATATACAGTATCATCTAGCATGTGCTGGTAACGCGTACCTTCTCCGTGGTCGTCTGCATGGAGCACGATGAATACGTACTTGACGAGGCTGATGAGGGTGAGCGTCCAGAGGATGAGGCTGAGGATGCCGAGCAGGTCGTCCTCGCCGGGGTCCGGCAGGGTGAAGGACGAGAAGGTGTAGAGCGGCGACGTCCCGATGTCGCCGTACACCACGCCCAGCGACTGGTACGCCAGCAGCGCCACCTGCCACGGCGTGAACTCCTGCACGCATGCGCCGCCGCCGCCGCCGCCGCCGGCAGCCCATCGGTCAGTAGCTGTTTGGATCGGAAGGAAACAATGGACGGCAATCTGTGTATCACGTGAGACGCACGTACCAGAGGGTTGCGGTGCCTCATCCTGTAGGACTCGCTGAAGGTGCGGCGGGTGAGGCCGCCGCCGGCGAACTTGCCATAGTCGTCGTCGCCACCGACCTCCTCAATCTGGCTCGTCGAGCTCCGCTCGTCGACGGCGGCCACCGCGGCGGCGTTCACCTGGATGATGACGTCGTCCGGCGCCGCCTGGTGGTGGTGCTCCATCGCGCCGCCGATCGATCGAGCTGGTGGTGGATGGAACGGAACCAGAGAGATAGCCGAGCCGCCGGGGAGGAGGTTGCATTCCCCGTACTTATAGCGCAGGGTACACGCGGTTTCCACCCGCGCGCTGCAGGTTAATTAGTTGTAATCTTTGACTCAACAAACTAACTGCATTTTGTGGAATCGCCGCCTGTGCATCCATGGTGGGCTGGCCGCCAAGGAAATTCGCTGATTCCCCAAAGCCCAGCACGGCGACTTCCAAAAACGGAAAACCCCCAAAGCCCATCTGCCCATGTCCACAGATCTCGTCAGATCTTGCAACTGTAACGAGCTAAGAATTTAGATGATCGGAGTATATGGTAAGGTTGTTGTTTAGAAACTTAATGACTGTACATTAATTTCCATCCCTCACCATTGCCAAGATGCCAAGCCTTGCCCATTGTCTGTCACCACCAGCCAAGACTACACCTAATCTAATCTAATCTGATCTCCACAACCGCAAAACACACCGTCTGCAACGTTAATGTGGGAGTTACAGCACTAATACACTAGTATGTTTCATTCATCTAGAGCTTCCAGGAGCAAATTTGAAATATCGGAAAACAATGTCAGCGGCATCAGAAAAATAATATTTGTAGACCATGATTTTTTTTATTGTCATTGATCCGAAAAGAAAATACCTTAGTGGCTTAGTGGCATATTAGCATGCATCTTCTCTTTATATGCTACTAAAAAAAAACAGCTCTTATACAGAGCCACACAGCTGATGTAGCCGGGGCAACTTCACGCTATCGATCTGCCAAAAATTAGATCCAACCAAATTTTCGTGCTGACAAGAAGATATCTATGATTCACCAAACACAGATTACAGATGCTCTTCAACTTCAGTCGGCCTTGCCGACGGAGCTTTCATTGGGGATTCAGTATCTCAAGAAAGCTCAGTGTTTAAGGCATATGTACACACTCTTTATTTGGCATGCTCTTGGTACTTCATCTTTCTTATGATTGTGCAAAAACTTTTTTTGTATCGACACAATGTAGTGCTGACGCTCATCTAATATAGCTAAGAATTAAACATGACTGATGCCCATAGAAGCTTTTTTTAATGAAACAGCTAAGGTGATTACAGATTACATTGCACTGACGGACCGACCCAATGATCTCTTTAAGCACCGCTGATCACTCCCACAGCATCAGTGATCTGTTTGAGTTCAGTATTCATAGGATTTTGTAAGGCAGATATGCATAGATAATTGCAATAGAAACCAAAACTGAATTGATTGGCTTGGAAATAAAAGATGTGCAAAGAATGCAAGTGCAGACAAGGATTATGTGCTTCAGCCATCCTGTCCTGCAAGTTGCAACCTTTTCCTCCGGATATGCATTATTAGATATACAAGCATGTAGACTTTTGGATCAGGTTTTTCTCCACTAGACCACATCACTCTGTTGCTTCATGCCTACTTTCTTCATACACTCTGTTGCTCCTGCATCGCCTTGATTCATGTAACAACGGTTGTCTTTGAGCATTATCTCAGCAACAGTGCAGGCCCCATAGATAGTTCACAAACAGATCTACATTATTCCTGCCATTGTCAACTTACCTCTCAGCACCACAATTTCCCATGGATGGTCATTTATGTGCAGGGATCAGGCTCAACAGCTTTTCCTTAACACCTATCCCATTGTAAAACTGAAAACCTTCTTCCTCACTCTTGACTGCTGACTTGCTAATACAGAATCCTCCTTCAGGCCTCAAAAGTGCCAACTCTTTCGTCCATTTTATATGTCCCTGCAAAAGAGGACTCATATTGAATTAGTGATAAGAGATGCATCACTACAATGAACTAAACCAAAAAACCTAACCAATTACTTTAATTACAAAGAGAAAGGTTTGTATTCAGATCACAACATTGGAATAATAGCCGATTTCATAAAGTATATAGAAGATTAAAAAATGCTAGCAGAAAAGAGTATTCAGCAAATAAGGCCTTGCGTTGGTTGAACCAACATGAAAGAACCCATTTCAGATTTAAAACTATATTTCCATAAGACATATAGAACTTCTCTTGCTGTTCCTCATTTTAAGTACTTGTTAATTCATGCCCAAATATGCTTCCACTACTTTCAGACAATACCAATTTTAAGGTGATAAATGCTTTCATCATCTAACAAATAATCAAGACTAGATTCCTACATGTAACATGCTAACATATCCTAGTTTTCAAGTATCTCGGCCTCCAGTTAATTCTAAAAAAAGGATTCATCTCCAGCTAAGCATGCTCTTACCTTGACAAGCTCGTGACATCTGAACCTTTTCTTCAGTTCTGCTCGTGGCCATATTAAATATGGAACGCTAAGCTACTTCAATCCAGAGGCATTTTTCGTGAATTGCAAACAAAAGTTATAAATTTCAGGACACAGATAGGCTTCCAACGACCAAATTTCAATGATCTGTGTTCACACCACATCTAGTATTTGGGTTTTGATTTCAGGGTGTTTAGGAGTTCATCAGACAGACAGGGACAGCCACTGCAATAGACAACAACGTCAGGTGATTCACATGTAGATAAAAAATGTACAGAGAAACCAACAATACAAGTGGAGACAAGAGCCAACCTGTCATCCATGTTTTTCGGCTAGTTGTGCAATATCAAATATCGAAGCATGTGCACTTTAGCATCTGGTTTTTCTCCACTTAGTCTGCATCACTCCATTGCTAGTAGACCTACTTTCTCCATGCTCCTATATTAAGCAGAGTCACACAACTAGAGTTTTCAGCCACTCAACCAACAAAGAAATCTATGGCGGAGCCTAGCCTTCCCCCTTCCTCTTTGCTTCTTATCCTGTTGTTTATCTTCTTCTCCAATGCTTTCAAGTTGCCATTAGCCATGGACTGCAACAGCAGTGACCGTGATGCTCTCCTAAAAATCAAGGAGCAGCTTGGTAACCCTTCCGAGCTATCCTCATGGCTCCCAGCCACAAACTGTTGTGCCTGGGACAACTCCATTATATGCTCCGAGACTGGACGTGTCTACCTTGTGGCCCTATTTCAACTCAATGTCACAGCTCCCATCCCTTCGGCCTACGGAGACCTGCCGAAGTTGCAAACCATCCAGCTTGACACCATGCCAGGGCTGTATGGTCCTATCCCCTCCTCCTTCGCCAAGCTCTCACACCTTGAGTTCCTTGACATCAGTGACACACAGGTCTCTGGGCCACTTCCGGACTTCCTGGCAAAAACCAACCTCAGTGCTCTGACCATCACCAACAGCAAGCTTACAGGGCCTATTCCCCAGTCTCTGAGTCACCTCTCCAACCTCAGATATTTAGACCTCAGTGGCAACCTGCTTAGTGGGTCTATACCTCCTGGGTTGCTTCATGGAAGCTTTCGATTCCTCATCCTGTCAAATAACAGGCTCACGGGAGAGATCCCAGAGGATTACACCAATGGAGACATTGACACCATCGATCTTTCACATAACCAGCTCACTGGTGATCCATCATTCTTATTTGATATCGCAAAGCCAATGACGAAGATTGATCTGTCATGGAATGAGCTTGCATTCGACATGACGAAGGTCAGGTTTCCCTACCACCTGACCTATCTGGACCTCAGCCATAACCATATCAAAGGAGGGGTGTCCAAATCCCTGAAGGATATAAAGCTTAGGCACTTCAATGTCAGCTACAATGATCTTTGTGGTGAGATACCAACTGGGCGGTTCATGATATACCATGGAGCAGATTCTTACGTTCACAACAAGTGCCTCTGTGGAACACCTTTACCCCCTTGCAAGAAACAGTAGAGAATTATTAGCTAGGCAAATAGAGCAATAAGTAGAATGGTGTGCTGTTCGTGACTAGTGCTCTGATTTCTCTTCTGGTTTTGGTTATATGTGAAGTGCGATGTTGTAATTTTTGTGAGGCATTTGTGTCAGATAAACAGATCAGAGCAAGTATTATGGAGTCCAGTCAGCCGACGAAATAAATCTCCACGTCAGACAAAACCCAGCTGGAGGAGCGAGAAACAGAGAGAGAAAGCTGAACGGGCGCCTGGCGAGACGCCGACTGACACGGGCGAAATGCTCAGCTGTCCTTCGCTCCTCCACTCCGATGGCTCCACGCACCAAAAGTAGCGCAATGCATTAATGAGTGGCAGGGCCCGCCACTACCACCAGCTGTTCAGCTCGTGTGACCTGGACGCTATACGCCCGCTCCGCTGGCGTCCTTATTAGCCATGCCCTCATCCACCTGAAAAATGCGACTCCTTCCTAAAGTCACCAGCATTAATATCAGTTATTGTATCACAGTATTACTGATGGCACCTCCCTCAGTGTTTCAACATTTCATCTTCAGTTGTCCATGCACTTATTTGACATGCAGTCTCATGCCAAATCTTTTCTCTAGCTATACTACTATCTTATTCTAGTGGCCATGTTAAATGTTTAAGTGAGACTGGGCTGCTAAATTAAACATGGATGATGTCTATAAATGCACTATTCTGAAATGCAACGATGGTTAAAAATCTCATAGCATTGGCGGGCTTGCAACTAATGCCAATGACTACTTTCAGCACAATCCGGACGGCTCACTCACACAATATCAAGGAGTTTTCGAGTGAGATTCCTATTTGGGTGTTGGATTTTATAGATTAATTGCTAGAAACACAGTTTTGCATGATGCGTATCAATAAGTGGAAGCTGAACACAAAAGAACTTAACAAAGCACAGTGCTTTAGACAGGCTTCATCCAAGATAGAGGTGCCGGACGGCGGTTGCAATGGAAAATAGCATGTGATGGTTCGCATGGCCATAAAAATATGTGCAAATAAAACAAAAATTCATACAAGGATATATTTAGCCAACCTGTCATCATACTTTCCACCTAGATCTGCATTATTAAATATGCCAGCATGTGCACTTCCCGATCAGGTTTTTCTTCACTTTGTCACATCACCCATACTGCTTGCAGACCTAATTTTACCGTATCCCTATATTAAGGAGGGGTACTGGACTAGTGTTTTCAGCCATCAAGCATAGCAGATCCATGGCACACTCTAGCCTCCCTCTTTCCTCTTCTCTTCTTATCCTCTTCCTTATGTTAGTCACCAATGTCTTTGTTCTGCCGTCAACCACGGCCTGTGATAGCAGCGACCTAGCTGCTCTCCTGAAGATCAAGAAGCAGCTCGGCAACCCTCCTGATTTGTCCAAATGGCTCCCAAACACCGACTGTTGTACCTGGCTCCAAGGTCTTCAATGCTCCGAGACTGATGGCCGTGTGAACCTTGTGTCCCTAACTGAAGTCAATGTCACAGCTCCTATTCCTTCAGCCTTGAGCGAACTACCAATGTTGGAGACCATCCAGCTCAAGGCCATGCCAGGTCTGTATGGCTCCATCCCCTCCTCCTTGGCCAAGCTCTCACACCTCGTGCTTTTTCAAATATCAGACACATCAGTCTCCGGGCTAATTCCGGAGTTCTTGATGAAGATGAATCTCAGTGCTCTAGACATCAGCAACAGCAAGTTGACTGGGCCTATTCCCCAGTTTCTGAGTAGGCTCCCCAATCTCAGATACATTGAGCTTAGTGGCAACAAGCTCACTGGGTCTATTCCTCCTGGATTGCTTCATGCAAGCTTCCGAGTCCTCATCCTGTCGAATAACCATCTCACAGGAGATATTCCAGGAGATTATGGCAGTGAAGACATTGATACCATAGATCTTTCGCACAACCAGCTCACTGGTGATCCATCGTTCCTATTTAATGCCACAAAGCCTACAACGAAGATTGATTTGTCATGGAACAAGCTAGAGTTCGACATGACACAAGTCAGGTTTCCCTACCACATGACCTATTTGGACCTTAGCCACAATAACATCAAGGGAGGGGTGGCCAAGTCCCTGAGGGGCATAGACCTTGAGGGGGTGTTTAATTCTGGTGAAAAATTTTGGTGAAAAATTCTGCAAGAGAATCTTATCATTTAGGAGTACTAAATGTAGACTAATAATAAAACTAATTACAGATCTCGTCAGGAAATCGCGAGACGAATCTAATGACGGTAATTAATCCATGATTAGTGGATGATTAGCGGATGGTTACTGTAGCATCACTGTTGCAAATTATGGCCTAATTAGGCTCATTAGATTCGTCTCGCAAAGTTACCCGGAGGTTGTGAAATGGGTTTTGTCATTAACACATGTTTACTACTCCATGCATGTAAGATTCCCTTGTGAAAAATTTTGGTGAAATTTTTTTTGGAGAATTGAACACCCCCTGAGTACTTCAATGTCAGCTACAATGAGCTTTGCGGTGAAATACCCAGTGGAAGGTTCATGACAACCCATGGAGCGGATTCTTATATTCACAACAAGTGCCTCTGTGGCACGCCTCTGCCCCCTTGCAAGAAACAGCCTGTTCGGTTGGCTGGCGGCTAGTGGCTGGTGCTGATTTGTGTTCGGTTGGCTGGCGGCTAGTGGCTGGTGCTGATTTGTTGTGAGAAAAAAGTACTGCTGGCTGGCTGGTGGCTGATGTTGATTTGTTGTGAGAGAAAAGTACTGCTGGCTGGTGGCTGATAAGCCAAGCGAACAGGCTGAATAAAGCAATGAGCCGTCTCATGTATGGCTAGTCCCTGTTTCTCTGAAGTATTTTCCTGGTTTGGTTTAATGTTAGGTGCACTGATGTATTTTGTTAAGATACATTGTGGCCTGCAATCATCTACTGCCTAAAAGATGATCGGACATTTATGGTGTTTAATTGATTATTAACAATTTGTTTGGTTCAAAAAAGGATTCTAGAAAGTGTTAGATTATCTGATTCAGAAGTTGTATTGTATCCAATAACATTTGATCAGCAGAGACAGACATGTTGTGCACAATGTGATCCAGAAACGTTTTATAAGTGCTGGCCATGTAATTCACAGCTATAGAGCACAAGTTCTATTTTTTTTTTTAACACAGAAAGACTCATATGTCATATCAGCTCTATGCAAGTCAAATCACTAAGAAGTTCGCAAATTCAAACCATAATCCACATATTATTTTTGCCCTGATCCAAGAGATTCAATCAAGTGGAACAAAGAGCCAATCAATATCTGTAAAAAAATCAACAGCAAATCTGGAACAAAGCCAACCTTGACTACCCAAAAGACCGACTCATCCCGATTGGAATTGGTGGAGCGCGTCGGCTCCGTCGTCGTCTCCGCTCGCGGTGGCGGCTAGGTGGCGCCGTCGGGAAGGTCGTGGCCACGGCGCTATCAGCTGGTAGCGGCGGCGAAGGGGATGTCGTCTTCTTCCATGGCGGCACACCGTCGAGGATGGGCCGTCGGTATCTCACCGCAGAGCTGGCCCCGGCCCGGTGGCCACGTACGGGCCCGCAAGGGCCGCAACGGCACGCGCGGGACCTGACGCCGCGTAGGCCGAGTTAACCACGGGATGGGCTTAATACTCGATCGGGCCGCTAAATTTGGGTTCTCGGGCCAAACAGCTATTCAGATAGCCCGGCCTGGTATCTGGACCCATTTTCTTTTTTTATTAAAAGAAACACAGATCAGCCATGCTCGTAAGTGTGCTGCGGTGAGCCCTCTGCAGTTTGAGATTGGCAGAGATTGGTGAGGCTTGGTGAATTACCAAGAGCTAGCAAGCATTGACCACGATGGTCTTTTATGATATTTATGATATAAGACAAGAAATGAATCAAAAGTTCAAAACCACGTTTGACAACTCCCAGCTCCACGGTAGATGTTAATGTTAGGTTCGTTGGTAGGTTAAATAAAGTGGCTGAAATCTCCATTCTTGGCATTGAAACTGAGATAGTCCACTCAAGCTCAAAGCACCCTCTAACCTCTACATATATCCACGGTTTCACCAAACTAGTGGAGTTGGAAATATTACTCCACGCTCGCTTTAGAGAATAATAGTCCATAGGCTAATATAAAAGTGGCTTAAACCTATATTTTTCAGTCTTGCATCGGAACAAATTCGGGACAAAAAATAAAAGGGTTGGCCATGAAACCACTTGTACAGCATTTTGGAAGCTCACCTTGTCATTCTTCCAAACATCAATCAGGACTACTGCTTAAGAAGTTGCACACAGTTTAACACCGTCGATCTCGTTATCGCAGGATTCAGAGGCAGACACTAGTACACTACTACTGGTTCGTCTGTCCAAGCCAGTGCTACTGTCGTTCAAACTTCAGACCACAGGCCAAAACACTCCCGCTATGACCATGAGCAGTCCATAACAACCGGATTCCTCCTCCCTCCACGCTTTCACGAGAGCATCGATGGTGGTAGCTCTAAACCTTGACCGCCGCTCCCTTTTCCCCGTACTGAAGCTACCACGAGCAAGCAAAAGTGGCAAGCTCTCGGAATCACCGCGGCTGGCAGCAGGGTCACAGCTCAGAGTAGTGCGCCCTGCCGCGCTGCCGCGAGCCCAGCGGCAGCATCAACGAGACCTTGACCGCACGGCCAGGGGGCTCGGGTTTGAACGCGGCCGCAACCTAGGCAGCTAGCGTACCGGCCACTACTGCTCTACATACGGCTCCGGAAAGTGATCGAGCTCTAGCTCACAGTCTCGCAGTCGCGTGCATCAGTGCGTGTGCGCGCGCGTGTGTGTGTGTGAGAGAGAGAGTGGGGCGTCGTCGAGTCGTGTGAAGTCTGAACGCCGGATTGGAACGAACCGGGAGAGAGAGCCTTTGGCGCTGTTTAGATTGGCAACTTTTGCCGGCAATTGGTAACTTTTTTTTTTCCACTGACAACCGTGTCCTCATCACAGAACACATTTTTTAATGGTAACTTTTTTTTCAAACTTTATCAAACTTTTTCAACTAAAAGCCCTTTGAAGGAAAAGGGAAAGGCACCGAGGCGGCAGCGGCAAGGGCAGGGCACGGGCACGGTAGCAGCCAGCCAGCACCGGCACTGGCGGACTCGTCTGCAGGCGCCCGCATGCCGGTGTCGGCAACAGCGGCAGACAGCACCTGCCCGCGACTCCTTGTCCCCTTCCGGAGCCGCCGGGAGCAGCGCCGGCCGGCCGGCCGGCACCTCTTGCCTGCCCTGCCCGCTGCCCGGCCACCCCCTCTCGACCTCTCACGTCTCACTGGCCCTTCCACAGTGTGTCCGTCCATTCGCCCCGGCTCGCCGCGCTCCTTTCTCCTGGCCACTCCTCTCGATCAGCGCCCGAGACTGGCCACGACGCTGACAGCGCGGTAGTATAGAGCTAGCGAAAGCGAATACCCCTGTCTCTGGCCAGCCAAAGTTTACGCTTGCTTGACTGCGTGCCTGCATGCACAGAGACCACCTGGCCTGCTGGAAGCATGGGTGGTGGAGTGATGGCGAAGGCACGGGGTGATGAGTCACCACGGCCGTCCTCGTCGGCTCTGATCATCAGCTGGTCTAGCTCCTTTTCGTGTGGTGGAAGCGAACGCAACGAGCGTTTGGACAGGCAGCAAGTGGCTAGATCTGTTGAGATTTGTCGCGGGATTGCGGGGAAGAAAGCTCAACTTTGCAATGACAGGGACGTCGCGGTCTACGTCAAGCTGTAACCTTTTTGTACGTACGGCACGAGTTAATACGTGAATACGCTCTATTATACTGTCACTGAGCAACACCCGTACTCCCACCGTTTTTTTCTCTCGAAGCGTATACTCCGACCGTTATTTATACGATGTTTAGGACAAATTGATTAGTTTTAAAAAATATAAACCAATCATCTTGTTCTAAACGCCATTTTTTGGCCCAAATGCATGGCATGTATGCAAGCTGCCTTGCAACCGTTCGTCCGTGATAGCTTAAACATCCAACTAAGTCCTTTGATTGAGAACTATTAGCAACTAGAATTGTGAAATGTCAATTCTCCGGCGAGTTTATATGGACACATTTAGATGAAAAGGTCATATATAATTATTTCCCTTCTTCTCCAGGAGGCTCATATCAAGCTAAGTTAATCGTGTGCCGTTGATGCTGGTAGGAGTTCTGACCAAGAGGGCCTAGTGGGGCATATGCCCTCATTTCGATTCTAATTTTATCGGACTTTTATCATATTTTGAGAACTTAAGAAAACATGTGTGCTAATGCGTTCCCGCTCAACTTTTAGGTCAGGTTCACACATTGCTGACGGAAGAGTTATGTTGTTTCGAGAAGTTGGCAAGGACCGGGATGATGGAGCTGAGAGAGCAAAAAGGGTCTTGCATGCAGTTATCTGGTGACGATAGAGATGGGAACACGTAGAGACAAAGCATAGAAGGTGGATCTGCTTGAAAATGGTTATGAGATTGAGACGGGAATCCACGAGACGACCAACACCAAAAAAAAAAGAATGAGGAGTAGAGCTAGAGTTGCATCCAGAATCTGGTACATGGGGATTGGGCATGAGACTTGGTTGAAGGATACCTTCGTAGCGTTGGATTTGATATAATATTTCTCAATTTTGTCAGTTCTAGTGCACAAATTGTGTGACAAATGGCATTTACTCTCTCCCACAAGAGAATCACGTGTCCTTATTGTTAGGTTGATCTGGGCCAACTGGGCCTTTGACTCGCGTCCTGATTGGGGACGCCCAGCCCAAAAAGGTTGGTGGGCCCCCGTCGTACTGCGCAGTATAAAAGAGGAGGTGGGGTTCGACGGTCCAAGGTACGAGGTTCACCGTGCCGCTTTTCCCCACTGCCCTAACCCTAAGCTGATCCAGAGGGTGCGCAGCCAGCGGCGGGAAGCTCCACCATGCCAGCGTCGTCACCAACCTTGTGTTTAGCACCACGACCTCGCCGTTGCTGATCTGGACGAACACCTACACCGAGCTCTACGGTCGTTCTTCTCTTTCCCTCTCCTTTTTCCACTCGTGTTTCATACTCTGAGATGTAAACCATGTTGTTCATCAACGAGTTAAAGATTTACCCGCTCGATCTACTCCTAGAATATCCAAATATTTTAATAATGGTATCAAAGCCTGTCTAGTGTGTGGATCTAGATCGGGGAAAGTAAAGAAAGAATCGTTTCGGTCACGGATCGATAAACAGTGCAACCCTAACCCTTGATCCAGTTTGGAGAGCGGGAAAAGAAAGGGAAAGAAAGGGCGGCTGGTCCCTCTGGATGGGACTACCGTGACCACCACCGGCCATCCGCCGCGTGGACAGAAAGGTGAGCCACCGGTTCGCCGGCGCGTGGGAAGAAGCACGGTGACTTCGCGCAGTGTGCACCATGTGCGGGTGCTGAGGGCACCGTCGCGGAGCTACTCGACGGCGGCGCGCTCTGCCATGGGTGAACGTGCGCGTCGACGAGGAGCAACGCGACGGCGCCACATTGTCCTCCGGCCGCCAAGGGCGACGGCTGCTCCGGTCGGAGTGGAGAGAGGTGGGGGAAGAGAAGAAAAAAGGAGCAACGCGGGGCTCCCACAGCCAGCAATGGCTCACGGTAACGCGGGCCCACGGCGGTGCTCGCCGACCCGAGCGGCGCGGAACAGAGCCACGCGCGCAAAGGGCCGAGCGGCGGCCAGCCGCGGTGGTGCCGCCAACCCACACTAGCTTCGGCCAAGAGAGAAAGAGGAAGGCTCGGCGTTGCCAGNGTTGGCCGCCGGCCGGAGCTGCACGGAAGAAGGAAGGCCGAGGGAGGGCGGCGCTCGGAGCGGCGACCGGGCTCGCAGGCGCTTTTCGCGGCACGTGCGCGGGTTTTCCGCGGATCACGCAGCTCGGTGGAGGCGGCAGCGCCGGCGGCCTGTGTCGGCCAGAGGAAAGGAAAAAGGAAAGAATGCCCTAGGGTTAGGGTTCCCAGGGGTTTTTATACCAAGCGAAATTAGCTCCCGATCGTCCGATCAGATCAACGGTTGAGATCAATGGGCCCGGGGGAGGCCGACCTGGGTTTTTATACCAAGCGAAATTAGCTCCCGATCGTCCGATCAGATCAACGGTTGAGATCAATGGGCCCGGGGGAGGCCGACCTGGGTCACTTTCGGCCCTGGTGGGGAACGACTTTCCCGGCCCAGCCCCAGGTTGCGGCCTGGGCACGGGGGCGACGCTGCACGGCCAAATGGCCCGGGCCGAAAGCTGCTGCTAGGGCCGAATTCGGGCCGCACAGTAATGTTTAAGAGAATTGTTTTATTCATTTTCAGAGCATTATTTCATGTTTTTTAGTACAATTTTTCATCTCTATTCAAATTTGAACCAATGGGATAATTTGTTTAGAGAGTTGAAAAGTACAGAGAGATACTTCTAAATAGAATGATAAAGTTTCCGCTGCTATGGTAAATGAATTTATTCTCCAATTATTTCGAACCAACGTGATATTTAATTGGAGAAATAGAGAAACAGAGAAATAGAGAAGCGTATTTAAAGATGATTATGATATTGTTATTTTCTGACCAACATTGATGATAACAATATTATAATTTGGTTATGAGTTTATGTTTAAAGTTAAATCTCTGATAAATTTTGCATCAAAGTGACCAATTTTTTAGAGAATAGAAAAATAAAGAATTGTTCATGTTTTCCGCTGCAGTGATGATGGTTATCTTCTTATTAAATTCGAACCAACGGGAGAATTTAATTTGAGGAGTAATATTTTTAAGATAATTGAGTTTTCTATATGTTAGTTCCATTTCTGCCCAACGATGATGTGGAATTAATGTAAAAGAATGATGTTTTATTCTATTTCTGCCCAACGGTGATGTAGAATAGAACAAAATGATTTCAAAGTTGGATGAGCATTATTGTTGAATATTTTGTCAGACAAAGATTTCATGCTTTCATTCTTGAAGGCAAAAAGAAAGCAAGTTGTGTACGAAAGAAGGCCATTGCATGAGAGATTGTGTTCTTTGTAAAGAATGGCTTCAAAAGAAAAGAATTCTGGGATATTGATCAAAGAAAAGAGATAGATCATTGAGAGTTTAGTTTGAGAAATGCTTCTCATGTACTCTCTATGAAAAAGAATTTATATCCATTTTCAGTCATCATGACATGAGATGTAATAAGTCATATGCATGTTTAATTTGACCAACGTCGGATTAAGCGTGTGTGTAAAAGAATATTCAGATTTGTTTCTGAATTTGATGATTGAACACGAGCCAATTCTGGCATTTATCTCCATTCGAGGGAATTATCTCGCATGGCGGAAAAAGTTTGTGCTAGTACCCACATTGCGGAAAAAGTTTTGAGATAATACCCGTAGGTAAAGTTGGCATAGTGCTTATCCTGCAAGGTGGGAGAAAGTTGTGATGACTCATGTGCTTTTAGTGTATCCTACATTGGGAGAAAAGTATGGAGTAGCTCTTATGCTATCCTAGTATTGACCGTGCACTTCTATTGTGTCATAGTCATTAAGCACTCAATGAGTTTAAGGAGGATAGAAAGTTACAGACGAACCTAAAGATAAGAATGACATGCGAGCGTGACTTGCAAAAGTACTGATAATAAAGGACTCTGTTGAGTTCTTGAAGTGAAATGAGGAAAAAGTACTCCCATACAAATTAAGAGATAACTTTGTTTTGCAGGACATAATCATGTGGATGAAGTAAGTAATCAAAGTTTCCTCATTCACAAGAGTTCTCAATGGTTTTCGAATTGTGGCAGAAAAGTTCAAGCCACATTTCGAGGGGGAGAAATGAAAGATAATTACGAAAGATACCCCCTCACACTTCAAATAGACAAGAGTGGTCTATAAAAAATGAATGTGATCGTCGAGGGAGTACGACGGTCATAATAACGATACCCCTAAAGCAAAGAAATAGCTAAATTTCTGAACGACCATTTTATGGTTCTGATAGAAAGATAGTGTAGTCAGCCGGTATTCATACTGGACAAGTTTCAGAGTTATTAAAGTGGTGCTTAAAGCGCCATATGTGAAAAGTTTTAACAGAATAAACCCAAATAAGAAAAGTTTAAAGATACATTATCTTTACAAAAGATGGAGTAATCTGGGGGAACATGGCATGTAGATACCTAAGTGATTGATGAGAAATAAACTTGTCAATACCTATTGATGTTGTATGACTTATACAACACCTGTTGTTTGCTCTTCAAAAAAAGATGAAAAAGTAAACAAGGATCTTGTGATACAGGAGCCTATAGAATCAATTGAATCAATTGCCTCTTGGCAATAAAAGAGCAACAGCAGCCCCATATGAAAGAAGTGCCAGTAGTTGAGGCCTCAGATGATCTCAAAGAATAAAAAAATCAGTTTTTTCTAATGACTGTAAAGTCTATGTTAATGAAATTCAAATGGAGAGTAATCCCACCTCATTTGAAGTATCCATGAAAGGCACTCTCTTGTCTAGATGGCTATGAGCTAAAGATGATAAAATGAAATCGCTGATTACCAATAATATTTGGGACTCAAAAGTAATTCCCAATGGAGCCAAAACAGTAGGCTGTAATGGGTCTACAAGACAAAATGTGACTCCAAAGGGAATATGTAAAGATAAATGTAAAGCGCGACTTGAATCAAAAGTCTTTGCGCAAATAAAATGAATAGATTACAATGAGTGCTAGTGGCACATCATGACCTGAGTTACATTAGATGAAAGCAAAGACAAGTCTCTAGATAGAGGTGTTTAAAAGGTTGACAGATTAAAGAGAATTTTGGGTTAAAGAGAATGAGAGGACAATTGCATTTGTACAAAAGTAATAGAATGGAAAATTCATTTCCTAATCTTGTATATGTGGTTGCCATCTTACTTGCTAGTAGTGATGTCAATCTACTGCAGGAAAAGAAGAAGTTCTTGTCCTCAAGGCTATAAGAATTGAGATTCACCGAGATAAAAGAGAGGGGGTATTAGGACTATCGCAAAGGCATACTAAGAAAAGATTCTAAAGGAATAAAGTATGCATGTGATAAAACCTACGCCTATTCTTATAGTCAAGGGTAATGGTTTTGGGAACTTTAGTGTTCCAAGAATCAATATGAGATAGATCAAATGAATATGGTACCATGTGCTTCAGCTGTTGGAAGCTTAATGATGCACAAGTATGATATTACCCTGACATAGTTCATATATCCAGGTTGTTTTTGGCAAAAGTCGAGTCCAGATATAGATCACTAAAATGGAGTTAAGAATGTCGGCCCCATGCTTAGAAAGAGAAAACCAAGTGCTCTCAAAAGGTTGTGGGTACAAAGATAAAATATTGTGAAATATGTAGCGAAATCCATAATTGTCGCTAACATTTGTATTTAGAGGTTTTGTGTGGAAAAGCTCCAAATGAAACAGTTATCATCAATGTGATGCAAAGACATGGTATAGCATGATATGAGATTGAGGGACATGCAAAAAAAGAATGGTTAAGGAAATCTGTTCCCGGAATTGATAATGGTTGACAACAGCAATAACCATTTAAGTGTTTTACTCCTATGACAATGAGTCAAGTGTGCTGCCAAACACATTGACGTTAAAGTTATACGTTGTAAAGGAGAAAGTCCGGAATCATGTTGAAATGCATTGAGCATAAAAATAACAGCAAGTGTTTGCGGATCCGCTTATTAAAGGTTTACCGCCCAGTGCGTTCAGAGAACACACAGTCGACATGGGTTTACGGTATAGCCTATGATTTCTGGACAATAAAAGGGCCCAAGGTTAAAGAATCTGTTTCAGAACAGAGACGTGTATTGTAGCTGTTAGGTCTATCGGCGATTGACCGTGACGATGGGGCATGCTCTATGCACTAATCTGTGATGAAATAGAAAAAGAAATAAAATGCATAAAGTTAAAAGAATAAAGATGAAGATCAAAGGGAAGAATGTTAGGTTGATCTCCACCAGTTGGCCCAAAAGCCAATTGGGCCTTTGATTCGCGTCCTGATCAGGGACGCCCAGCCCAATAAGGCTGGTGGGCCCCCGTCGCACTGCACAGTATAAAAGAGGAGGTGGGGTTCAGCGGTTCAAGGTACGAGGTTCACCGTGCCGCTTTTCCCCACTGTCCTAACCCTAAGCCGATCCAGAGGGTGCGCAGCCAGCGGCGGGAAGCTCCACCATGCCAGCATCGTCACCGACCCTGCGTTCAGCACCACGACCTCGTCATTGCTGATCTGGACGAACACCTACACCGAGCCCTACGGTCGTTCTTCTCTCTCTCTCTCCTTTTTCCACTCGTGTTTCATGTTCTCTGAGATGTAAACCATGTTGTTGATCAACGAGTTAAAGATTTACCCGCTCGATCTACTCCTAGAAGATGCAAATGTTTTAACACTTATATATTATAAGACGGTTAGCAGCTGAAGTATATACGACATAGGGCTTGTTTAGTTCGCGCGAATTCGATCGAATTGACTGTAGCAGATTCCCTTGGAAATTGAAAAAGTAGAGAGATGACATGTAGTTCAATGTGTTGCTTTTGGTCGAATTGGTGCTCTTTCGAGCGAACTAAACAAGGCCATATACTCAAAATACAAAATAAGAGGACCCCATGTAATTTCCAACCTGATCTGATAGTACTAAGCTAATCAGCACGTGTCTCTCCCTTTTTTCTCCGAAACGGTGCAGCTAACCCCTGGTCCGGCGCCGCTCGTTTGGCTCTTAGCTGCTGCTCTTTTCCTGAGAGCACACACTCCAAACCCGCTCTCGTCATCATCACCTGCTGAGTGCTGACAACGTCTGGAGAAAATGTCCACCAGCCTATAGAAAACACGCATCGCCACACCGTCCTCCACACTGCTCCCTCGAGCTGCCTTCCCCTCTGGGCCTAGCTGCCGGTCCTCTGCATTGATCCTATCCTAGATTGTTGAGCTTCCAAGAACCACACAAAGCTCTAGGGAGATCTCTCGGCAGTCCGTGCGTACAAACCCGTCAATCCGAGAGGGATCGGATGGGTTGCTCTTGAGCTACGAGCTGGGCACGAGCAGATACAGGGCACGCGCTACGGGAAGAAGGTCAGCGTCAGCTCCATGTTCTTGTTCCTCCGTTTCTGTTCTGTCTGTGTTCATGCTCTCTGTTTCACTATTTGGTTAAGATTCAGAAATCAGAATCCCTCAGTTGAGAGTCTGTCGTCGCTGTGCTGTGGTGATAGAGTACATGCCTTCTCTGAATGATGCTTCGTTGAGTCCCTTTTTGTAACCGTTGAGAGTTCTTGGTAATAGATGGCTGCTCTCAACTGGAACCTATATTGTTCACCATCTTGCTCGGTTCTTCCTCTGTGCCCACCAAGCAGCATGAAGCTCCTGATTTCTGAAGTTTTCCACCATGTCAATCAACTGCACAGTCTGTAGCTTCGTTTCACCTCGAACATCTGAATACCCTTTTTGCCGAATGCTAACTGTAACCTCTTCATTTTTATGCCCGCTCAGATGAGCAGAACGGCTTTGTTGATCTCACGGCCATTTGTACGTTCTTGATGGTCTCGAGATGATCTTGAGGAAACGAAGATGCTCTGAATTAGAATATCATTGTCACTTCTCCAATCCCTCATCTGCCATCTCATACTATTATTTTTCTCACTATCAGTTCAATCTTGTTCAGTTGGATCCATTGGATACATGGGTAGGCCTCGAGGGAAGAGCAAGAAAGCGATCGAAGCCGCGAGCAACGACGACGAAGACGGCAGCGGCGGCGAGGAGGCGCCACCCACCCCCAAAAGGAGGGGAAGGCCACAGAAGCCTCTCAAGGACGACGACGCTGACGAAGCCGAGGACAAGGACGACGCCGCCGAGGCCGAGAGAGGTCGCGGACGGCACAAAACCTGCCGTGCGGCCAAGCAAGGACTACTCCAGGCAGAGCTCAGCTGAGGGTGGAGGCAAGAAGCGGCGCCGCCGCCGGCTGAAGCGCAGCCCCGGCGACATGGTGGCGGAGGAGGACGAGGGTGACCGTGCGAAGGCCAAGTCCAATGGGTTCCGGCCGAATGGAAGCCGGCGGAAGAGCACTCCCCGGCGAGCCGCCGAGGCTGGGGTGGAGTGCAAGTGAAGCATGTGCCGAATAAGCATAAGCTAGACTCTTTAATTTACCTCCCTTTTTTGCAATTTTTACTGGGTTATTTTTTACCCATTTCTGTTAGGAGCAAGAGCGTGATCATGTTCATGCCATTATATGCTGGTCGGTGGATGACAAGCTACTTGGTGCGTTCGTTAGCATGAACGTGGTAGTGACATGTGGTTTGCGTCAAAAAGTATAACCATTATTCACTGTGAACTATGTTTAGTATTTATCCTCTGCCTTTTGTGAATTCCTGATGAGTTACTGTAGTATCTATGAAAGCTCAGCATCTGTGTTACTTCACTATTTGTAGGGCGAAAATTTTGCAATTCTTTTTCTCCGAAAGAAGACCGACTGTAGTAGCTAGTACTTGTCATTTGAGTTGTCTTTCACAAGATGATGTTTCTCCTTTTAGGAACACAAGATGCATGGTGTTTCTTTTTTTTCCTTTTTTTTCTATCACCGTTAAATCCTGAAATAAATCCAGGAAAAATATGACACTCGCATCGAGTCGGAGACTCGAACCCGGATGGGCAGGTTCCACAATCAGGAACCTAACCGATCGTATTGTGCACGCTAGAAGACGTGTTATATTTTCTCCATTTCAAATTACAATTCGTTTTTTATTTCTAGGTACATAGTTTTGATTATGTATCTAGACACAGTGTCTATATGGATGCATAGTTGAAAGGATCTTGATGTCGCCTAGAGGGGGGGTGAATAGGCGTAACCTGAAAATGTCGCCACTTAAAACAAATTTATCAGCGACTTTCGGAGTCTCCGGAAAAATCTCCGGAGTCTCCGAATATGGAAACTCAAGCCTTAAGCAGCGGAATGTATTTCTGCCACAGAAACCGGAACTTCCGGTTTCCAAAACCGGAACCTCCGGTTTTGGCTTGGGCAGTCAGAACCCCCAAACTTGTGAGTTGCAAACTGGGCTCGAGATCAATCTAGATCAGAGTGTATGCTCATAGGATGTATCTCAGCAGGTTCACAAAGCACCTGCACTGCACAAACACTAACACCCGAATAGATCAACCAATATCACAAGATCAAACTATGAATGTGAATGCAATGCAAATTTAAGCAAACCAGTGAGGAGACGCAAAGATTTGTTTCCCGAAGTTCAGATTCACCCAGGGCGAATCCTACATCTCCGTTGGGTGCTTCCAAAGAAGCCGGGTCGCTCTCAACCCCTTTCCCCACTTCACTAGTTAGCTTCTTCCCTTTCGGAGGCGAAGCTTGACCTGCACAAACTGTCCCGCGGCTCACCACACCTTGGGAGCTCCCGGGCGACGCCTAGCCGTCTAGGAGGCACACCTCCAAGAGTAACAAATGCTTCACTTGATACTTGACAAGGCGAAACAGTGCTCAAGCGTATGAGTGATCTTCTAGTGCTCACAAAATGGCTCCTCTCTACTACCCAACTCAAAGGATCTATCAAAGATCACACCACCTCACAAAGAGGGGTTGGGGAGAGCTATCTTGGCTTTGGCTTAGCTTAGAACAGGCAGGAAGCACACCAGCAACCGCAAAAACAGCAGCCTGCCACTGAGGACGGCGAGGGGTATAAATACTCAACAACACAAAAAACTAGCCGTTAGAGTGACAGACCAGAAACCGGAACCTCCGGTTTCACAAACCGGAACTTCCGGAATTTCGAATAAAAGAGCCGTTAGAGACACGTGGCACCCGAAACCGGAACCTCCGGTTTCCAAAACCGGAACCTCCGGTTTCGCCACTGTCTAACCCATGTCACATGTGTTCGTGAGGCTTTTGTGTCTCTCATCACCTCTCATGGGTTAATTGAGCACTGAGACCTTATCAAAGTATCATATGATGCATCCCTCTTGATAGTACGGCACACCTAACTCAAGATTAAATATAAATGCAATATTCATCCTCTTGAGCTTCACCACAATGTATCATGCCATACTTTGATCAATATATCCTCATGAGAGCTGCATCCAACTTTGTCTCTTTGCTTTGAGCACTTCAACCTTGAGCTAGTGACTTGGATCGATATTCAACACATATGAGTGAAATTCAACTTTGGATCACAAGTCACCCTTTCATATGATTCAATAAACATTTGATGCATTCCATTGCTATACTCGGTAAGGCTTGACTTGATACCTCGAAATCCTCTAAGCACTAGCCACTTCACCCTAGCAAAGCTCATGGCTCAAGACACCACTTGACCAATCTTCGCTTAGTACCTTGTTGCTAATCCCTTGCCCGATTTCTTCATCCAATCATTGCCTCATTGAGTCTAGCTTTGTTTTTGACACCAAGAATGAAATCCACTTGAGATCATATCTCCTTTTGTCTTCTATAACCAATATGTTTACAACAAGCTTCTCATTTTATTTAGAGACCAAGGAATAACCCAATGCCATCATGCCTCTATCTTCACCTTTATTTGCTTGTCTTGTATCACACATAATCATCATGGAATCATTTCAATATTTATTATCATGATATTTATCTTCAATATAAGCAATCTTGCAATATGAGGCTATTACCAAGCCTCAACACATCTTCAACAGCCATTGCTTATTTTCCATGTTTAGATATACAATGTTATACATCACACTTGTTCTTTTCGCCGAATGAGCCTTTTATACGATCTTTCCCACAAAGATTATTCACAAATAACTTTAGACCTGCTCATAAGCTTAACAAGTTCATTAGACCTTTAATCTAGTTGTCATTCAATTCACCAAAACCCACAAGGGGCCTAGATGCTCTTTCAATCTCCCCCTTTTTGGTGATTGATGACAAACTTGATTAAAGCTTACAAAAGATATATCAATAAAGCTTTTGAGTGAACAGATTTAGATAGAGCTCCCCCTAAGCATGTGCACTGAATGAAATTCAACAATTTTGGCCTAAAATGCCAAATTGCACATTTTCAAGACAACCACGGAGCTCTCCCTAAATCTCAACAACCGTGAGGTGCAAAACAAGTGTGTGAACAGATAACACGTGATGCATATGACAAATATTTCAACTAAGACAGTAAGATCAAGAGAAAATGGTTCTGTGCAGCTAAATCCGGAGCTTCCGGATCCAGAATTCGGAACTTCCGGATTTGTCTGTACAGATTAGAACAGAACAAGCATCACCACATATAATTCACACTTACATTCATCAAGTCTTAACTAAAGCATAAAACAAGGTTCAGCACACACAGTAGCACACATTACATAAATTCTCAAGTCCATAAGAGCTAAAACGAGATTTATTACAGGGCATGTGGCATACCACACCCAAATCCGGAACCTCCGGATTTGGAAATCCGGAACCTCCGGATTTGCCTGGGCAGATAGGCTGAGAGTAACAAATTCTTCTCCGTCGAGGCTTTAATCTTCCTTTTTCTCCCCCTTTGTCATCCATCACCAAGAAGGGGCAAGGGGAGTCAGATCTGCAAGCTTCTACTCCTCATCTTCATCATTTTCACCACGGTTGAGCCCACTACCTCCCGCTTCAGAAGTTCCAAGATTTTGTCCAAAAACCCAAGAAGCAAAATCAGTACCAACAGAGGTGTTTGGGTCAATGGGAGGCTGCTGAGGAATGTGTTGGGCAGCAGAGGGATCCACATGGGCAGGATTAACATGAGATATCCCATGTCCATAAATTTGCCCCCAATAGTCTTCTTGTTGATACTTAGCATTGAGTTGCTCCAAATTTTCTGGTTCACTTTCTTGTCCTTCGGAACCAGTGGGAGAGGGTGGATCTTGAGGCAAATGAGCTTCTTGTATTTTCTTCAATCTCAAAGTATCTTTCTTTCTCCTTTGTCTCTCCTTGTGAACCACATCATGGGTGGATTTGCACATCCCAAACAGCATATTGAACATTTTTCGCATTGGAGAGGGAGGCTTTTCCCAATCCATCCCCCTTGAGCCACTACGCCTTGACTGAGGATGAGAGGGAGCACGTAAGGTACTATGATCATGAATAGGAGCATGTGAGACAGCACCTTGATCATCTTGGGCAGCAGCTAGATTTGCATATTCAGCTAGAGTACGTCCAGGATGAAAGTCCTTCTTGATCTTCAATGCGGTGTGTGTATAGTCACACTCAAACTTCTTGTTAGTAACAGTGTCAATCATGAGCATGATATATGGAGCAAAACCACAGCTCTTTTGAGGTGACTCCGCAATGGCCTTGATCTCCTCCCAAACATAGTCAAAAACACTAAATTCCGGCTCATTTGGACACATAGCTTTTAGCAAATTCTTCAAATAAGCGGATATGTTGTGAGGATCACCTTCTCTTGGGGCAAGAGTCTTCCTAAAGAACCTATTGAGATAACCATAGAAAGGGATCAATCCTTTAGGACCTCCAAATTCCCACTCTCTTCCTGGCATATACATAAACTTCATATCTCTCTTGGGAAGATGTGTGGCTATGTGAATTTTCATTCGATCATGATCAGATTTCCCAAAGCCAAGCAACCTAGCAAAGTTATTGTAGTTGATCTTATACCACTTTCCTTCGGTCATCCAATGAACCCACCTCATATCATTGATTGTTTCAAAGTAACAAGTGGCAAAGAATTGAGCAATAATCTCATTGTTCCAATCATATTGGAATCCCATTAACTTGTACACATGCTTGGCCTTACATGCCTCTATGACCTCATTAAAGATTGGGTCATTCATATCCTCATAGACCTTCCAATTCACAAATTGAGAGCGTGCGATGCTAAATTTCTTGTTGAAGATGGCACTCTCATAGAAGTCTTGATGAAATTTGGTTTGGAAGCGGTACTCTATGTTTCTCCCTCTTTTAACTTTCAAGGGATTTTTCCCTCTTTCAGTTCTGACCTTTTCAGTCATGCCAAGAACGGTGTAATCAACCTTGCGATAGTCATGAGGCACAACGGGTCTTCTCATCACAAGTCCTGTCACAAGCATAGGTTGACCCGTCTCCTCCTCCTCTTCTTCTTCCTCTTGCCCTTTACCTTCATCATCACCATTTCCACTGCTAACACCATGACCACTACTGCTGCTACTGCCTCTCATATCTCTTCCACTCCTTTTTACACCATGACTAGGAGGAGTCAATTTATAATTCTCATCACTTTCCTCCCCATCATCACTAGAGGTGTCATTGCCACTTTCTTCTTCTTCAATCTCTGCTGCTGCTGATGGCTCATCAATATAGAGTGTTCCTCTACGCTCTTGTCTCATTGTTGCCGCTCTTGTTCTTCCAAGTGGAATATTTGGAGTTTTTGTTCTTCTTGAAAAAATAAATCTGTCATCATTGTCTGGAGACCCTGTGAACACATAAGTACACAAGAATTCATGCCAAGATGGAATTGAGCGATACGGACAAGTGAAATTGAGAGATATCAGCAGATGACGTGCTCTCTGTGTAAATCCGGAGCTTCCGAGTTCCAGAAACCGGAAACTCCGGGTTTGTACAGGGACGCATCCAAATAGAGCAGAACAGAGAGATTGAGACATATATCATAAGATATGAAACACTGATCTTGATCCATGAACAATAGCAGAGAAATATTAAATGGAGGATCACAAAACAGGGGGTCATTGCAAAAACCGGAACCTCCGCATTAGGAATCCGGAGCTTCCGAGTTCTGCAGAGAAACCCTAGTTCATGTCCCCACAAAGCTGGCCATGGAAACTTGAATCCAACATATGCAGTATCATCTAGGGTGTAAATGTAGATGTCCTACCAGAGGAATCGAAGAGATCAACCCTAGATAAAGAGATCGGGAGAAAACGGTGATTTTGTACCTTGACTCATGGTGGAATGAGTTTCAAAACAGATCCGGAGGAGAGACTCGGAATCTCCGGATAGGAACCACCAAGAATCACTCTTCAATCCTTGAACACATAGGCCAAGCCCCCAAATCGCCACGAAATCGCCTCTTCCAAACAGTACAATATCGGACTTGAGGGCAGGAGAGAGAATGAGGACTGAAAGGTTAAGTCACGGGCGAAACAGGAATATACCCGTTGAAATCCGGAACCTCCGGTTTGGGAACCCGGAACCTCCGGTTTTTCTTTAAACCTTGGGTATTTGTCTGAACTAGCTTGACTCATGAGGATTTGATCCAAGGAATATATATGTGTTCCATATTACTTAGATATCCATGGGGATTTGGAACAGATATGCTCAGAGGAGACATTAGATATCTTCTGCCTTCATCCATCAAAAAACCGGAGCTTCTGGTTTGTGAATCCGGAACCTCCGGGTTTGAACTGAACTTCATAATATTGACGCTATTCAGTGTTTTGAGAGAAAGGATAGGATCCAGAAACTTAGATTATCCATTTAGATTAGGATCCTTAGGTCTGATTTGATTCTTTTGAGGATTTTGGGAGAAGATAGAATTTCCAACCAATAGCCCTTGAGATAGGATTTGAATAGTTCCTATGGACTTGAGAGAGTCTAGTCATTTGTGGTTAGCCATCAATCAATCAGGGTTAACCATAACCACAATATGACTTGACATGGTCACAAAGACCAAAAACCAAATGTTTTTCAAAAAGCACACAACCTAGCATACTAGTTATATTTTGAAACACTATCCTATATCACTCAGACATGCAACAATTTCAGGTCAAGCACCTTCTTTAGCATATTTGGTTCATACCTCACGAGATACAAGGCTATTTGACACTCAGTCAATTTAAATGAAGGTATCAACCAAATATCTAAAGGCACACCAAGGACTTGAAATTGCTTCATGCAAAACATGCACACACTAGCATATACAGGGCCTAGATGCATAAGGTAAAAGACATAGGGATTGAAGAATTCATACCTTAGCCCTAGAACAAGAGTTCTTCACTTAGAAGGATAATGGCACCTTTATCTTTTATAAGATATTTATTTAAGCTCGAATACTATCTCCATTAGATGCCTATCAAGCTCTCAAGTTGATTTAATGGTCATTGTAAATGCAGCAAACATATCGCAATGTTGCTTCTTTGAGAAGAAAACATTTGAGCAAATGACATAAAAGTTTGCTACACACATGAAAGCTTGACAAAGGAGTTAGTAGCCAGGACACAAAATATAAGACAAGCTCCCCCTTAATATGTGCATCAAGGATTTGAATCTTGAGACATGCACTTGGTTCAGTTAGGACCTAGGGAGCTCAATTCATATTTTGTCCTAGTAACATAATCATGCCATGATGAAATTTAGTTGAGAAATTCCTTACAATTACTTTCCTTGGATGTTTATACAATCAGGATAAACCAGAGTGATGCTTGTGACAACTGGTCCACTTCAATCAGTCAGAAAAAGAGCGAAGATGACAGAGTTCCGGAGACTCTGAAGAAAAGTGCGGAGTATCCGTAACTTCCAGATTATTCTGCCACAGGTTCACCAAAACCGGAACTTCCGAATTCGGAAACCGGAACCTCCGGTTTGGCCTTGGCAAATTAGAGTTGGAGTTCTGCTGACATTTTTGACTCTTTTCTAGATGGATATTGTCATATATGACCTGCTGGAATTATAAACACAAAAACTTCCAGAGGAAGTGGTCAAGAGCATCGAATGGCATGAAAGCAAAGTCATCACTTGACTTGACAAAGAGGGTTATCTAGTTGTTGTATATGATTAGCACAGAGCATGTTCATATACAGTCAGCTAGATAACCAGGAGCAAGGTACTTGTTATCAAGGATGCATTGAGGAAGAGAATGAGTCATCAATTTTCACTTGACACCTTTTCTTGAATAGACATGAAGTTCTTTACTTGAGCCAAAGATAGAATATAAAGTTCTTCTCAAGTATGCCAGGCTCCAATGCACCAACAAGTACCTGTAGAGATCTTTTCAAGCACACTTTGGTACCCAACCCATGTTGGGTCCACTAGAGTTAGTCAACAAGGTCTTAGGTACCCAAATAGCTTTTGTGCTCGCCTTAGATGAGTGAGTCACATTGGCAGCACAAGAGTCATTCAGGTTCTTTCTAAGCTTCTTAGAATCATTAAGAATGGACTTGAGCTTAGGAGAGTTACCATTTGGGCAATCCTTACCAAGATGACCCTTTTGTCGACATTCATAGCAAATCTTATGCTTGATATTGCTTGTTGACTTAGTATCTTGACTTCTGACAGCAGCACCTCTCTTACATTTTTCTTGAGCCTTCAAGAAACCTCTATTTAGCTTGAAGTGTTGCTGCATGTTCAAAACCGGAACCTCCGGTTTGCATAATCCGGAGCTTCCGGATTTGCTAGGCAGCGCCTTGGACTTGCTTGGACACGTTCCAATCTTGTGTCCCTTTTCGTAACAGCTAAAGCATCTTCTCTTAGAAAGGCTTCTTTGTCTCTTCGAGAGTGCTGGCTTGTCTTCTGTCTTCATTGGACACATAGAAGCGAAGTGTCCCATCTTTGAGCATTCGAAGCACTTGATGTGATCATGTGACTTCTTCTTGTTGTCATGCTTCTGCTTTGTGATGGACTTGACAGGATGGTTGCAGGAGCTTTGCAAAGTTGATCCCTTCTCAAGCTTCTTCACCATGACATCACGGTTATCTTGAGAAGGTTGTGCAAAGCTCTTGCCCTTTAGTTTACACAAGTCCATCTTGAGCTTCTCGACCTCTAGCTTCAGATTATCATTCTCTTGTGCAATGAGGTCATCATTTGACTCTACAAGAACTTGATCATACCATGAAGGTTTTACTTGCGAGCCGCAAGGGTTAGCACAAGATAAATCAATTTTAGCTAGTGAGCAAGAATACTTGTGCAATTGATGTTCTAAGGATTTTACCGAAGTAACCATAACCTCGTGAGCCACTTCAAGCAGGGTATGTGACTCCACAAGCTTCTCATGAGAACACTCTAGTTCTTGGTGAGTTGCTTGCAAGTTCACATACTTGTTAGAGAGCTCTTCAAGTTGAGCCTTGAGCTTTTGATTGGCCTCTTCCAAGGATGCTACACATGCAAGAGAGTTAGAAGCACAAGTATATTCTTTTTCTAGGTTTTCATACTTACTAACCAAGGAGGCATGTGAATCCTTGAGCTCTTCATAAACCTTGGTCAAAGCTTTGTGCTTGTCAACCTTTTGACTTTCATTCTTCTTGGTTGACTTCTTCTTGCTTATGGACACAAGACATAGATTTACTTCATCACCAGAGCTTGATTTCCTTGTAGAGATTGGCTCCTTACTTGGCCTGCATTGAAGATCATCCTTGACGGTGAAGTCACTGCTAAAACCGGAAACTCCGGTTTTGGAAACCGGAACCTCCGGTTTCTCTGTGCTAGTAGAGCTGGACGAAGTTCTCTGATCTTCAAGCTGAGTAAGCGGAGTCACTTGAGGCTCAGTAGAGATTGGTGATGTTGAACACTCCTCAAGTGATCTAGCATCTGTTTGCTCCTTGCTATCACATTTGGGCTTGGCATACAATTTTTTAAGTAGAGCCCAAATGCGATGTGCATCACCATGTATCTTCTTCTTCTTCTTAAAAATCATGTCTTGGAGTTCTGTGCTAAGAAGACTCATCATGAAGTTAGTAATTTGGGCATTTAGTTGAAGGCATTTTCCCACTTCTTCGGTTAGCTCGGATTTGTGCCAATCGAAGTTTATAGGGACGATGCTCTCAACTAAAATACGCTCAGCAGTAGGACCACTGTCCTTTATAGCATTCAGAATATGAGCGGACCAAGAAGCGTAATTTGAGCCATCAATGGCGAGTGACTCAAACGATACCTCACCCGATGACGACATCTTTTCTCACGGCGGTTAAGCTTTGATGTGAGTCCTAGCTCTGATACCAATTGAAAGGATCTTGATGTCGCCTAGAGGGGGGTGAATAGGCGTAACCTGAAAATGTCGCCACTTAAAACAAATTTATCAGCGACTTTCGGAGTCTCCGGAAAAATCTCCGGAGTCTCCGAATATGGAAACTCAAGCCTTAAGCAGCGGAAAGTATATCTGCCACAGAAACCGGAACTTCCGGTTTCCAAAACCGGAACCTCCGGTTTTGGCTTGGGCAGTCAGAACCCCCAAACCTGTGAGTTGCAAACTGGGCTCGAGATCAATCTAGATCAGAGTGTATGCTCATAGGATGTATCTCAGCAGGTTCACAAAGCACCTGCACTGCACAAACACTAACACCCGAATAGATCAACCAATATCACAAGATCAAACTATGAATGTGAATGCAATGCAAATTTAAGCAAACCAGTGAGGAGACGCAAAAATTTGTTTCCCGAAGTTCAGATTCACCCAGGGCGAATCCTACATCTCCGTTGGGTGCTTCCAAAGAAGCCGGGTCGCTCTCAACCCCTTTCCCCACTTCACTAGTTAGCTTCTTCCCTTTCGGAGGCGAAGCTTGACCTGCACAAACTGTCCCGCGGCTCACCACACCTTGGGAGCTCCCGGGCGACGCCTAGCCGTCTAGGAGGCACACCTCCAAGAGTAACAAATGCTTCACTTGATACTTGACAAGGCGAAACAGTGCTCAAGCGTATGAGTGCTCTTCTAGTGCTCACAAATGGCTCCTCTCTACTACCCAACTCAAAGGATCTATCAAAGATCACACCACCTCACAAAGAGGGGTTGGGGAGAGCTATCTTGGCTTTGGCTTAGCTTAGAACAGGCAGGAAGCACACCAGCAACCGCAAAAACAGCAGCCTGCCACTGAGGACGGCGAGGGGTATAAATACTCAACAACACAAAAAACTAGCCGTTAGAGTGACAGACCAGAAACCGGAACCTCCGGTTTCACAAACCGGAACTTCCGGAATTTCGAATAAAAGAGCCGTTAGAGACACGTGGCACCCGAAACCGGAACCTCCGGTTTCCAAAACCGGAACCTCCGGTTTTGCCACTGTCTAACCCATGTCACATGTGTTCGTGAGGCTTTTGTGTCTCTCATCACCTCTCATGGGTTAATTGAGCACTGAGACCTTATCAAAGTATCATATGATGCATCCCTCTTGATAGTACGGCACACCTAACTCAAGTTTAAATATAAATGCAATATTCATCCTCTTGAGCTTCACCACAATGTATCATGCCATACTTTGATCAATATATCCTCATGAGAGCTGCATCCAACTTTGTCTCTTTGCTTTGAGCACTTCAACCTTGAGCTAGTGACTTGGATCGATATTCAACACATATGAGTGAAATTCAACTTTGGATCACAAGTCACCCTTTCATATGATTCAATAAACATTTGATGCATTCCATTGCTATACTCGGTAAGGCTTGACTTGATACCTCGAAATCCTCTAAGCACTAGCCACTTCACCCTAGCAAAGCTCATGGCTCAAGACACCACTTGACCAATCTTCGCTTAGTACCTTGTTGCTAATCCCTTGCCCGATTTCTTCATCCAATCATTGCCTCATTGAGTCTAGCTTTGTTTTTGACATCAAGAATGAAATCCACTTGAGATCATATCTCCTTTTGTCTTCTATAACCAATATGTTTACAACAAGCTTCTCATTTTATTTAGAGACCAAGGAATAACCCAATGCCATCATGCCTCTATCTTCACCTTTATTTGCTTGTCTTGTATCACACATAATCATCATGGAATCATTTCAATATTTATTATCATGATATTTATCTTCAATATAAGCAATCTTGCAATATGAGGCTATTACCAAGCCTCAACACATCTTCAACAGCCATTGCTTATTTTCCATGTTTAGATATACAATGTTATACATCACACTTGTTCTTTTCGCCGAATGAGCCTTTTATACAATCTTTCCCACAAAGATTATTCACAAATAACTTTAGACCTGCTCATAAGCTTAACAAGTTCATTAGACCTTTAATCTAGTTTTCATTCAATTCACCAAAACCCACAAGGGGCCTAGATGCTCTTTCAATTCCATTCCAACAGGATAGAATTTCGGATACAGTTGATATGAGTTGCCATTGATGAAGGGTCCAGGTTAGTTTGATAGTGGGCTGGGATAAAATATCCTATAGCCGCCTCCATTTCCAAACACGAGTGTCTCCCAATCTATATACCTTTGTAGCAATAACTTAAGTTCTTATCGGTCTTTTCTCCATCGAAATAATTATCGTCATTAAATTTTTACCTAATTTTGACCATTCGTCTTATTCAAAATATTATGTGTATACTTTCTCTGTCCTGGAATAAAGGGCATTTTGGGTTTGTCCTAAGTCTAATTTTTGAAAGTTTGACCAAATTTATAGAGAAAAATATTAACATTTGGCAAACCAAATAAGTAAAATATAAAAATATATTTCGCAATGAGTCTATTGATGCTCATTGGATGCCATAAATGTTATTATTCTTTTCTAGAAGTTGGTTAAAGTTTATTTTGTTTGATTTAGGACAAAATTAGAATGCCTTATATTTCAGGACGGAGGGAGTATCATTTAATTTGCTTGTCATTTGCTTTGTCATTATATATTTTAAGTGTGACTTATTTTTTATATATTTGTATAAGATTTTTGAATAAGATGAAAGGTCAAACGTTTTAGAAAAAGTCAATGACAACAAATATTTCGATACGGAGGAAGTACATGCGTAGCCTGACAAACCTATAAAATGGTTTTCATATATCAATATGGGAGGTTATAAACGACTACTATAAGGTTGTTGGTGCATGTCCCATCTCTTAGCTTATCTTTGGGTTATGTCATATGATCACCGAAATGGATGATATATGATACTGATCTCGAGTCGCATATGCCATCTAGAAGTTTTGGTCTGAGGAAAGTGGCATCAATTTTCTTGATCTCAATTTAGTGTGGGATCCCAATTAAGAAAAAAAAAACCATGCGGTTCACTTTTATTACGGAAGTCATATTCGTTCAAACCATGGTTTCGAGGTATGTCGTCATATCATGATTGTAGTACATTACGATCCTAGGATGATCATGATTCGATTGACACTAAATACAATTTTAACAAAGCTGTTCCAATGAAGGCAACCCTATCTACTTTAAGGGGAAACCTATAATCCACAAGTGTGTTCTTTTGATATTTAAAGGCTACCGTAATTACTTACTGCTGGATTTAGTTTGTTTCTTAATTAATTTATTGGTTGTTGTTGAGTGACCAACTTTTTATGCTCTAGTTTTCTTCTTCTAATTGTAGTTTCTTTCTATTAATGCCATGTTCTGCAGATTGTGTTTGAAATCCTAGTGAGGGCGCTCATAGGGCTAGAAGAAGGACACGAAATGCAGTACCTCAGGCAACAATTCCAAGAGTTCATCGCCGGTTTGATATCACTTCCCGTTAAGCTTCCGGGGACTCAGCTCTATAGATCCCTCAAGGTACTATTTCCCTTAGGTTCCTTATGAACTGAAAACTTTAGGTAGTAAGCTTCATATGTGTGCTATTTTTGGTATCAAAACTACAAAGGCTAAGAAGAGGATGACAAAGTTGATACAAAAGATCATCCAAGAGAAGAGGAGAAGAAGGATCACGGAATGCGAGGAACTGCGCGAGACGACTCATCCACGTGACATGATCGACGTGCTGTTGGGCAATGGCAGCGACGAGCTCACCGACGAGCTGATATCAGACAACATGATCGACTTCATGATCCCTGCGGAGGACTCGGTGCCGGTGCTCATCACGCTGGCCGTCAAGTACCTCAGCGAATGCCCACTGGCGCTACAACAGCTGGAGGTACGCTTTTGTTGTCACAGAGTTTAATACTTTTTCATATCGAAATATTTGTCGTTGTTGATTTTTTTAAAACATTTGACCTTTTGTCTTATTCAAATTTTCTATGCAAATATGCAAAAAGAGAAGTCACACTTAAAATACATACAATGATAAAAAATCACAAACAAAATAAATGATATATATAAAAATAAAACTAATGGTCAAAATTGTCATAAAAAGTCAACGGCGACAAATATTTTGATACGGAGGTACTATATATCATTTCTCCCTCTTCAGATATATATATACTGATCGATGTCTTTAATCAGCAGTGGTTGATCAAATGATTAGCTTAGCCTATATATGTTGATCTTTGTAAAACTATGGTCTAATCATATGAATCCAAGCACTGTTTGTCGCCAGTCCCCTCTTATGAATTGGAGATATGGTTGTATTGTTATACCGTTGTATACCCCATCACTATCCAGCCGTCCTAAATATCTACACATGACTAAAGCTCCAGTCGTCCTCAATATACATGACTAAAGCTCCAACCGCCCTTGTCCCTTGATATGGGAGTAAAGAAAAGGAAACATCTATCTGTTTATCCGCTATGGAACCAAGTTATAACGGATAGGATATTAGTCAGATATAACATTTTCAGTAAACCTAGCTGCATCGCCATAGCTTTTGATGGATGTTCATGAACTAAAGCAAAACGAGTCAAGGCCTGTTTGTATGCATAGAGATTTGCATTGATCCCCAAAAAAAAAAAACTGAAGCTTGCAACCTACATATATGAGGTGATGTAATTTTTGGTGACATGCAGGAGGAGAACATGGAGCTGAAGAGGCGGAAATCGGATGCGGGAGAAACCCTAGAGTGGACAGACTACATGTCGCTCACCTTCACACAGCACGTAAGAACATACATATATACATTATATACTAACACACTATACATATATGTATATATACATTTAGCATTCCCGGCAACAGTCAGAATTGAAATTGGTTCCGGCGCGCGGAGATGATGGGTTGCATCTAACCATGTACAATTACAATACAATACAGGTGATCACGGAGACGCTGCGGATGGGCAACATCATCAACGGCATCATGCGGAAGGCGGTGCGGGACGTGTCGGTGAAGGGCCACCTGATCCCCAAGGGGTGGCGCGTCCTCGTCTACTTCCGCGCCGTCCACCTCGACGCCGCCGTCCACGGCGACCCCCACGCCTTCGACCCCTGGAGGTGGAAGGAGAGGACCGACGTCGTGAGCAGCAGCGGCTTCACCCCCTTCGGCGGCGGCCAGAGGCTCTGCCCAGGCCTCGACCTCGCCAGGCTCGAGGCCTCCGTCTTCCTGCACCATCTCGTCACCACCTTCAGGTACCACAGACATGGACGCCGCCCTCTTGCCTTGCTCGCGATCGAACCCGTCTCTGTGCACGTGTGGACGAAAGCTAGCTATAGCAATGCGTTTTGCGTGCGCGCAGGTGGGAGGCGCAGGAGGACGCCGTCGTGAACTTCCCCACGGTGCGGCTCAGGCGAGGGATGCCAATCTCAGTCACGCCCAGAACATGAACACAGAACTCTCCAGTCTTCTGTTTGTCCAAGTGTTTGAAACTTTGACCTAAAAGAATAGTTTCCTTTTTTCAAAGCAGAGAACGAAAGGTAATGCGGTAGCTGTAGTGCAAGAGTACTGATGCTACATGTTCAACCATTCGAGTATGTACAAACATGAGGTTTGTATACTTGAGTTGTACTCGAATCGTTGTACGTCATACGCAACTAGTTTAAATAGGTGAGGAGAGGAGCACATATATGTAAGTAGAGGACAGAGTAGACATAGGCTGTTTAGTTCGCAAAGTTTCTGCAAATTAGTGCATGGTTTATCACTGTTACTCCTTCGGCTCCATGCCTGATGGCTCGCTATGCAGTCTGTGTTCTCCTTGACTCGCTGCTAAAAGCTGACCAATCCGTTTGCATTGGACCAGCAGGCAGAGGATACTGAATCACCAGAATTGCCGTAGTGTCACCAGAATTCATCGGACAGTGAACAGTGACTGCGTTGGAGCAGAGGGGATGGACGTGCAGGGCCGACCAAGCAGTGCTCTTTGACCTGAACCTGACTATTGATATACCCCAATCGTTTCTGCGCTGGAGATGTTATAAAAAGGAAGAACTCGTTTTATTCAGTTTTGGTTCCATGCCTAATGTTGTGAATCAAATCGAGGATGGAGGATGATGCACTGGCTGCTATATATTGATTGTGTACGGTGCAACTCGAGATCATGCCGGACCAATAAACTCCATTTTCAAAACCGAAGAAAAATGTGATGATGGAGAAATTGACGTATCATCCTATTTCTCAAGCCAAACACGGGGCATCGTCTTTTGTAGAACTGACAATTTCGTTGAGGATTGGAAGTGTGTATTTTTGTTTTCAGGAGGAATCTATTTTCCCTGGCGCGCTGATCATTCCTGCTGGGACCTGGTTTTCTGATCATTAGATCACATATACTGGTATATGTGAAAGCCATCTAGGCCTTGAACATAGCACCTGTGCACTGTGCAAGCAGAGGTTGTTCTACCCCTTCCGCCGTATCAACTATCAAGGGTTCTTCATCATGAGTGCTTGATTGCTGTTTCTGCTTCCAATATTTCCACACTTATAAATCGATAATTTGATATGATAGTATTGGTGTTTGTGCAATGAGTTTGGATTCCTTGCTGCTTGAACTCTAATGCTGAGGGAATGAGTTTGATAATTTGATTTGGACTCTAATACTGAAGCTAAGGTTTTTAAGGAGTGGATTATCGATCGATTCGAAGGTCCAATATTCCTGAAGTATTCCCCTATTTTACTCTCTGGCGAGCAACTTGTTTCGAAGGAAAAAAATAACCTCAAAAGCATTTTTGTAATTTTCTCTCATAACGTAATCTGTTGACGTAACTTGCGAGTGAAACAAACAAAAAGTTCAACTTATATCATATATGTAATTTGCGCATCTAAAAAATTAACTTTATAATTCGTTTATGTAACTTGCGATCTTGTTTGTTGAACATAATTATATGAGAATGTGTAATTTTACTTACTGACGACGTGACTTTGGTTTCCCAGAATGTAACTTTGTTATCTATGTTTAGTTTAACATAAGAAATAAAATATTTCCATTTTTACAAATGATGAGGGAAAGAGCAATTCAACACCTACAGAAATAACTTCCACAACAGAGTAGTGCATCCTTGTTTTGACTAACCAATTCGGGCATGGAATAGTCGAAAAAAATTGGACGGGCATGGAATAGTCGAAAAAAATTGGACATCACCACTCTTCAAGTAATAGACAAAGTAAAAAAGAAAAACAACAAATACTAG
>CM014275.1:8389709-8568341 GCA_004135705.1 Alloteropsis semialata
GGTAATGGTTTTGGGAACTTAAGTGTTCCAAGAATCAATATGAGATAGATCAAATGAATATGGTACCATATGCTTCAGCTGTTGGAAGCTTATTGACTGCACAAGTATGATATTACCCTGACATAGTTCATATATCCGGGTTGTTTTGGCAAAAGTCCAGTCCAGATATAGATCACTGGAATGGAGTTAAGAATGTCGGCCTCATGCTTAGAAAGAGAAAACCAAGTGCTCTCAAAAGGTTGTGAGTACAAAGATAAAATATTGTGAAATATGTAGCGAAATCCATAATTGTCGCTAACATTTGTATTTAGAGGTTTTGTGTGGAAAAGCTCCAAATGAAACAGTTATCATCAATGTGATGCAAAGACATGGTATAGCATGATATGAGATTGAGGGACATGCAAAAAAAGAATGGTTAAGGAAATCTGTTCCCGGAATTGATAATGGTTGACAACAGCAATAACCATTTAAGTGTTTTACTCCTATGACAATGAGTCAAGTGTGCTGCCAAACACATTGACGTTAAAGTTATACGTTGTAAAGGAGAAAATCCGGAATCATGTTGAAATGCATTGAGCATAAAAATAACAGCAAGTGTTTGCGGATCCGCTTATTAAAGGTTTACCGCCCAGTGCGTTCAGAGAACACACAGTCGACATGGGTTTACGGTATAGCCTATGATTTCTGGACAATAAAAGGGCCCAAGGTTAAAGAATCTGTTTCAGAACAGAGACGTGTATTGTAGCTGTTAGGTCTATCGGCGATTGACCGTGACGATGGGGCATGCTCTATGCACTAATCTGTGATGAAATAGAAAAAGAAATAAAATGCATAAAGTTAAAAGAATAAAGATGAAGATCAAAGGGAAGAATGTTAGGTTGATCTCCACCAGTTGGCCCAAAAGCCAATTGGGCCTTTGATTCGCGTCCTGATCAGGGACGCCCAGCCCAATAAGGCTGGTGGGCCCCCGTCGCACTGCACAGTATAAAAGAGGAGGTGGGGTTCAGCGGTTCAAGGTACGAGGTTCACCGTGCCGCTTTTCCCCACTGTCCTAACCCTAAGCCGATCCAGAGGGTGCGCAGCCAGCGGCGGGAAGCTCCACCATGCCAGCATCGTCACCGACCCTGCGTTCAGCACCACGACCTCGCACGACCTCGTCATTGCTGATCTGGACAAACACCTACACCGAGCCCTACGGTCGTTCTTCTCTCTCCCTCTCCTTTTTCCACTCGTGTTTCATGTTCTCTGAGATGTAAACCATGTTGTTGATCAACGAGTTAAAGATTTACCCGCTCGATCTACTCCTAGAAGATGCAAATGTTTTAACACTTATATATTATAAGACGGTTAGCAGCTGAAGTATATACGACATAGGGCTTGTTTAGTTCGCGCGAATTCGATCGAATTGACTGTAGCAGATTCCCTTGGAAATTGAAAAAGTAGAGAGATGACATGTAGTTCAATGTGTTGCTTTTGGTCGAATTGGTGCTCTTTCGAGCGAACTAAACAAGGCCATATACTCAAAATACAAAATAAGAGGACCCCATGTAATTTCCAACCTGATCTGATAGTACTAAGCTAATCAGCACGTGTCTCTCCCTTTTTTCTCCGAAACGGTGCAGCTAACCCCTGGTCCGGCGCCGCTCGTTTGGCTCTTAGCTGCTGCTCTTTTCCTGAGAGCACACACTCCAAACCCGCTCTCGTCATCATCACCTGCTGAGTGCTGACAACGTCTGGAGAAAATGTCCACCAGCCTATAGAAAACACGCATCGCCACACCGTCCTCCACACTGCTCCCTCGAGCTGCCTTCCCCTCTGGGCCTAGCTGCCGGTCCTCTGCATTGATCCTATCCTAGATTGTTGAGCTTCCAAGAACCACACAAAGCTCTAGGGAGATCTCTCGGCAGTCCGTGCGTACAAACCCGTCAATCCGAGAGGGATCGGATGGGTTGCTCTTGAGCTACGAGCTGGGCACGAGGGATCGGATGGGTTGCTCTTGAGCTACGAGCTGGGCACGAGCAGATACAGGGCACGCGCTACGGGAAGAAGGTCAGCGTCAGCTCCATGTTCTTGTTCCTCCGTTTCTGTTCTGTCTGTGTTCATGCTCTCTGTTTCACTATTTGGTTAAGATTCAGAAATCAGAATCCCTCAGTTGAGAGTCTGTCGTCGCTGTGCTGTGGTGATAGAGTACATGCCTTCTCTGAATGATGCTTCGTTGAGTCCCTTTTTGTAACCGTTGAGAGTTCTTGGTAATAGATGGCTGCTCTCAACTGGAACCTATATTGTTCACCATCTTGCTCGGTTCTTCCTCTGTGCCCACCAAGCAGCATGAAGCTCCTGATTTCTGAAGTTTTCCACCATGTCAATCAACTGCACAGTCTGTAGCTTCGTTTCACCTCGAACATCTGAATACCCTTTTTGCCGAATGCTAACTGTAACCTCTTCATTTTTATGCCCGCTCAGATGAGCAGAACGGCTTTGTTGATCTCACGGCCATTTGTACGTTCTTGATGGTCTCGAGATGATCTTGAGGAAACGAAGATGCTCTGAATTAGAATATCATTGTCACTTCTCCAATCCCTCATCTGCCATCTCATACTATTATTTTTCTCACTATCAGTTCAATCTTGTTCAGTTGGATCCATTGGATACATGGGTAGGCCTCGAGGGAAGAGCAAGAAAGCGATCGAAGCCGCGAGCAACGACGACGAAGACGGCAGCGGCGGCGAGGAGGCGCCACCCACCCCCAAAAGGAGGGGAAGGCCACAGAAGCCTCTCAAGGACGACGACGCTGACGAAGCCGAGGACAAGGACGACGCCGCCGAGGCCGAGGAGGTCGCGGACGGCACAAAACCTGCCGTGCGGCCAAGCAAGGACTACTCCAGGCAGAGCTCAGCTGAGGGTGGAGGCAAGAAGCGGCGCCGCCGCCGGCTGAAGCGCAGCCCCGGCGACATGGTGGCGGAGGAGGACGAGGGTGACCGTGCGAAGGCCAAGTCCAATGGGTTCCGGCCGAATGGAAGCCGGCGGAAGAGCACTCCCCGGCGAGCCGCCGAGGCTGGGGTGGAGTGCAAGTGAAGCATGTGCCGAATAAGCATAAGCTAGACTCTTTAATTTACCTCCCTTTTTTGCAATTTTTACTGGGTTATTTTTTACCCATTTCTGTTAGGAGCAAGAGCGTGATCATGTTCATGCCATTATATGCTGGTCGGTGGATGACAAGCTACTTGGTGCGTTCGTTAGCATGAACGTGGTAGTGACATGTGGTTTGCGTCAAAAAGTATAACCATTATTCACTGTGAACTATGTTTAGTATTTATCCTCTGCCTTTTGTGAATTCCTGTTGAGTTACTGTAGTATCTATGAAAGCTCAGCATCTGTGTTACTTCACTATTTGTAGGGCGAAAATTTTGCAATTCTTTTTCTCCGAAAGAAGACCGACTGTAGTAGCTAGTACTTGTCATTTGAGTTGTCTTTCACAAGATGATGTTTCTCCTTTTAGGAACACAAGATGCATGGTGTTTCTTTTTTTTCCTTTTTTTTCTATCACCGTTAAATCCTGAAATAAATCCAGGAAAATATGACACTCGCGTCGAGTCGGAGACTCGAACCCAGGTGGGCAGGTTCCACAATAAGGAACCTAACCGATCGTATTGTGCACGCTAGAAGACGTGTTATATTTTCTCCATTTCAAATTACAATTCGTTTTTTATTTCTAGGTACATAGTTTTGATTATGTATCTAGACATAGTGTCTATATGGATGCATAGTAAAACCTATAAATCTAGAAAAAAACCAAAATAAATTGTAATTTGGGACAGAAGAAGTTCACGCAAACTCGAGGCCTAAATTGGTGCTCGTAAGGGTCACGACCAACCATCATTAGTTTAATTATCGGTATTGTTTATTAACAGATTGAATAGAGTAAGTTGAACTTTTTAATTTTTGTTGTCAATAGTAAAAAATGTTATGTTACTAAATTCATCATAAAAGCAACTATGATTGGCCATGTTTGGATGAAGTTATAAAAATTATCGCTAAAAGGATTCTTTCTTGCATGGAGTACTAAATGAAGTCTATTTGCAAAACCCAGCCACGGATGAGTGTAACTTTTCGAGACGAATCTAATGAGCTACAGTAATCCATGATTTGCTACCGTAACCATCCTCTAAACGTGCGGTCAAAGGACTCATTAGATTCGTCTCGCGAATTAGCATAGGGGTTGTAGAGGTAGTTTTGTAAACTGCCTTTATTTAATACCCCTAATTAGTGATCAAAGTTGTGAAAAGTACTACTAATTTTAATTTTAGAACTCTAAGGATCGCCAAATGTAAACGCCCGCAGTGTCGTTCGCCGGCGCCGGCCGCGGCGGCTGGAAGAACATGTGATCAGAGGAGTTCCGGTCCGGAACTGACCCAGTGAGCTCCTTACGATCTTATCATAGGCTTAGTGAAGCCCAAAAGGTTGGGAACAGACACCACGCGGCCTAGGCCTGGCCCATCCAGTTGCAGCCCGGTTGGCGCGGAGTGCCCCGACACACGCATGGGCCGAACGGTTCAGCAGATAACGAAGCACATGGCCCATCCAGCGCTGGGGTTCTGAACTGTTCGGTAGTGCCCGCGCACGCACGTCAGCGATCGATGGGTGGGGACCGGCCGAGGCGAGGGAGCTCAGCTCATCACTCATCAGCTCAGCTTGCTTTTGTTGCAGGCCCAGAGCCCTGAGGAAATCTAGCGACCGGGGAACAAAATCTCCTTTTGTATGATCGTGACGTCCAATCCTCTCTCTTTCTCTCTAAGGCTGCGGCGCATACGGCCCTGCCTTTTGCATGCAGCAGCGGCCAGAAAGAATTTTTTTTAATTTTTTTTATGATTTTTCAAAAACAACTCATGGAATGGCTAGATTTTGCAAATCTGTCAGCCAACCGCCGTATCATTTGGCTGCCGCCAAATGATACGGCGGCAAGAGGATGTAACCGCCGGTTCATCTAACCGCCGTTTGAACCGGCGGTTACATCCTCTTGCCGCCGTATCATTTGGCGGCAGCCAAATGATACGGCGGTTGGCTGACAGATTTGCAAAATCTAGCATCCATGAGTTGTTTTTGAAAAATCGTAAAAATTAGAAAAATTCGGCCAGAAAGAGCGAGCATGATGAGGAGCGGAGCGAGAGGAAGACGACGACGCAGCGCCGGGCTGCGACGCTAATGGGCCCTCATCCATAATGGACAGCCAGCCCCTGAAGGGCCCATGAACAGTGCGGGGCCTCTGTAGCGCACGCCGCTTTGGGCCCCGGCCCGCCGATCCGTCTCGGAACCCGCGCGGATCTGCGGAGCCCCGCGCTCGCACTGTGCCGGCGGCCCCCCCGGCGCCGTACCGCGCTGTAGCTGGCGTACGCCGACGGCCACTGCTCGTCGGTCGATTGAGCTGTATGTGTGTATGAGACTGGGACGGTACAGTCTACAGTGCAGGGGCTTTGCGCCACCGGTGCAGGTGACCCCCCCACCGGCCATGCATCGTGTCGGGGATCACGCAGGATCGATGCGCGACAGCACGAGCAGATGGTGTGGGGTAAAATTGTAAAAAAAGCTGACGGGCACGGGCGCCGGCCGGCGGCGGACACGCGGCGACGGGGATCACCGGCCCCGCGCCCCCGCGCGCGGGGCGGCAGGCAGCGGCGGCCCACGTGCGGCGGCAGGCAGCGGCGGCCCACGTGCGCGACAGCGGCGAGGGCCGAGGGGTTTGGGCCCCCAGTCCCCCACCACCAAGGCCATCCCCGTCAGCAAGAGCGTGCTGCGTGCGTCTCACCGTCAGGTGCACCCGTGCGCGGGCAGCAATGGGTCAGTACGCGCAGCGCAGGAGATAACGTCAGGGAAAGAGACGAGACGCGTGCGCATGGCGGTCGCCGTGGAGGGCGCGGGGTGAACAGCGGCGAGGCGTCCCGGCCTCCGCAGCGCGCGCTACGGAGGCCGGCGCACGGCCGCCGTGCTGACACACGCCCACGTACGCGGGCGCGGTGACGGCGATCGATCGGTCGATGTGGGCACGCCTACATCCGGACGGCCGTTTCCGTCGCGCGCAAGCGAGAAGCATCGGAGAAGGGGGGACCGGTGCCGCCGTGCTACGAGCTGCGATCTCCGCCGTGGTACTCGCCGTCCGGTCAGGCCGTGGAGCTGTCGGCCGGCGCCCCCTCGTCGGCTCGCCCGTCGTCATCCTCGACCTACCACGTCGCGCTCGCCGGGGAAACATGGCCACGGAGGCCGATGAGATCGCGTACGCCTGTGGCTATTGATGCATCTCTGTCCTGCGCGCGGTACGGTGCCTCTCGTGATAAGCAACGACAGGAGTTCTGCTGGAGGTTCTCCGACTGGATCCAGCACCCACCCAAAGATTTCGGGGGTGTTTAAATTCATAAACTTTACATAAAGTTTTCGTTCAATGCATAAGCATTTCATCATTTTTCACCAATTCACTGGATTTAAACATCCCTTCAAGCGACGACCTTAATTTCATGCCAGTCTTCCCCTTTTTTTAAGGAAATGGATAAAAGTCACGAAGAAAAGATCCGAAGGTTAACGGTCATTCCTTGAATGCATCTTAAGGTTGGTTGATCTCGGACAGTCGGACGTTTCTTGCTACATTTCTGTCAACTGCCACATGCCCATGGGCCATGGTGTGGGGTGGGGGTGGGCCGGGTTCCGCCTTTCCTTCTACTGTTCGTCGATCACATGCATGCAAGGCCAATCCAGCTCTCGATCAGTTATGTCGCAACAGTAGTCTGAACAAAAACCAGCAGAGGCAATATTGGTTACACTGCAAGCCGTTGCTTCCTCTCTTCTCAAATATTGGTTACACTTGCTCTTTTACTAAAGTTTTTGAGACTTGACCAAAATTTAGCACTAGACTTTAACACTTCTGTTTAGATAGACTAATACTAAAGTTTGACACTTTCACCCATTAGCACTTGGGTCCAAACAATATCTCAAACGCCTCTCGAAATGCTCCAGCAGTGATAGGGTTCCAATCATACCAGATCTCTCGACCAATTGGCTCCACCACTCCCTAAGATCGACCATGGTCATCTTGCCATATCGTCATTAACAAGAAAAAGTCTCGTTACCTCGGTTTCACAATGGCTGCCCCAAGAAGCATTTGTACACATCTGGCTTGCTAGATCTGCCGATTTGCACGATGGCACGGGTACACGAACAAGCCACACCCCTTTCGTGCTTCCTATTTTAAGCTGTTGCTCGTGCTCAGCACCATCAATTCCATCTCCATGCATTCTTCCGGGCCCCTGGCCGGTGGTGGATGCTGTGCTCCATCCGCATGGTCCCGGTCTCCGGGGCGCATTGTTTATGCCATCGATCCATGTTAACGCGTACTTTTTTCTGGACCAAAGCAATATAAACTATGTGGCGTACTTCAGTGTTCTCAAATGGAACCATGCTATGTTGCCATGCATGGGCGAGCACAAAAGCGTCCGAGTGTAGAGAAGCAATGTACGGAGTACTTGTTATTCATAGGAATTCGGTGATTTATCGCTGTAAAGAATGCTGCCGTCCACTTGTTCCATATGTACTACTTTCGTACAAATGAGCTGCTTTTCCATTGTTGTTGGGCTTGTACCGATGTTAGATATTCTACTTTTATTTGTTTAAAATAATCTTTTTTGCCTGTTTTATGCATGTATCGGTTGGAGCACATATGTTTCTCTATGGCTTAATACGGTGGCCGCGCTGAAAATGGAATGGCACGCTGAGAATCCGAAAAAGAAGAAAGATGAGAGACCAAAATGGCATGCCACGTGGGTCGGCCCGGCCCTAGCCCTAGACCCGGCCCTATGGTCTCAAGGCCAATTTTAAGGGTCACGGGTCGACCCAAATCCAATGTTTAACTATACTTTTGATGGTTCAATGGGCAACATAAGTTGGCCCAATATATTTTTGGACTTTACTTAAACAAACATTTTTAGATATATAATAGATGAAGAATTATATCATACTAAAACACAAGTTTAAAATTCTGAGTCGGCTCTACTTTACCCATTGAATCGATAAGTTTCAGTCTCTATGGACCCTTTCCTAATTCAGGCCAAAATCTTGTGACCTATTGACTTTGCTTTTTTGAGTCAGATCAACTGCCCAATGAATCGACTTTGCCCATTCCCATCCCCACGTTCTGCACTTCTGGGCGAAATATTCCTCCCGTGTGCGCTGTCCCGGCTTTCTTTGGCTTCCTAGCTCTGCTTTATTCCAAGCTAGTAGGGTTTGTTGTTTTCTGTACCGAGAGGTTTCGCTGAGATTCCAACGGGCAAATAGAAGTAGCAGCCGTACGTACCCATGCGGCCATGGCTGCAAAAGATCTATCCGCCAATAGAAGGAACCCACCGAGGCATAAACTGCACCACATGGAGGCTAAAAATATGATACGAGCCATCTTGTCATGCTCGATCTAAAGCGGAAATATGCCAGCAGAAACACCTTGACTGAGGAGGTGTTTAATTCCAGTGAATTGGTGAGAAGTGGTGAAAAATTTTGCATTGAAAAGCGTGTCCTGTGAGAGGGGACACGGTTGTCAGTATGAAAACTTTTTGATAACTTTTGAAAGTTGGGGGAATTAAACAGGGCCTGAACATTATTGTTTCGCGTTTTGGTAAGCCATTTCATAGATACATTCGCTTGGTCTTAAAAGGCAGATGGTTTTAGTTTTGTTATAACCAAACTTGTTTAATTTTCATCAAAATTACAGGAAGATAAGTTAACATATGCAGTACCAATTACAGTAGCATCAAAATGTTTTAAGGTGGATTTAGCAAAACTAATTTGATACGGTAGATTTATATTTTGGAACAAAGGTAATATTTAACTCGCAAATTCTAACTTGAAAAAACAGACTCCTAACTTAGGGATGCAAAATCTTGAACCTGTAAATTGAAGCTAAACTCTTCCAACCTTTCAATTCAATAATAACGATGATGAAATAGTCACTAGCAATAAGTACCCTTTCAGAAAATATGTTAAAAAGTCAGTGACAAAGAAGTATGATGCTATTTATTTTGTTGTGCGAAAGGGTACAAGCGAAAACACTGATGTATACGCATGTACACTCACCATAAGGGCTCGTGCATCCTATTCAATCATCATAGGCATCTCGTCATCGATGATACATCGCTCAACATAATTAACCGAGCTACGCTCAATCCATTTGTGAAGCTAATTACTTATAGCCATAAGTAGAAAAAAGGGTTAGAAAAATCTTATGTATACTCTATTAACTACTTCCAAATTGAACATGTCCTAGCATTTGCTAAAGTCAAGAGAAATCTTATGAGAATTTCAAAGCAGCAATTAAATAGATAGCCCATAGACCACTACACTGCACTTTAGCAAAAAAAAAAAAACTATACTACAGTACTACTACGGTGGTAAAGGGCCTAAAAATTTAGCCTACTAATTTTAAGGATAGGGCTGGATAAGGGCCGAGCTGAAATGCTATATATTTTTTAACTAAAATTAATTAGAGCCAAGATAAATTGTGAAAAAGCCACGATGAATTACCACCCTTAAATACTACACAGGTATACAAACCACCACTGGAGTAATGCACACGTAAACAATTTCCCTTTGGAGGTGCACGTACTGTCGTACTCCCAAACCTCTCGCCTGAATGGGGTGAAATGAGAAAAGGCGTTTGGTGGAACTTTATAAAAACCCCTGGTTGCCTGCCTCTTTACCACAAAAGGGCAAATGGAAAGCGGCAGCGGGCCCACACGCTACAGTACTTCGCGGCCTACTTTTACCCCCCTGTAAACTCCCGCTGTCCCGCACGGCCGCACGGTAAACTCCCGCACGGCCGCACCCCGCGCTCGCCGCCGGGCTCCGGCTGCCACCATCAATACTGTCATTGGCTCATTGCTGCCACCAACAGGCCGCGGCCAATCGCGCGGGGCGCCCCACGCGTCAGTGGGCGCGGCACGAGCAGCGCCGTGACATGCCCACTTGGATTTGATACCAGATGCTCCCTCCTCTCTCTCTCACTCTCTGTGGTAGAGGGAGTGAGGCCGAAAAGTAAAAACTCGCTGAATTCTTGAAATAGGATATTTAGATACTAATAAAAAATTAATTATATAACTCATTTAAAAATTGAATTTTAAATCTATTAAATTTAATTAATCTGTAATTAGAGATTGTTTACTGTAGCACGACGTTATTTAATCATGACTTAATTACGTTCAATAGATTCGTCTCGCGAATTTATCTGAGAATTATAGAATAAGTTTTATTATTAATCTATATTTAATATCTATATGACGGATAAACAGTGAAAACTCGCAGAAATTTACCGATCCGTGCGCTGGGTCCGGCGCGGCTGTGCTGTGCTGTGCTGTGCTGCCAACACAGCTGTGCTGTTCATTCATGGCCTGCGTCACGTTGGTCGGCGCTCGCTGCACGAGCTCTCGTCAATCGCCGGCTCGCCCTCACACTACGCTGTGTTTCATTGAGGCTGAAAATTTTTTCAGTGTATTAAATGTATCTTTGACCACTAATTAGAGGTATTAAATAATGTCAGTTTACAAAACTACCTTCACAACCTCTAGTAAATTTCCGAGACGAATCTAATGAGGCCTTTGACCGCATGATTAGAGGATGATTAAAAGATGGTTACTGTAGCATCACTGTAGCAAATCATGGATTTATTAGGCTCATTAGATTCGTCTCGGAAAGTTATGCTCATCCGTAAAGAGGTTTTACAAATAGACTTCATTTAGTACTCCATGCAAGAAAGATTTTCTTTTGCAAATTTTTTCAACCTCCAATAAAACACGGCCGTCTGTCAGTCTGTCACAGTGTCGCAGCGTGGCCCTGTGACTGTGAGAGAAAAATATAACTTTATTTTCTGTGTGATTTGATAGCTGCTGGGGCAGGGCTGGCGGCACTGTGCCGCGCCGCGGTGCGCAAAAGATGGGCAGTGGTTCAGATCGTGTGACAAAAATTTTTCATCCTATTTTGATTATTAATTAGAGTTATTAAATAAAGTTAATTTATAAAATTACTTCCATAATTTTTTGGCAAATTCGTGAGACGAATCTAATGAGACCTTTGATCGGATGATTAAAAGATGATTACTCTAGTATTACTGTAGCAAATCATGAATTAATTAGGCTCGCTAGATCCGTCACGTAAAGTTACACTCATCTGTAAAAAATTTTTGTAAATAGACTTTATTTAATACTTTATACATATAAAATTCTTTAAAAACAATTTTTTTTTGACCCTGTGTATCTGAACACGGCCCTGCCGCTCGCTGCCACGGCCACAGGCGCAGCCCTCTCCCCTCCCGATCCCAGCCAGCCACGGCGGCCGCTGGATCCGGCCTACTGAGGCCCTGTTTAGTTCATTTGGCAAATTGCCAATTTATTAAATTTTATTATTTATTAAAGGAAATCTTATATGTATAAAGTATTAAACGTGTGTTAATGACAAAACCCATTTCATAACCCACCGGTAACTTTGCGAGACGAATCTAATGAGCCTAATTTGGCCATGATTAGACAACGTCGTGCTACAGTAAACAATCTCTAATGACGGATTAATTATGCTTAATAGATTCGTCTCGCGATTTCCCGTCCATCCGTGTATTTAGTTTTATAATTAGATCATATTTAGTCCTTCTAATCTTCGGTTTAGAATTGCTACAGTAAATTTTGCCAACTTTTCATTCCAACTAAACAGGCCCTGAGTACTACAAAAGACCACGACAGCAGGCGGCCAGGCGTTTCATCAAGAGATTTCCATTACTCCAAAGCAGGATTACAATCTATAGCTGCTGCTTCCTCAAGCCACTGCAGAAGACAATTCAGCCAGTCTTTAGTCGGAGGCTCAACCGAGACCTCCTTCACACATCTGTCAGCTAAAAAGTTTGCTTCTCTACGAATATTACACGATTTAGGGCATGTTTAGTTGATTTGCCAAAACGGCGAAACGGCAAATTTCACTATTCATCAAAGGGAATCTTTCATGCATGGAGTATTAAATGTGTGTTGATGACAAAACTCATTCCATAACCTCTCGGTAACTTTGCGAGACGAATCTAATGAGCCTAATTTGGCCATGATTAGACAACGTCGTGCTACATGACGAAGGTCCGAATTAGGGGTGCCCAACTGAACCCTTAATCCGGGAGCTTACGATAATCCACCCCTCAAAAAGCAAAGATTAAAGACCCAAACCAAAGCAGAATCATCATGCCACGACACCTCGGAGGCCGCCCGACAAGTCTCCGACTCGCCCGAGGGGTTCTCCGCCTCCGAGGAGTCCCCACGATTCGCCCGAAGAACATCAGATTAGGGGAGGATCGGTTTTCCCCTGACTCGGCCGACCCTCGTCCGCCTCGGCCGACCCCCGTCCGCCTCGGCCGACTCCCGTCCGTCTCAGCCGACCCTCATCCGTCCCGGCCGACTCCCGTCCGCCTCGCCTGAGGAGCTCTCCGCCTCCGAGTGGCCTCCCGGTTCGCCCGAGGAGTTCTCCGTCCCCGAGGAGTCTCCAGCCCCTCGGGCAAAACTACCCGGCCACGCCCCGACCCATCCTGCGCCGTACCCACTTGGTACTTGCCGCGTCAGAGCATCATGGGCGTCTGTCCTTCGCCACGGCAGCCACAGTGACGCCCGTCACGTCCGAACAGGAGCGCTACAGCCCTGGGAGGAATGCATGCGCCACACCAGGCACCCAAGTACAACCCCAGGCGCCCATGGACGACACCTGGAGCCCGAGCAGGACACCTGGAGCGCCCGAGGACCTCGAGCAAGTCAACCACGACCCGGGAACCACCCGGGAGCTTACCCCGGAAGGCATCGACCCCAACCACCCGGGATGTACGATCCCGGGTCCGGCGGAGCGCCCACTCCGTCAACACCTGCTCCCGGTACGGCTCGGCGGACGGCGCTGGATGAAGCTCTTGGGGGCAGTAACTCCCCTTGTAATTTTCACCTTTCTTACCCCCGCTCCCTTCTCCCCTTGAGGCTATAAAAGGGGACAAGGGGATATCAGCGGGGGACGATCCGAACACTAGTCGAACACTCCGTCATAGCACACACCACACGCTCACCCGCATCACTCAGGGACTTGGGACCCTCTCCCTCTCCCGATCAGTTTGTATACCCCTACTGCAGACTTGGACTTGAGAACACCGGCACGCACTGGACGTAGGGTATTACTCTCCGGAGGCCCGAACCAGTCTAAACCCCCTGTCTCTCGAGTCACCATCCGGATCCTGACACGCGATCGTAGGAAATTTACTTGTTGGCGGTAGAGAACCCCGACACTACAGTAAACAATCTCTAATGACGGATTAATTAGGCTTAATAGATTCGTCTCGCAATTTCCCGTCCAACCGTGTATTTAGTTTTATAATTAAATCATGTTTAGTCCTCCTAATCTTCGATTTAGAATTGCTACAGTAAATGACAACTTTTTTACCGTCCAACTAAACAGGCCCTTAAAGGAAATAAACCTCCTACTAAGCTCTCGAATATCATGACAAAGACCTCCGATAATCGATCTATCCATGGAAGTCGAGTTTAACGCAGAAATCAGCACAGCACTATCAGACTCCAAAATGATCTTCGTAAACCCTAGCTGGCCAGCTAACTTAGCCATCCAGTGCTGCAACTGTCTCTGCCACTAAAACTTCAAGAACCGGTCCATACCACCGTGCTTGAGCCGCTAGGACCCTCCCCTAGTGATCACGAAGTACTGCTGCACCAGCACCACACCCCAAACATCTATTAAAGGCACCATCAGAGTTCACCTTGATCCAACCTTCCTCGGACAGTCTCCAGCGTTCCTTTTACTTTGACATTGAATGTACTTCTCCTTTACTCAAACAGATTAGTTCTTCTCCTATATTTGCAACATGTTTAGCCGCTGCCATAGCAAAGCATACCAGGCATAGCAGCATAGCAAAGCGCGCGGCGAACCGGTGAGGGGCGCTGGGCCGCGGGCGCGGGGAGCTAGGCCGGATCGCGCGTGACTGTGCGCGCGCGAGGAGCGAGGAGAGAGAGAGAGGGAGGGAGGCCAGAAGCTGCAGCGTCTCTCTCCTCTCACACACTCGCACAGAGTGGAGACTGGAGAGGGGGAGAGAGAGCACAGGGGGGTTATTTTAAGGGCAAAGCGACCGCTCTTGTCCCTCTCCTTCGCCACCTCCTCTCTTTCCTCCCTCTTGGAGGAGAGAGGGGGCCCAAGAACCACCACCACTCCACCACCGTACGTCGTAGTCTCGCCGTCGCGGCCGCTTCGTTCGTTCGTCCCTCCCTCCCACACCGCCGCGGGGAAGAAGCAATGGAGGCTGCCGGTACCGCCGGCGGAAGCGGCGGCGGCGGGGACGACCACCTCCACGGGCTCAAGTTCGGCAAGAAGATCTACTTCGAGGACGCCGGCGGCAGCAGCAGCGGTGGCAGCGGGACCGGGAGCGGCAGCAGCGGCGGCAGTGGCAGCGCCAGCGCCAGCGCGCCCCCGCCACCGTCGTCGTCCGCTTCGCCCAGGGCGGCCGGCAGCAGGAGGGGCCGTGGCGCGGCCGGCGGCGCGTCTGGCTCGCCGGCGCCCGCGCGGTGCCAGGTGGAGGGGTGCAACGTGGATCTGACGGGCGCCAAGAGCTACCACTGCCGCCACAAGGTGTGCGACATGCACTCCAAGGCTCCCCTCGTCATCGTCAACGGCATCGAGCAGCGCTTCTGCCAGCAGTGCAGCAGGTCACAGCCCGCCATTGCTCTCCCCCTCTCCGACCTCGTGTCCCCTGGTGCTGCTGCATTTCTTTGCAACTTATTTTGGGTCGACATTTTCTTGCATGTGCTCTGTTCTTGTGTTTTTGGATTGTTTTTGTTCTGTAGGGTTTATGGAGACTACATAAAGAAAAGACAAATTCAATGCTTAGTTCGGTGTGAAAGTTTGCAAAATTTACTGTAGCAATTTTAAACCGAAGATTAGAAGGACTAAACATGATATAATTATAAAACTAATTACATGGATGGACGGGAAATCTCGAGACAAATCTATTAAGTCTAATTAATCCGTCATTAGAGATTGTTTACTGTAGCATGACGTTGTCTAATCATGGTCTAATTAGACTCATTAGATTCGTCTCGCGAAGTTATCCAGGGGTTATAGAATGAGTTTTGTCATTAATTCATGTTTAATACCCTTAATTAGTGTCTTAACAATTGATGTGACGGGTGAATAGAAACTTTCCTCAACTAAACAGGACCGGACACATATTGCATTAGATGCACTATCAAGTACTACTATTTTAGCACAGGTTGATGGAGTTCCATCCATACCAACTGTCTTGTGATATCTGCTCCTCTTTTTTCAAAAAAAAAGTAAAAACAGAAACTTGCTTTGGTATTACACTTTTATGTTTCATTTGAATAGTGCTCCTGATGAGAACTATAAAGTCGGTTGGTTGATGGATGCTCCTATGTATAGTATGATAGAGTGATGTGACTCTGCCTGTCAGTTGCTTTGCATTAGATTCCTGAGTTAACTTAGTATCTCAATGATGCCAGTCAGTTAATTAGTCATTAGTTTATGAAATTTGGATTTGGCATGATCAGTATGTCAGTGGTCCCCCAAGGAAGAACAGGGAGAAAGATCAGAGAACTAGCTTTTTGCCACTGTATTTTAAGCGTTACAACTTGCAAGTTGATAGTATTAAATGTTTAGTGCCTCAACAAAGTTTTGAATATTATATCTTCTGTCACTTAACCAGTTTAGTTTATTCACCAGTTCAAGTTCTGTGAACTTTATAGTCCTTTCAGGTGGCATATAGCTGTTGTAGGTTTATAATTTGATAAATGCATAGTTTCTGTAACAATATGTCAATAATTAGCATACACATGACATAAATATTCAATTTCATACACATGACATAAATTTTCATTTTCATACACATAGCATAAATTTTCATTTTCGCTGCCGATACTTTATGAGAGTCCATAGAAATTCTGGCTGTTTGACACCTTAATGGTTTGAACAACTCGAAAAAGGGGAAGAAAGAACTAGTGGAATTAACATCTGGACTGGTATTATTGTAATTTGCAAAGTGCGACTGGTAGCTAATTAATCTGTGTCTTATATATGATAAACATTTCATTTTGAAGCAAAATTGTTTCTTGCTGTCCTCTATAGATTCTACTTGTTACTTTAGGTTATGTTGGTGCCTTTGCCCTTGTGTTTGCCATACAAATTACTAGCGGTAGCAAGGAAAGCTGAAAATGACAGAGAAACTGCATCTGATTTTTTTCAAAAAATAAACTGATAGGGTCTTAATCCATTAACCTAGTGACAACAGCAACTGCGTGTATGCTCTAGTACTAGGCTTCGTGGGCAGTTGTGCTCACATCACCATCAAAAGAAAATATGGCCATCAAAAGAAAATATGGCATAATCCACAGCCAAATATAGCAATAACTAGTGTCCTAATGTGTCATTAGAAAACCTAAGCTGGACCACATGCTTTCTTGTGAAAACACCTGCCTCCACACTGGAAGGACAATTCATTGGTGGATGTGTATTGTTGCGTTAAACCCAACATCTCACATCTCTATGAATGATTATGTCTTGTTTAACATACACACAGCTACTTTCTCTTTTCCTTTCTTAGTTAGGATGCGCGGATTATGAAAGCCGTAATTATAGAGTTTATCTTTAATGGATGTTCAGAGCACTAGCCTTGGACGAAGATAAATATTACTCTTAAATGTACTAGCATTGCACTGGCCTTTTGACCTGAACAGTGGTTTTTTATATGTATGTGACTATCTCACCTATGCATGTTACTACTAGGATAAGCTAATATTATAATTTGGTACTTGAATTTGCTCTATCCCATTGTTAAACCGTGCTTTAACTTTTATTGTTAGAGTTATTATGATATGTGCTTGATCTGTATACTTCATGTTTTCTGCTCAGTTTGCATTCTACACAAAAAAATATTAATTTATAGGTAGACTTTGAGATTGCATTTTGTATGCCCTTGCAAAGTCATGATACTGTTCTTCACCTTTAAATTCTATCAAGAAAGCTTGAATCATCATCGTCATTTCTCTGTGCACATAAATTGCAGGTTCCACCAGTTGCCTGAATTTGACCAAAAAAAACGCAGCTGCCGCAGACGCCTTGAAGGCCACAATGCACGCCGGAGGAGGCCGCCTGCTGCACCTCTTGCATCACGCTATGGTCGCCTTGCTGCATCCTTTGGCGGTAACAAAGCCTCATATTTTGTTTCTACTTTGTGATATGCTTGCCACTTTAATTTTCTTTGCTAATGTCCATATGCTTGATCCAGAAGAGCCCGGTAGGTTCAGAAGCTTTCTGTTGGATTTCTCGTATCCAAGGATTCCAAGGGGTGGATGGCCGGCAGTTCGACCTGGTGAAAGGGTGCCTGGTAGTATCCAGTGGCAAGCAAGCTTAGATCCTCATCATCATCACAGTGCAGTCACAGGATATGGCCCCCATTCATATGGTAGCCAGGGTAGCTCCTCATCAGGGCCGCCGGTGTTCCCCAGTCCGGAGCTCCCTCCGGGTGGATGTCTTGCAGGAGTCCCCGCTGACTCTAGCTGTGCTCTCTCTCTTCTGTCAACTCAGCCATGGGATACTACCCACAGTGCCGGCCACAGCCGAGCTTCGTCAATGCCTGCAACAGCGGGCTTTGATGGCAACCCTGTGGCACCCTCCCTCATGGCGAATAGTTACATCGCGCCGAGCCCCTGGACTGGCTCCCGGGGCCTTGACGGCGGGCGGAACGTGCCACCTCAGTTGCCACCTGACGTCCCGCTCAGTGAGGTGCACCCTGGCTCTAGCAGCCATCACGGCCAGTTCTCAGGTGAGCTCGAGCTTGCCCTGCAGGGAAACAGGCCAGTGCCAGCGCCAGCGCCACGCATCGATCAGGGCTCCACAAGTCAGGGCTCAACAAGCGCATTCGACCAGGCCAGCAACACAATGGACTGGTCGCTCTAGGGGGGAAAATAAACCACCGTGGATCATATCATAGTCGCACAGAGAGGTGGAACTGAAAGCTTGATGCTGCACGGTGGTTGCTAGCTTCAGCCTCCAGTATGATAAGCAAGGAACTCCTGTAATGTCAGGCTTCCAGTATGATAAGCAAGGAACTCCTGTAATGTCAGGTGACTAGTTTCTTTTGTGGTTATCCATGAACTCGTCTGTTGCGACTATGTAGACCTCCATGATTTGAAGTTATCATTATGCTTGTCGAGGACTTTACTCGATGTATTAATCTCAGTGTTCATCCTGAAGTTGCTCCGCTCAGTTTTGGGGTAATCATTGAATATGTATACTGTCTGGTGTCTGCACATATATCCATTTTTAGCTGATAATCCACTTGTTTAATGAGAGCATAATCTAGCTCAATTCTGAATGCTGCCATATAGTCCATCCATGCTACCGGTACGGTGATATTTTCTTTGTATGTGGAGCAGATGCACATGCACCTTTCAGGAGAATGACCTGGAGAAAAAGCAGACTCTCCATGCATCTTTCTGCTGAATATTGTACTTCAGGCCGTGTTTAGTTCCCACCCCAAACTTCACTATTCATCAAAGGAAATCTTACATGCATGGAGTATCAAACGTGTGTTAATGACAAAACCCATTCCATAACCCCCGGTAACTTTACGAGACGAATCTAATGAGCCTAATTTGGTCATGATTAGACAACGTCGTGCTACAGTAAACAATATCTAATGATGGATTAATTAGGCTTAATAGATTCGTCTCGCGATTTCCCGTCCATCCGTGTAATTAGTTTTATAATTAGATCATATTTAGTCCTCCTAATCTTAGATTTAGAATTGCTACAGTAAAGTTCGCAATGTTGCCTGGCATTGCCAAGAATAGGTTCCAACGTAGCGTTGTTTATGTAAAGCGAGACCACAGGGCACAGCGTGGCTTTGCAGCGTGCTCTCAGCACCGGTGGTGTTGTGTTGATAAGCTGGCTGAGGCCAGAATGAGATCCATGTAGAAGCTTCTTTCAAGTCTTAAAAATTTTCCATAAGTGGAGAACAGTGGTATATTCGCCACAAAACATCTACACTTTCTTGTGAAAGAGAGTTTCTTGGCGATTTCGTTGTGTGCATCTCGTCTTTTGTCCAATCACTGTTTGTTGTGCTGGTGTTTCATTTGTTTCCAGAGAGTGGTTTGGATATGTTGTACAAGCTGGCACTGTTGCCACTAGCACAGAGTTCAATTCGAGATTCGAACAGCCTCAGGAACCCACACTAGATAGAAAAGACCAATGAAATTGCCTCAACCTGAAATGCTGTAGCCACATGGGATTATGGTAGCTCCTGTGACAGTAAACAGTGATCATTCAGAAGTTGGAGAAAGTAGGTTGGACATTCATGAGTGTCGACTACAAACTCGAGCAGATGTCCAAAAATATCTCTCCCTTACTCCCTCAGCTGGAAAGCTCCTACTTCTCTACGGCCTGCGAACAACAAAATTAACCTTTAGAACACCAGAGCTATAATTTCTACTCAACAAACTGACAGGTGTTCTTAAAGAACGATACACACTTAGGATAATAGGCTTAATCTTGCTAAAAACTTTGGGTTTGTTTCTGTAAGCTGCAAGCACTATGGCATAGAAGCTGGTATGTGCACTGACAACGGGACACAAGCGATAAAGGTCAAGTCAGCGTTGGTCTGGTTTTATCAGATGTGAAGGTACAATTGTTACAGACACAATATAAATTTGAATAGCATCCCTAATATTATTGCACAAGGTAATGTGATACACGCTTCAATCAGGAAACTGTTGGTCAACAATTTGAGGCCAAAAAAATTAAGACAAGCTGACCTAAATACTGAAAAATATAAAAAACCAGGAGTATAAAAGCTATCATATCTTCAAGAATCTACTCACAGTCAACTTATATAATAAACACAACAGCGAAATGGATTGAAGAATCACCCAGTTTTACATACTACTACTTTGAATTTGCTGACAATAAAGCATTATGGAGCAGGAAAAACGGTGGGGAACAACGCTCAGGTATGTAAACCATTCGCCTCAAATGCTACTCTTCTTCTTAGCAGATATTCTCATCTACTTATCCAAACCAAACAGACAGAGGAAAGCATAATAAAACAAGAGCACAAGCAGGATAAGAGCTCCAAACATTCGAGAGACTGAAATTAAGTTATCAGAGTAACTGTTCCTGTTTTCTACACAAAGCATCAGGACATCCTTACGTGAAAAAGAGATTATCTTGGCAAATTTGTTTCCTGAATCTATTTTTTTGCCCAGTGACTATTTTTTGTTGCGGTGTTTTCCCCATTTATTTTCAAAGAGTGGTTTGGTTCGCCTGTACAAGTTAAAAATGTTACTTTCAAAGGAAAAGAGGCTGAAAGTGTTGCTGTTGGAAAACAGTCTAATTCCATGACAAAACAGAATGAGGAACTAACATTAGAAACAATACCAATGAAATTACCTTCTGCAGGGTCAAAACACTCAAAAAACTGTGCAATGATGCAGTTAGGGACAGTATAGAATAAGAACTGGCCTCGTGCTAAATAATGTTGCAGCGATATGGCATTATTGTACCTTATGTGACAACTGTGATCATGTACCTTTCCAGGCATATCATCAGCCATCATAGATCCTTAGACGACACACTCACAGCAACATTGACACTGCACTGTGTCGAGATTCCATTCTAGCAGAGCAGCTAACTGTAGAAGTTTGAAAAACCGGGTTGCAGCCTACAAAGTAGAGCAGTGTCGACAAATATAGCCCCCGCACACTCAACCAGTTGGGAAGCAGATATGAAGTTGTAATCTGCCTATCCCAGTTCAAATCGCAGCTTGTTTTTTGCTTTTTGAAAGATTGCTTGTTTGTTTGTTCACCACTGGTATTCTAAGCTATCAAGGCCATCTGAGTTCTGAAGATATAGCAAGGCGTATGTGCATACCATATGCAAAACCATCTTTCCAGCTACAAACCGATGAAGGGAGATATAAACCACAGTATTCATGTTGAGACATTCTGCATGTAATAGCGGTTAGTGATTTACATTGTACAAGTTTGGAGGATTGGCTTCCAGCACTTGCAGGGTGGTCTATGCTCTATTATCATCTTAAGGGCTCATATCACTAACATAAAATGGCTACAAACTATTTAAATGGGAAGTATATGAACAGCCCACATGGTCGACAAAACAAGATATCTCCAGTGCTTATTGTGTGTTTGACAAAGACAAGAGTACGAAGTTTGTGGCTCTCTTGCGTATTAGGAATCCAATGCAGTACTCCAAATCTCCAATAGTGACTGAACATCATTGCAGTGAGTATAGAATCGTCACCTGTTGTATCAAGGACAATTCTTTGTCACCCTTCACGCAACAAATCAATGGTCATCCTCACTAGGGCCAGGGCATTCCTTTGCCAGTGCTTCTGCTGATTCATACTGAAAAAGGAGAAATGGCTGCGTTTAGAAGGTATGGAAGATGCTGTACCAAAAACACTATTACTAACAGCAAACATAGTAAAACTAAAAATATTATTTGCAATTTTGATCATGAGTCCAGTGAGTGGATGACGTATGCCAACACTAATTATAATTTTGATTTGAGCTCTCAAAGATGCAGTGTTACTAAAAGATGAGCAAAGGTGTACTGGTGTTGTCCAAACAGTCTATTCTCCAGAATAAAGCTCACCTTGCATCCACAATATAGGCAGTACTGGTATAGATCACGCAACTTAGACAATATGTTTTGTAAATCCTGCAAGACAAAACATGGAATGTTAATCTCGCCACTTCAGAACTCAGAATTCATAGTATGCAGCTGATCACTGCCTTCGCACGGTAAAATATGAATGAACAGGCATACCATCATCAGGCCACGACAAGAATTTATGTTTAGTTCTTTAAGAAACGAAAATCTAAAGATTCCAATAATGGTATACTGTTATGCATGTCGAAGTTCATGGTCATAACCACATTGGTAAAAAAATGGCTGGGCAGTCATCCTGATTTAATACCACGATCAGTAGTGACTTGTGGGTTAACTCCAGTACATTCCCGGCAATCCCACTGGAAATTTAACAGGCTTCCAGTTTATAAAATCATAGCACAACACGTTGGGCCAGTGATCCTAAATACGGTTACCAACAGAATGAACAAGGGTGTGAGTCCTGGAAGCATAAGAATAGACTGGGAGTTGGGACTACCTCTTCTGTGATCACCTCCTCTTCCTCCTCTGCCCCTTTCTCTTTCTCCTCACCCTCAGGCGCCGGCGGCTCCACCTCCCGGTTCTCCAGCTGCGCGAGCGCCGCCTCGGCCTTGCGGAAGTCCCACACCACCCTCCGGCCCCTCCACTGCGTGCTCTTCCTCGCCCTCAGCTCCCCCATCATCTCCTCCTGCTGCCTCCGCTCCATCTCCACCGCCTCCCGCGTCTTCTCCACCGGAGCCGGCGCCGGCGCCGGTGCCACCGCGGGCTCCGCCCCGAGACCGGCTCTCGAACGGCGGATCTCGATGCCGACCGGCTCGGCGGCGCCGCGCGCCCCCGGGTCGTACCCCATCTGCTTCAACATCTTGAAGCCTACGTTGCTCTCCGGGATGGCCTCCGCGAGCCCGGCCATCGTGCGGGCGTCCTCCTCTCGCTGCTTCATCTCGCGCTCCTGCCGCCGCCTCTCCTGCCACGGCACCCCCTTACCGCGCTTCGCCCGCGTCTGCGCCTGCGCGGGTGGCTGCTTCCGGCGCCCGAGGTTCCTCGATGGGGAGGAGGACGGACTCGGCGGGAGGAAGTGGGAGAGGTCGCCCATGTAGTCGGCGTCCGGTTCCATGGCGCGCGCCGCTGCAGTGGTCGGGGTCGGAGCGGAGGGAGACGGGCCAAGGGAAAACTGTGGGGTCGGTTGGTCGACGACGAAGGGCCTCGTGGGCTTTGGCCAGGGCTAATGGTAGATTCGACTTTGAATTGGGCTTTGTTGATTAGTTTGTTGGTTTGTCGGGCTTTGTTATAATGGGCTGGTTTCATTGCTACCGGCCTGCCGCGCGGCTAAGCAGTTTTCTGTTTTCCTGGGGAAAAAAAAATCTTGATCAGCATTTGAGAGCCAGACCAGTGTATCCAAATAAAATATTTAAACTGTCATTGTGGTCGTATAACGGTATAAACTGTCATCTGTACCACTTTCTAAATAAACAATGTAGGTGTCGCATTATGCCAGTCAGTCTAAGTGCAAAGTTTAATTGCACAGTTACCTAGTCTGAGAACTAGGTAAATATGTCAGATGAGTTTTTATGAGGATGAAACTTCTCTCTTATCTGATAAAACCATCTCTATTGATTATCTTTCCAAATCAGCAATTTTGCTGATGTAGCAGTGATTTTAATGCAATGAAACTCTCCTTTGAGACTACCCTTAAAAAAATACCAGGATGGATCCTGCACTTGGGTATATTTGACCAGCGGTTAGGGATGTCAATCGGTGACTGCATATGGCACCCCAACTCTTTACACCAAATATTTATAATGTTTCAAAATAGGATATTTTAGAGCCTGTTTGGTAGAGCTCCACTTGATTCTGATTCTCTATAGGAGCTGATTCTCCGAGAGAAATGATTTTGTGACTGAAAGTGATTCTCTTTGGTTCTCTAGCAAAGACTCTCAAAATCAGGATGGAGAATCACCTCACAGAATCAGGAGAAACTGCTTTTTTCAGCTTCTAGCTCCTTAGTTCATTTTAGAGAATCACTTCACAGAATCAGCTGAGAATCACTTCTCTCTGAAAAACTGTTTGGCAGAGCTCCTGCTAGATTCAGCCAAGAATCAGCTCTTAGAGTTCTGCCAAACGGTAAAGTAGTATGAATATTTATACTCCTTGGAGATGCTCCAGTGGTCACCCATTTGCACCCCTACCGGTGGTGGAGGTGTCTCTTAGGTCGATAGTGGAAGAAGTGTGAGTGTGCGATGGTGCAATCCTTCATGGAGTGGAGGGGGCGGTGTGTATTGTCCAGCCGTTGTAAACATAGGCAATAGAAGTGAGGGCGAACAACTGAGTGGCGGCAGGACTGCAGGAGCACTGCACAAATATGCGAAGAATGGGGGTGGAAACGAGCCGAGCCGAGCTGAGCTTGGCTCGACTTGTGAAAGCTAGGCACAAAGGTGGCTCGGCTCGGCTCGGCTTGGTTAAAGAAACGAGCCAAACTTGAGGATCGGCTCGGCTCGTTGACGAGCTCGAGCTGGCTTGCGAGCCTGGCAACAAAAACCTCCAGAAGGAGTGCGTGACAGGAAACTATCAACTATATGATCATCAACAATTCATCATGTGGCAGGTAATTCGAAGCAGCATGCAGATATGAGATATTAATCTAAAAACATGACAGGCATTACACGACATCCATGAGCAAGGGCCAAGCGCATGATCAGACCACGTTAAGGTCCTAAAACAATAAGGTCTTACAATAATAGAAATACAAATGTTTGGTTTGATAAATGATAAATAATAAGATAAATTTTGCATATCATCTCCAGCTCTCAAAATCTTTACTTCGGTTGTCCAGATCACAACTCTCCATGTGTCCAACCTGTACAACATCCAGAAGCAAATAATTTTAGTGCAAGCTGAAAAAATACTTGAAAATGATTAGGCAAACAATACTTACTAGTTACTTTGCACTTCACTTTTAGGAAATGGGATGTTCTGAACATCATCGTCGTCCTCGTCTTCCTAAAATTCAAAAATAACAATCAAGTTAATTAATTATGTATTGAAAAGAGGGAAAATGTTGTTCCTGATAAAGATGGCATACCGTTATCATGGGGGATCCTCTAATCCAGCTAGAAGCACAAATCAATGCCTCAACCATTGATGGTTTTAGGGAACTACGGTAGTCACTTAAAACTCTACCACTAGCACTGAAAGTGGACTCAGAAGAAACCAAGCTAGCTGGTATGGTCAGGAAGTTCATAGCAAACTTTGACACCACCGGGTATCTATGTGCATTCAACTTTCACCATTGGAGTAGATCGAAATTTTTGTTTGCCAAGTCCTCATTATTTTCATCAAGATATATAAGCAACTCTGACTTTGATGCATCCTTAGAAGAACTTTGCAGAAAGGACTGAAAATTGCTCGAAACCGAGGGGCACTACGGAGATGCACCATGCACGGCTGGGGACGCAGGTGAGGGAGACGGCGCACTCCTCCCGTCCTCGGCACTTGAGGCTCTCACGGTCGCACGGCCGCCAGCCGCCGCGACGACGAAGTCTCGAAGAGTCGCAGGAAGTCACGAAGGGATGGGGATTTACTGGAGGTTAGGGTTTTCACCGTCTAGTTTTAACAGTGATTTATGGGCTGAGTTGGGCTATTAGTCTAATGGGCCATCACTCTACCAGGCCACCTCGGCACAACCCTCAGTTTGCTTTCGAGCCTTTTAGGCTCGCGAGCTGCTTGCGAGCTAGCTCGGGCTCGGCTCAATTCCCTTACGAGCTAAAATGGTGGCTCAGGCTCGGCTCGTTTGGAAATCAAGCCGAGCCGAGCTCACGAGCCCGAGCTTTTTTTCCACCCCTAGCGAAGAAGAGGACGAAGGAATGTCTTAGGGCCTGTTTTGGTAAAGTTCTATCTGATTTAGATTTTTTATGAGAGCTGATTCTATATTATAAGTGATTTTATGGCTAAAAGGTTATTCTTTTTATTCTCTAGCATAAATTTTTAAAATTAGGATGGAGAATCACTTCACAAAATCAGGAGAAGCTACTTTTTCAGCTCCCAGCTTTTTAGTTTATTTTAAAAAATCACTTCAATAGAGAACCATTTCTTTTAGAAAAACTGTTTTTCCTGTTGGCAGCAGATTTGTGGAGGGTCCATTTGTGGAGGTTTGCCAAATAGGGTTAGTTTTTCGGGTCACAGCTTACTCGGACTAGAAACGTCATCACTACTTTAAGAGATGATACATGCTTACTTTTGTAAATATAAGAACTTCTTTTCAAGTATATTTGTGAATCAATGGATAGCATGAATACTTACATGAAAGTGGAAAGAAAAATAATCTATAATTCTATATACATCGGTGTAGGTCTGTAGTGTTCAATCGATTTGGGTCCGATGAAGTCCGTTAGGTGCGAGCACCAAAGGACTCAGATGGACGTGCTGTTGGGAATGCCCTTGCCTGTCACACCGGCCTCCGAGAAGGGCTTCATGAGCTGGTACGGCACGATGCCGGCGCCGCAGCGGTTCTTGAGGTTCCTGTCCGTGTTCCTCCCGTCGATGATCCCCTCGATCTCCTTCAGCCTCGCGTTGAACTTCCCGTACGCCGCCTGCACCTCGGCGTCGTCGTTCCACGGCGCGGTCTCCAGCCCGCCGAGGTACTCCTCGTCGGGGGAGTGCGTGGACAGCAGGTCCAGCACGGCCATCACCAGCGTCGCCTGCACCTGCGACGGGAAGCACTCCCGGAGCGCCTGGTCGGGGTTGTCCAGGAACTTCTCCAACGCGGCGGCGTCGATGGGCTCCTCCACCGGCATGTTGGTGCGCGCGATGGACGGCCGGTTGGGGAAGTACCCGCCGAAGTCGTACTGCCCGAAGTTGACGGCGGCGTGGTGCGCCGCCGCGACCCAGATGATGGTCGTCAGCGCGTGCGCCAGGCTGTCCGGCGAGTCCAGCGCCGGCCACCCCGGCGCGTCCTTCTTGTCGCCGTGTCCCACGGTGCGCACGTCCGTCCAGAACGCCTGCAGCTCGGCGTCGCCGGCCACGCTGCCGGCGTCGTGGTAGAACCGCGAGACGTACGCCTGCACCCAGCCCTTGATGGCGTCCCAGATCAGCAGGCCGTCGTTGGCGAACGGGTAGTCTTTGATGGTGAGCTTCAGGCCGTGCTCCGCGTCGGGATCCTCCTCGGCCATCCCCCGGCGGATTAGGTCGGCGGGGAGGGTCTCCGTGTCGAAGCTCCAGAACTTGTCGTACGCGGCGGAGCTGATCTCCATGGAGTACTTCTGCGGCGAGAACGAGAGCTCGATGATGCCGCCGGCGTTGATGAGCGCCGCCCGCGCCAGCGCGTTGATCCGCATGGTGTAGCGGAAGTGCGGGTGCAGGAGCTGGTAGATGGGGTGCATCTCGCTGAGCTGCCGGTTCGCCGCGATGATGTACGGCTCGACGGCGGAGTGCGTGCGCAGCCAGTGGGTGACGAGCTCGTGGTGGCCGGAGTCGTGCGCGCGGACGTGGGACTTGGCCATCCGCCACAGCCAGGACTCGGTGGTGTCCGTGGACGAGGTGAACACCCGCTTCCACTGCGGCTGCGTCGGCGACGCCGGCCGGGTGAGCTCGATGGCCAGCAGCTGCAGCGTGCCGTCGTCGCAGAGGAAGAAGACGGTGCGCGAGCCGTACATGGTGGTGTTCTCCTGCGCCCGGATCTTGTGCACGTACGGCAGGAACAGGTCGTGGAAGTCCAGCATGAAGAGACGCTTCTGCTTCACCGCCTCGGCGACCGTCATCACGTGACCCATCTGCCGCTCCAGCACCTCGGCGGTGAGCGCCGACTCCGCCGGCCCGTACACCGCCGGGTCGAGCTTGCTCTTCAGAGGGAACTCCTGCAAGGTTTGGAGCAGACGTGGATCAAAATCCTACCCGAACATTTCAACCACTGTACATGGTTGAAGCTGAACATCCCTAAAAAAGGGAAGTTTCCTACCCTGACGAGCTCGATCGCGTACGGATTGATCCCGGCAAGCGTCTCCCTCGCGAACTCCTCATCTCGCATCCATGCAAACTTGTCCTCTGCAAGAAGTTCGCGACCGATCGATCAGATACCCATTTCACATTTTCATGCAAGCATTGCACATTGCTGAATTCAGAGCAGGAAAACCTGGTAATTATGTTCTGAATATTTTTAAATATTTTTCAGTTCACTGAATATTTTTTTTGCTTCTGAAGATGAGCGAGAGACTACGTACTCTGGACATTTCTGGGCGCGTCGAAGAGGAGGACCTGGTCGCCGGGGCTGCTGCGGAGGCTCTCGAGCAGGCGGGGCACGACGCCGCCAAGGAAGCCGCCGAGCTGCTCGGCCTTGGGGAGCTTGACGCCGTCCTCGAAGAGCTTGTCGATGACGAAGAAGGACGGGAACTCCAGGCTGAGGTCGGTGTCGATGAGCGTGGACTGCACGGCCGGCACGGCGGCGTGCAGCACCGACTGCAGCGTGGTCACCGAGAACTGCAGCTGCTTCTCCTCCGAGAACGCCTCGTCCCTCGGCACGTAGTTGTCGCCTTCCCTCGTCTCCGTCTTGGGGTCTGCAGAGAAGCATCCACCGTGAGCAACCGAGATTATATTCATCCTGACATGACCGGTGACCTTGCGATGCGGCGCTCGTCGCAGATTGTTACCTTTTTTGGACATGGGGCGGCCGGTGCGGCAGCGGCGAGGGTAGGGGAACTCCTTGCTGCCGCCGAGGACAGGCCGGGCCTTGCCGGCGTCGTCGGGGTTGCCAAGGTCGTTGTAGGTGTCGTAGTCGTAGATACGGTCGGTGGATTTCCTCTGCCCGCGGCCGTCGCCGCGCTTCTGCTCCAGGTCCTTCTTCCGGTAGCTCCGGAGCCCCGCCGGAGTCTGGCTCGGCAGGTACGGCTGCACACACACAGACGTTCATGGTCATGGGCAACAATTTTTCAGTTCATACTTCAGCGGAAGAAATGTTCGTTGCTAAATTATCAGTGTTATTGGGCTTTGGGCCGTGATTGGGCCCATCTGGCAGTTCCTGCTGCCATAGCCCATGGGCCGCCGATGGTGGGTTTCATACTTTCATCTAGAATTGTGGAGTGCGGATGATAACCCATCTCTCGAATTACAATAAAAAAAAGCCCATCTCTCGAGTTTTCTTTTTTTTCTTAAAAAAGGGTTGAGATTATCACAACCGCTGCATAACTAAAGATGGGCATGAGCTTAAAGCTTTTGCTTCAGCTTAAAGCTCTCCTCAAGGTTAAGAGAAAGCTGCAAGTCGCGGCCCTAATAAATTCTGTCGAGGCTCGAGACCGACTGCCATTATTGTGCTAATCATTACGACACGGCCCATGGACGCTAGAGAAGCTTGGCTTGTGGCGCGGGTGGCATGTACGTAGCTTTTGAGCCTTTGACTGAGATGGTTTGACAATCGACATGGATGAACAGCCTAAACCTTCCTGTCAACCTCACGAGATCTAGTCCTTTTGGAGTAGCAGTAAAGCACAGTTCTGGAAGTAAATTCCTTATAGAATCGTTCACGTTATCGGTCGGTCACCGTACCTTGTTGGCGAAGAAGACGCGCTTGTTCCCCGGCGCGTCGGCGTCGCCGGACTTGGGCTGCAGCCACGAGTTGCACCGGAAGGCGAGGAGCGTGGCGTCGGCGTCGGCGGCGGCGCCACCGTCCTCGTCGCTGTCATCGGAGGAGGAGCCGGAGGTGAGCTTGATGTCCTCGAGGAACATCTCCGTGGTGTGCTCGTTGGTGACGAGCACGGCGCCGACCGCGCCGAAGCCCGCCGGGACGTCGAAGTCCGCCTCGTAGGTCACCAGCTCCGCCTCGTCGTCCGCCACCTTGTGGGCGTAGCTCCGGAGGGTGGGCTTCTGCTGCCCCGTCTCTGCGTTGACCACGACGACCACAAAGCAAATTTAAATTCAATCCATATATACGAGATGAGCGATGGAGAAAATTTAAATTCAATCCATATATACTACAACTCATCATAAAATCTGAAATGAAGCTTATTTTGTGGAGCTATGTGTGTAACATAATAAAAAAGATTAAAATAATTGAATATAATCCCGTAGTGGAAAGCATGCAACGTTTACGGTTTTGGCAGGCATTAAGATACCAAGAGTACATACCAAGAGTACAAAGCTTCCATGTACGTCCCTACTTTGGTGAGCGAAATGATGAACGTGGAAAAAAGATGCATTTTTGTTTGACACTTTGCAAAACGGGGCCGGCGATTATGGACACGTTACGCTTCTATTGACAGCGAGAGGCATCCGTAATTTAAGTACGTCACGTCCCTCTCTCTTCTTCATCTGTCTAATAAAAATATAAAATAATGTAGCTCCGATCCTCCACGTACAATACAACATAACAAGAACGTGCATGCATATATAAACTTGGAGACGTAGTGATGCATGTTTCGCACACGGCAGTTGAAACTGGTTAGCTCAGCTAGCAGGACTAGATTGTGCAGTGTGACGTGGATAACCTGCAGCTATAAAAGCTTCCAGGTACCCACGAACTTTTGTGGGCCTCTTTTTATTGTAACAAGCTATTATTCCCTGTTTCACTCACTGTTATTTGGTCGTCATCTGTGAAAATTTATTCCAAGTCGTGTGCCTAACACCACTACAGTAGTGTGCAACCTTAGCTTTTGGCCACAACTGAAAGCAAAGACGACAGAGATCGATTTGGACGGACCATCTCCTGCGATGCAATTGGCCGTGTTCGCCGCGTCAAAAAATTTGCACCAAGGAATCTCGCATGCATGGAGCCCTAAACGAAGTCAATTTACAAAATCTTTTCACAGATGAGTGTAACTTTGCGCGACGAATCTAACGAGCCTAATTAATCCATAATTTGCTACAGTAATGCTACAGTAACCATCCTCTAATCGTGCGGTCAAAGGCCTCATTAGATTCGTCTCGCGAATTTGCTAGAGGTTGTAGAGGTAGTTTTGTAAACTGGCTTTATTTAATACCCCTAATTAGTGGTCAAAGTAGGTAAAAAAATTTGCAGCCCCGTCCGAACACTTTTCCTGGAACAGTGCGTGGCCTAGCATCGTACGTCCTTCGAGTCGTGTGTGTGCAATTAATTGTGCAACCTCCGGAGCCATAGAGACACGTATATCGCGCATGCTTTTCACAAGAGAATTAAAGATGTCAACAGTTTTGTCTGCAATCACCGAATAAAACGTACACGATGTGTGACCCGGCGACTAATACGTGTGCGTGGTACCCCTTGAAGGCTCCCAAACGACGAACCAGATGCTACGTATGTAGCTGCTCTCTGTTCTAAAAAAAAATAGAATTATTCTAACTTTCTACGGAATCAATTCATCTCACGTTTGACCAATTATATATAAAAGTATTAATGTTATTTATGATACCAAATAATCATAATTAGATTTATCAGGAAATAATAAGTTTTCATACTAACACCTACTTGGGAGCACAAATATCAATATCTTTTGTAAATGGAACTTAGAAAACTTCGTTCAGTATAAATCTAGAATTGTATTTTTTTTAAAAAAATAGAGGTACTAATTAGCTAGTGAACAGCAAAAGGACCTGCTTGCTGAAAAAAAGAAAAGAAAAGCAAGAATCGCTTCGCCAGGTTGGTCGTTTCTTTATTTTTCTTTTGCAAAAAACCAATACAAATGCAGACATTTACACATGCACGCATACTCACTCTTATAAATACACGCACGCAAACAGGTTGGTCATTTCTTTCTCGGAGCAGTGGCCTAACGTGCAGCAGTGGATCGAAGACGCCAATGGCGCTTGTCTGCGTTTTGTGCTGCGGTGACCCGGTACCGATCGACTACTGCTGCTGGGTAGCTCTAGCTAGCCAAACAAACGAGTAAAGTCCATCTCTTGCTGTCACCGCGACGGATCGCGGCAGGTTCTTCGACCTTTAGTCCTAACAATCCTACCCAAACCCAAATATAAGTCCCCTACAGTGTTTTGCGTCCCAAAAACGAGCTCCAACAGACGACCCAAACGCGCGACCCATTCTGCGTCCCCATCGATCCGACACGCAAAAAAGCGTTCTGCGGACCGAGGACGCAAATGGCCGGCGCCGCTGTTGTGGGCCCGCGGCGAGGAGAAGACGAGCAAGCGCACCCGTCCTCCACGACCGCGCGGCGGCGGCGGCAGCGAGGAACCTCCGTGCGGCGGCGGCCGCGGCGAGGGAACTACTACTCCTCCTCGTCGTCCCCGGAGGAGCCGCGGCCGCCGCACTCCGGCGCCGCGGCGGGGGACGCCTGGTGGTACGCGGCGGCGGCGGAGCCGGAGGCCCGCAGCGACGCCTGGTTCAGGTACTCGCCGCCCCCGCGCAGGCCGTCGACGGAGCGAGGGCGAGGGCGTCCCACGCCGGAGCTGCGCGCGCGCCGGAGCTTCAGGCGGCGTCCTCGAGCTGGACTCCTCCATGGCTGGCGGGGTCGAGCTCCCCATGGCCGGGCCGGGCTCCTCAATCCGAGGTCGAGCTCCTCCATGGCCGGGGTCGAGCTCCGCTGTTTTGGGTTCGCTGTTGGAGACGCGAGTTTTGGGTGCGGATTGTTTTTTACTGTGCATGACCTATACGACGAGATGAGTCTCCTATTTAGATATGCGTTGTTGGAGATAGCCTTACCATGGCAATAATGGGTCCCCATCTCATATAGGGAAAGGACGAAAGGTTAACCATAGGCCATGCGTGCATAATCTTAGTCGTCGTGGTGGTGCTTTGAAAGAAGTTATATATCTTTGATGCTTCTATACCTAGTAATAACCGTGCACGTCTGGAATAATCATTAGGTGAGATGCGCTTGGGGAGAAATTATCTTTGCCTTTTCTTTTGAAAGACCCCATCTTATTCCTTTTACTAGCAAGTTCATTGCTTGCAGGAGAAGGCTGAAAGAGAGAGGAGGAGGAGGATATGCTTGCAGGGCCCCGTTTTCTCCACAGACTCAGAATTCCGTGCTTCCCTTTAGAAACATGCACCCGAGTTCGATATCTACCCATATCACTGCAGTTCCATCCCATGTACGTGTACCAAAGCTTGGGACACGCCCTATTCAAGCCTCGTACTGTTCGAGAGCGACGCCCCGAACGTGCTGCGTGCAAGCGTGTGATGCAGGGTCCGCATCATGTCGCTGTTCTGGCTGCACGGCCTCGTGCTGGCTCATCGGTTCGTGTCTCCCCAAACCCACGGTCGCTATGCATGCGTATGTAAGCTATAGCAGAGGCGTGGTAGATTTGATCGGTCGCTGAGACCTCCGTTTTCCAGGTAATGGGCCGGGTCTGTGTGGAGGGTTTTCGTTGCGGTGCCATGTTTTTCCAAGCACATAGTCAAAGGTCTGGACCACGTTCCATACCATATGTGGCTCCTGTTTCGCAGAGCTAGCCGGATATTTGTGTACCTCCAAAAAATCTTGTATTTGGAGCTGGAGGTATACCCAAAGCATTTGTTAGATTTATCATTTTCTTTATAGTTCAAACTAGATGCAAATATTTGAGCCACTTTAATTTATACGAGTAGTCTGTAAATTGGACGTCTACTTGGATTTCGCGGTGCAAACTGGTCTTATTTTTTGTAAGTGCGGTTCTCTGGTCTCCGGAGAAATAGTTTCCTGTGACCAAAACTTCAAATTAAACTTAAGTGTCTTTGCCTTAAATACCAGTTTTCTTGGACCTAAAGAGGTGTACTACTACTCGCCTAGTACCATATGTAAAACGTCCACTAATATTGCTATTAGTAGTAACGTCAACTAATATTTTCTACTCTCTAAAATGTTTTTTTTTGAAAAAAACTAGTAGGATAATCCCGTTCTTCCTCGATCATAGGAGACTATTGCTAGATTCTCGTGCATATATATTTGAAGCAGTTTTCAGAAATGAATCCCAATCTTTAGGCCGATCGATCTACTCGTGCAAGCGAATACACGTGCATGAATTTGATCGAGATGAAAGTAGCACGGAGTTGGATTTGGAGGAGGGATGCATAGCGTTCATGCATGTTTTTCATTTACAAAATTAAAGAGATGGATGCAATAAAAAAATGTCCAAGCATGCATGCACGCATCATGTCTATACGCACATAAATAATTAATTAGTAGAGAGAGAGAGAGAGAGAGTAGTGTGTGTGCTCACTCGCGTCGAGCTGGGAGCTGACGAGCTCGAGGTAGAGCGACCTGCCGATGAGGTCCTTGACGTCGTCGATGGCCCTGGACGGCCTCAGGCTGCTGAGGAACCCGCCCACGGTGACCCTGATCGTCGCCACCGCCTTCACGCGCGCCGCCGCCGCCATGACCGAAGCCGACGCTCCCGCAGCACTACTGCTCCCACCTCCGCCGCCTCTTCTGCTCGGCGCCTCCGACTGCGACGACGACGACGCCACGCACCCTTTCACGACCCTCTTCCTCCCTCCGCGCCTCGACCGGCCGAAGAGCTGGACCAGCGACGAGGAGGACGACGACGGGCGGCTCGGCGAGGAGGAAGAGGAGACGGGGAGAAATAAGCTTAGAGAGCTTCGCGCTGCTGCTGCTGCCGTGCTAGAATTGCAACAAGCTTGGGCGCTGCTTGCTGCTGCTGGCTTGAGCAGCGCCATGCTGCAAGGTGTCCGTATATATAGATCTAGCTGGGGGTTGCTGCCTTGCTGGGTGCACGCGGATTCAATTCGAGGGATGGGGAGCTTTGAGCTTGCGTGCGCGCTTGTTCTTGAACCTTAATGGCGTGGAGGTGCCATGGGAGCTGGGGCGGACGTGGGTTTATAGGAGTCTCTCCGGCGACGGGATGGTTGGATTTGTTTGAAAAAAGCGCTTTCCGAACGTTGGCTTAAGCCTGTAGGAAAAGTTGTGGCACGAAAGCATTTATTCGGTCAGCATAAACAGGGTTTTGCTCTGACTTTAAGAACCCACTAGCTCAACCGGTGCAATTACAAAGCCACTTGCATCTCTATGTGAAATTTAGTAATTTACCAAGGTTTAAGCTTTGTGAAGACAAACGCAAATCCAAATATGTTGAAAACTACCAAAAATTTGGGTGCTATAACGTTGTAGTACTAAATCCGTTAAATTCTCAAAGACGCATGCATGCTTTGATTTTAGTAATACGGCCCCGTTTGGTAAAGCTCCTTGTGACTTCAGCTTCTCGCTACAGTGCGCAAGGAGCTGGAGCTGGTGAAGCCACCCAGCTCTGTGAGAGGAGGGAGAGAAGAGAGAAAAAACAGCTCCAGTGAACAGTAGCGTGAACAGTGCATTCTCAGGAGGAGCTGAAGTTGTTTGGAGCTCTACATATTTTGATATATGTGAAGTTAAAAAAATACGAGCAACCAAAGTTACACCTTGTGCTTGTGGAATCTGCTTGGTTGTGTCCGAGATTTTGATTCAGCGGCTGTACTGGTATCTTTGCTTACAACATCTATGATGCTTCCGACAATCTTAACATGTACAGGTTCAATTTAAGCGGTGCACGTGCACCACACTAAAAAAAACAAATTCACTAGTGTGCACCCTGTTATATATGGTTATTTTTGCCCCTGGATCCATCTGTTTCTTTTGAGCCCTAGTAGCCTTAACGACTCATTTTTGCAGGGGAACCTGGCCAATTAACTTTTGCAAGCTCCATGGAAATGATGTCTTGACTAGTTCTCCTACTGCTAATCTTGCGCCCCACGCACGCACACTCGGTCCTAGCTAGTGTGTTGCCATCGTTTGTGTGAATTCGCGTTTCACGGTCCCCTCCCGCGCATCTACCGAGTTGATCTTTCTTTTACCGACGAGCTAAGTTCGTCCGTGCCCTCCCGCGTAGGCTCAGTCAAGTCGTACGTACGACTCGATGACGCGTATACATACGGCGACGTATAGGCATATATGCGGTTGGCCTTCGTCTGCCCAGCCTAGATACTATCTTCTAGGGGGCCAGCAGAGAAGAAGGTTCCATTGCTGAGTCACTGTTGCTCTGAGATAAAAAGAGAAATGCGTGCATCTACCCCATGTGGCCAACTTGGCGCTGTGAACCGACGGCGTGTGCATGCACATACCCACGCACGCACGCACCTACGGGTCAGCCAGTAGTACACAACGTTGTCCCCGTGCAGGGCGTGACGCACCTACGCGTGAGAACCAAAGAGCACACGGTACACGGCGGCCGTCGGATCGAGAACCCAGGGACGAGATCTGCTTGCAGCCAGAGCCGGCCGGAACCTACACGCCGGAGCCGTCGTCGCCGACGACGACCGGCCGGTCGGAGGCTAGTCTCGCGCAGGCTTCGTTCGAACGCGCCGGCGTCGCCGTCGGCCACGTGGCCGGGACAATCCGGCCGACGCAGCGGTCAATTTTTTTTCCTCGCTCTCTCGCGTTGCCGCACACCTTTAATCCCGTAACAACAGGTCAACAGCAGCAGCTGAGAAGTTATCCGCTGGCTTCGCTTCTTTTGTCGTGGTTACTGAAAGCCACGGTAGAACGAGCTGGGAACTTGGCCGGCCGTACGTGTTGTTACAGCTCTGCGTGACGAATTTTTTTTATTTTTTAATCCTTTTTAAACTGAAATTTTAAAAAAAACCCCACCCGAACTGTATTTTCAAGAAATAACCCTTTTGGTCGCGCCACAAGCCGTGGCGCGACTGAAGAGGCAGTCGCGCCAGAGCATGTGGCGCGACTGGGCTGCCACGTCGGCCGTCCCGGCCGCGGGCGGCCAGCTCGGCTGCTGATGTGGCCAGACGAGTCGCGCCACATGCCTTGGCGCGACTGCGTCGCGCCAAAGGCCGTGGCGCGAGTCGCCTGTATACAGCCGGGCGCCCGAGCCCTTTCTTCTCCCTCCTCCCTTTCTTTCTTTCTTCCCCAAACCCTAGCCCGAGCTCCTCCATTGCCGCCGCCGCCTCCACCTCCTAGATCGGCCATTCCCACCACGGATTTTAGTGGAAAAAGTGGGGAAAAGACTCCTGGAAGGTAACTCCTCCACTTTGACCATGTACATTTTGTGGATTTGGTTGATTTCCTTAGTTTTGGATGAGGTTAGGTTTAGCTAGGGTTTGACTTGATTTGATGGATTGAGCACGGATTTGAGATGGTTTAGTTGTACTAAGTGGTGGATTTGGTTGTTGGTAACGCCTGTCTATCGTATAGATTTTCTTGCATGTGATGATTTCGTTGACATAACCATGTGTAGATGTGGATGATATTAGTAAAGAACTAAGTTAGTTTAACTTGGTTTTTTTGGACTTTCTATTAATGTACCTTGCTATGGAAATATAGAAGTTGATATCATGCTTATGTGTATATATTGAAGTTCATGGTCACGTGTATATGGAAATACGAAATATGTGAAGTATATATGTGAATTTTGTTTGATATATGGCAAATGTGTATATGAAAATGTGAAATATGTGAAGTATATATGTGAAGTTCATGGTTATGTGTATATATTCAAGTTCATGGTTATGTGTATAAGGAAATGTGAATTATGTGAAGTATATATGTGAATTTTGTTTGATGGCAATGTGAAATCTTTTATGAGTTGAGATGGCAATGTTTATGACGTGAGATGGCAATGTGAAATCTTGTAGCGTTTGTATGTGAAGCAATGTTCTTATTCACCACATGAAATTCATTTTCGTTTATGTGATGAAGGTCAAAATGGCGCGGCACGTACAATATCCATTGCTTGAGATGGCGTACGACGAGCGACACCGCGGGAAGATACTTGAGGAGCGTATTGAGGTTAGTTTGTGACTTTGTATCGAGTTAATGAATTTGGTGGATGGATGTAGTCCAACATGGGGTTTGATGATTTGTTTGCAGGTGTTGAATCCTCTACGTATCCGCACCCACAATCCTCTGGCGTGGGATGATAGGTACGCCCCATACCTTTGGCAAGCTGGCTTTCTTCCATTGGCGATGCTTGTGAAGGGTGGATTGCCGAAGATGGACAATGCGGCTCTTACCGCGCTAGTGGACCGATGGAGGCCTGAGACACACACATTCCACCTCCCTTGTGGTGAGATGACGGTGACACTGCTCTTCTTGGTGGAGCCACCAGATGTGCCTCCACTGGGACTGGCTGCCCTCTTGCCTTTGCCTTTAGAACTACTGCGACGAGAAGGGCCGCCACTTGTAGGTGGCTGCTGCTGCTGCTGCTGCATGACATCTTCCAGCTCGTCGACGTTGATTGGCTGCTGCTGCTGTTCAACCTGCGCCTCAGGAGCGGCCACAGCTCCAGGGACTATTGACTGGTCCCCAACCACAGTCCGGCCATGGAACACTGCATAGTGCAACTCAGGAAACTTCAGGGGTTTCTTCTTGAAGCAGCGAACATTCTTCCTCATCTGCAGCAACAAGGAAATAGCATGTGTTAGAAAATGATTAGTGCCGTAGATCAGTAGAAATAGCGAACATTCTTCTCTAATCAACACAGCACAGGTGCAGTAGATCACTGGACACGTTATTGCAAGCTAAATATGTCATACTGACATGCATTCATGCAGTTTCCTAATCAAAGCAGGTCCTAATCAAGCAATCACAAGAAAAGCAGGTCCTAATCAAGCAGTTTCCTAATCACAGCAGGTCCTAATCATGCATTCATGCAGTTTTCTAATCAAAGCAGGTCCTAATCAAGCAGTTTTCTAATCAAAGCAGCTAATCAAAAGAGTGGCAGAACCAAGCTGGGGCCTGAACTATCACAGAACCAAAAGAGTGACAGAATCAGGCTGATCAGTTTCCTAATCAAGCATTCATCTAATGAAAAGCGTTCAGTTGAGTGCAGTAATCACTGATCAGAATCAGGCTGAAGGCATTCAGGCATTCAGTGCAGTAATCACTGATCAGAATCAGAATCAGTTGCAGTAATCATCGAGTGAGATGCCAAACTATCACAGAACCAAAAGAATCAGAGAACCAAGCTGGGGCCTGAACTAACTCACTGAACTATGTGTAGCAATCAGATAACCGACAGAGACCAGAGTTAAGCAACAACTGCAGTTCCAGTTTTCACTCACAAAATCTGGCATATTTCACTACTGCAGTACATATTCAGAGATGACTGAAGCACCAAAATAACACATTTCCATCTACTTTCCAGGTGAATATACAAATAGCATAGTAGTATGTTGTATAGTGCTAACTAATTTAGTAATCCAACAGTACATAAGACACCACATATAGGCTATATCTAGTTACAAGTTCTATCATTCTGTATAGACAAGGATGATATTTACAGTGTGCTTGAAATATATGTTTTTTGTGTTACTTCCAAAGCACGTAGAGCATGCCAAGCGATATTGCAAGAAAAAACAGCATTGCATTATAGTACAGTTTCTAACCCAAATCCAACACTTGCCATCATAAGATAAAGATCCCTTCTAAGTGGTATCAGCCTTGCATTGGAGTAAAAAGAAACGTTTCAGATCATCAAAAGTCACTAGCAATGCTGTAACAAAGATTATCTCTAGCCATGAACATGTAACAGCAAAGAAATGGCTTGCATGTGTTGTAGAAAATGCATACCTGTTCTCGTTGCTGCCACCAGTCATCATCCGCGAGGATGGCGCCGGTTTGCGGATCTCGGCCAAGTCCAGTAGCTGTGCCTTGCAACCAAGTCCAGTTGGAGTACTTCCGGCGACATTGCTCCCACAGGTTCTTCAGCTGTGCCCTGTCGCTCTCCTTGCCGGTCCGCTCAACCATCTTCCTGATCAAGTTGTCGTATCCTTTGTTGGAGGGGCAGGTTCCGGTAATGGTACGTGCTGCGATTTCCTCAACGCAGCTCTGTAGGAAAGCGTGGACCTCGTCGTCGCTCCAGTGCCCATGCTTGCGAGCAGCCATCTGTAACGCAGCGTGAACCGACCATCTGTTGGGTGAAAGAAACGGAGAAGAAGAGAGGAATTACCTTGGTAAGTCGATTGCAGCGAAGGAGGTCCCAATCAAGGGAGCGAGCTATTGCCGCTGGAGTGAGGCGCCGGACGAGCTGCCGCACGGATTCATTATTTGACTGTCAAGCCACTCTGTCGCTTCTTGATTCATCATTTTCTTAAGTTTCGCAAGCCGTATGCCAAAAGTTCTCTCTGCCTTCGATGCACATACCAACTTCAATTGTTTTATTACATTCTTGTTTTTGTGCCTATACCATATGTTTGCAGCAAAGTGACGCATGCACCAACGGTGCACGATCGGTTGGTAACCATCAATGTGCTCTTCTACAGCGTTTAGAATGCCTTGGTGCCTATCAGAAATTATACAAATCTTTCGGTCTGGTCCCACCACATCCCTACGCACCAAATGAAGGAACCAAGACCAACTTTCATTGTTCTCGCTCTCCACCAAAGAAAAGGCGAGCGGTAACAACCGATCCTCCCCGTCCACTCCCGTCGCAATCAACAAAGTCCCCCTATACTTCCCGGTCAAAAAAGTGCCATCAACACTAATCACCGGCTTGCAATGTTTGAATGCCTCTGCACATTGTGGAAAGCACCAATAAACACGCTGCATTACTTCCTTCGTTACCCCATTGTGCAACTCCACTGCACCCGTGGTCCTTGTGCACCACTTCATCCCCGGATTGTAATGAGCAATAGCATGTAGAATCCGCGGAACCCTACTATAGGCGTCAATCCAATCACCCCACAGCATGGCCATGGCGTGTTGTTTAGCCCTCCATGCCTTGCCATACTTCACCCGATAATTAGTGAATCCGACAATTGCTTCAACGAGCGCTGACACTGAAACGTCAGGGTCAGCATACACCAATGAAGCAATCCGGCCTCCGATATATCGTGCCGTACACTGAGAGTGCTCGTGGATTGGTCGAGACGTACCACATGTGTGAGGCTGGTGCACTTTAGTTATCCTCCACTTCTGCCTTTCATCAGTCATTGGACGGGCCCATACCTTCCAACCACATTGGAGTTGGCATTTTACTGTGTACCGCAACTTAGAGTCAGAGTGCACCACATCGTATGGTCGATGGTGGCGCACCGAGTAGTCCCTCAAAAAGAATTTCAACTCTTCCATGCTGTCAAATGTCATCCCTCTCTGTATCAACTCTTGACGACTGTCAGGCTCTAGAGAATTAAGACGCAAGCCAGAATCACAATATGCCTTCTTAGGGGGTGCATGGAAGAGAGGAACCTCTGAAACACCCACATGAACTGCTCTAAGTTGTCTCAACTCCTCCATAGTGAAAGGAGCCAATCTTGCACCGGAAATTGTAGCCATACTAGATGACGGTTCAACCATAGGAGATGGTTGAACAAACGAGCGTCGATGCACCACATAGCTCGGTTCAACTGGTGTTTGTACACCATGCGTTGGCTCAACAAAAGGTGCTTCATTAACTGGTGTTGGCTCATCAAAAGGGGCTTCATTCATTGGTGTTGGCTCAAACACTTTTTCTTGTATTAACGCTTCTCTCATTTCTTCTTCTTCTTCTTCCTCTTCTTCTGATCCCACGGAGATATCATCATCATCTTCCTCCTCAACATCAAAACTTCCCTCGTCGAAGTGATTGTTCACTAGACAATCATCATCTGAATCTGGCTCATTTACCATGTCAGCATCATATTCTTCATCGTCCTCATTCTCACCAACCTTATAATTACTTTCTACACACACCCTCTCACGAACTTCAACTACCAATTCAGCACAACTAACTTGGGACCCTTTCACCAACTCCTTGTAAAAAACCAATCCTCATCACATGAAATTCTCATAAGCACATAATGAGCCCTTTTGTCACCGGCATCAAATCTACCATGTAGGATTATTTCACTCTGTTCTGGATCAACTTGGAAAATTGACTTAGCTCGAACAAAAACTTCATCAAATGAAGGAGGGCTATCAAATCTTGTGACTTCATGCTTCATCCTCTCAAACTCTCCATTCTCATTAACGGAACCGCCGGAGAAATAACGAACTAAGCGATCCATCTACACACATTTAATGGGCACATTTCTATTACCATTCATGGACTTATACAAAAACTACTAAAAGACCAACTATAGCCAAATGTCAATACACTACTTACCACAACCCCATGTAAAAAGGCCATTCTACAAATGATCTACATTAGATCATAATTCTCATTTCTTGAAAAAATTAACAACAATATCTACCCACTAAAATCTCATCGAAATCGTTTCATGAAACACAATCTACACGATACAAAAACGTTACCATGAATCAATTACCCGATAACGCTCAACTAATCTTACCCCTTTCGTACTAAATTACCTAATCCAACCTAAACCCTAGGTTATCCTAGGGTTTCAAATGTCAAGAAAAATAAGCAAATGGCACAAATCTACACGGATAAAGTGGACGAGTTACCTTCCCGGAATGTTTTCCAACCGTTTCCCCTTCGAATCCGTCGAAGAAACAGGGGATTTAGAGGGGGGAGTTCGGAGGGGGCGCCATGGGAGAGCCTGAGCTCGGGTGGGAGGAGAAAGAAAGGGAGGAGGGAGAAGAAAGGGCTCGGGCTGCCGGCTGTATACAGGCGAGTCGCGCCACGACCTTTGGCGCGACTGAGTCGCGCCAAGGCATGTGGCGCGACTGGCCCTGCCATGTCAGCCGCCGCGCTGGCCGCCCGCGGCCGGGCCGGCCGACGTGGCAGGCCAGTCGCGCCACATGCTCTGGCGCGACTGCCTCTTAAGTCGCGCCACGGCGTGTGGCGCGACCAAAAGGGTTATTTGTTGGAAATACAGTTCGGGTGGGGTTTTTTTTTAAAATTTCAGTTTATAAAGGATTAAAAAAAAAATTCCTGCGTGACTGCGTCTGCGAGAGGGGTTGATTTTTCCGCCTCTATCCGTGAGGTCGACAAGCCCAGGACGCGCACGGTAAGATCCAGTCAGTAGCTGGGGGCTGGGTGAGACATCAAATTAGGCCCGATCAAAAGCCCAGATTAGCCCATGGACGTTAGTATGTTGAGAAAGGGCCGAACAGGCCGTCAATTATTTTCTCCAACGGGCCTGGCCCAGGAGAGGCGAAAGAAGGGTCGGATCCGGGGTAGTGGCGAGTGGCGTTGTGCAGACGACGACGACGACAACGCGGCGCGCGGCGCCGTTTTGAGCGGCACGGCAGGCTCGACGTCGCCGAGCAGCAGAGAACAGGCTGCACGAGGAAGATAGCGCAAAGCCTCCTCAGCAGCCAGCATGAAACCATGAGCTTGTCCTGCGACAGGCCTCGGTGGTGAACAGAGATGCCACACTGCCATCGTTCCACAAGGAGCACTACCACCACCCCCATTCACCTCGGTTCTCAGTTTTCTCACACATCGAGGGGCATGCACGGGAAATCAAAGTAAACTAATCGCAAAGGCAGGCACGGGCACACGGCCACGGTGGCCAACAGAAACTAACACGACGAATGTACACAATTTATAAAATCACTTTACCAGATGCGGAAATTCTCCGCCAGCCGCATGATGCCACAAATTCCTAACGAGTAAACTTCTACAGGCTAAGTTCAAGGCTAATGGCAGTATATCATTTGGCATCCAGTACAGTCAAGCAAGCTCCCTAAATTACATTATTTATTCTTACAAAGCAATAGCCAGTCGCCACTACGGCACCGAGGATGGTTCGGGAGCTGTAGCTGCATCCACACCAACTAGCATGTCACCAACACTCCCCACAAGGCCAGAACAGGCGGCACAAGCACGATGAACCACCGATCCAGTAATCCACAGTTATTATCAGGTACTGGACACTGCAAACATGAGAACGAGCCTCGTAAGAAATTTGATAAGCTGGTATAGGTTGTGACGCAAACCAAACAGTAGTACATAAATAGACAAGGCATAGCCTGGATAACTGAAGAAGTGAGAATTCGAAAAGAAATTACCTGCGTCATGTTCCCAGGTACTGCATCAGATCATCGTCGTCTAGCAGATCATCGAGGCCAGGGATCGGACTGTTCATAGGAATGAGGCTGAACGGAAGTCCACCAAAGGAGTTATCTGCAGCCTCGCCAAAGAAAGGGTCACCATCCATGAGCTGGTGGGCATCACTAGCAACAGTCCCAGAATTCCCACTGCCTCCCGTGGGATGGCTGTAAGAACCGTTCCCTGCCAGCGCTCCTGTACCCATTATAGGCACATGGGGATCCATAGGCAGTGGTAATGGCTGCTGCAATGACGAAGCTTCAACAACTGATAAAGTATTAAAACCAATAGGACCATGACCAATATCCTGTCCAAACGACTGTCCAGACCATGAGTTAGGCGGGTCGCTCAGATAAGTGCTTGATTGAGCAGCGCTTGCAGCCTGCTTACTATTGTAGTTGAGAGCAGCACTTGAAGCCTGGTTACTGTTGTATTTGATTATTGCAGCACCTGCAGCCTGGTTACTGTTGTAGTTGCTGATCGCAGCACTTGCAGGCTGGTTACTGTGGTAATTGCTGATCGCAGCACCAGGAGATAGGAAAATCCCTTGAGAATCAGATCCAATAGTGACATGATTGAGGCTTGCTGGCTGGTTAGTCATGCCCAGCACATCCATTGGGTCAAATATTTTGATATCACCCATTGCACTGCTCACTACTTCTGGTGGACTATCATTTCTTTGTGTCACTTCAACGTCATCCTCAGCGACTGGAGAATGGCCTGAGGGGCTTTTCTGCTCCTGAGATTTAGTTGTTTCTTCCTTGCTAGCTGCTCGGTTGGAGGATTCATCACGGCGCTTTCTCTTATTCTTTCTAGTTGAGGTTTTCTCCCCTCTTATCTGCAAAACAGGCTGAGCATCTCCCTCGTCCTCTTTGGATGACGTAGAATGAGAAGGCTGCTCCAAGCGATCAACATCATACTCATCACTGCTGCTATATACGTCCACATTTCTGTCCCCTAAAGTGCCACACTGGGTAATCTCTGATAAAGCACTGCCAAAACTGTTAGCAGACTTCTCCTCACGGTGTAAAACACCAAGCCAAATCAGACTCTCTTTTGCAGTCATTTTGTCCTGCAAACACTTTGACTTCCTTACATGATTTCTAATCTTATCAAAGTTTGGGGCCATGTGCTTGATCACGCCCGTCAGAACTCCAACTTTCCAAACCTTCTTTAGATCATGTGGTTTTTTGTACGGAGGAGCTTCTCCCTTTGGAAGGCCCAAAGCAGTCCACCATGCCTCATTCCCTGACGGCCACCATGGGGGCGCAACACCCTTATCCAATGGATACCTTCTCTGCTGTGGGCTGCAGTGCTGCATCAACGCCGACAGCAATGAGCCCAGAGTGGCATCTTGGAGATCCATCAAGCTATGCTGGTTCTTGGCTCCAATGCTCTTAGCATCACACAGCAACGAATTCTCAACCTCATATTTTGCAATTGCTGCTGGCCCATTCTTGTCAAACTTCACCTTCTCCTTCCACCAGGCTCTAATGTTATCTGATGCGCCACTGACAGGCTTCCCTTTATCAGGAATGATCCCATAAACAAACCCACGTGCGTTGCACACCTCCATCAGCTTGAGCATGTACTTCAAAATCCCATCCTGGGCCCTCGCCATCTTCTTTCGGAGGGCCTGATCGGATATCTTCTTCTTCTTGGACTTCTCCAGTTCAGACTGCATTAGAGCAAGCTTCTGCTGCTTCTCCTTGATCCTCTTGAGCTTGATCTTGTCTTTCCACATTCGACGGGCCAGCTCCTCCGCGTCAATCTCCTCATCACTGACATCATTTTCACTAAGGCTGTTGATGCCATCAACATCAAAGTCCGATGCATCGCCTAATTCAGACGCAAGAATACCAAGATGGTCCATCAAAATTGGTTCTGCTAGTCTTCTTCCAAAACCCAATTCTGTCACACCACCAAACTTATATCACTCAGTTCCTTTGTATCCTCATTCATCAGATATTCGGACGAAGAATCACAACAGCCTGCGGAATTGGTGCGTGTGGTCAGAATCTATACAAAAAATACAATGAAAGTCACTAAAGAATAGCCTCATTACTGCAATCAAACAGGGTCGTGTTTCCTGGCATTTAACACATTTTAGCACGCAGTGTAATCCAACCAGTAGGCAAACAATAATAACTAAGTACTCTGATTCACTCCATTCGGCGATTAACCTTGCATCCCGAAGATATACACATGCAACAAAAACTAAATTGCTCGAGCCAAAATCACAAGCATGACGACTAAAACAAAAAACTATTTCACGAACGCCATCAGTATCACCTTGTCTATAATCAAAGGAATTTCAACCCGCATAATCGATCCAACGACCCCACCAACCATCCGCAACCACCCCACGATCCTGCGCTAGAGCCGTCGACAGACCAATCTGAAATTCTGAATCCCAGACGAACCCTAATCACGGACGGACGCAACAAGCAGAATCGAGCGACGACGGACGCAACCCCACAAGCACGCACGAACGCGCAGAATCAATCCCGGCCAAAAAAACAGAAACCTCATCCGGCGAAACCGACGAGGTGCGGCGTTGTTCATACCTCGTCGAAGCCTCGAAGGGTCGGACGACACGGCGGCGGCGGCGGAATCCGCGAGGAGAATTTGCGTTCGGGTTCGGAAGTGGGGGTTTTCGTCGCCGTTGCGGCTGGTTTTATTCGGGAGGGAAAAATGGAAGGGGCCAAGAATGTGGGGAGGGCAGAGATGGGGCGGAAAGAAAGCGGCGGCGGCGGTGGAAACAACAAGAGCGCGAGCGAGCCAAAAAGGGCTAATTCATTCGTGACGCGACCAGGCATGAGGCAATTCTTATTTTCCCCATTTTTTGTTTCCTTTTATTATACGATAAAAATAGAAATACACCAGAATACGGTTGGTGAACAATGTAAAAACTCAGAAATACAGTTGGCCCTAGGATGCAATGCGGCATGGTGTGCGCGTGCACGCCTGGTTGTGCGTGGGGCCGTAGTATCTCCACAGGCATGTGTGAGCTGGCCACACCGTGCTTTCCACGGAAGATCCCGCCTTACCGACACCGAGCTGGGTCAGCCGTGATGCGTCTTGCTCATCCCTTCTCTGGTTGATGCATGCATCACCGAGCGTACAGCGAGCCTAAGAAAAATGTAAACATCGAAAATTGCTCTGTTCCAAACGCGCCAAATTTATCCTAGCCACAGGCATCTCCATCTTTCAAAAGCGTGAAATCGACCGTCCTGGCTCACCCGCCCTCTATGGCCTTGTTTAGTTCAACAAATTTCTACAATTCAATCAAAAGTAACACATTGAAAAATGTGCTCCTCTCTCTCTGCAACACGTTTTCTAATACATTTTTTCTACAGAAAATTCAACTAACTTTCACGAACTAAACAAGGCCTATGTTTTTTTTTTCCGTTTTTGATTCATCGATGGTCCAAGAGACCAAGAACACTAAAGATGTTGGGGTTTTGGGAAGAGACAAATCGTTGCATTATTTTTTGAAAAGATATCTAATCAAGGTTATCGGTAAGAGCCCGGATACTTTCTGGTGAATCCTTCGGTGCAATGCAAGGGCAGCTCAAACAAGGGAAAACCAGGCTGTGCTCGGTGCTCCTTGTCGTGACCTGTAAAAGAGTCCACAATCTCGTTGATCTTTCTCACGCGTGACGGCGGCGTTTCTTGTGTTTCCAGGCCGCGGAATAACTGGCTTTTCGATTGTGAAAAGATATCATGGATTACCACTTGCTATCATCGGGGTGATGCACTGCTGATTCAGCCCGCTAGAGCCTAATCTCCACATCGATCCTTCCATGTATAGTAGTGGCAGAGGTTCGTCGAATCTGGACACCCGCAGCAAACTTGCTGACGGATGGAGCGTCCAGGTTCGATGTATCTTCCTCTCGATCAGAACCGAGCGGGAGGGAGACCAGCCACTGGTTATTGGGCCTAAAGGTGGCAGGTAACGCCGGCCTGATAAATATTTGTTCATGGGCCTAGATAGAGGGGCTTTCCCCATACAGAATCGGTGATCCGTTTTTAGGCCATGTGCATACAGTGAAGAGGTTTAGTATAGGCGTACAACTACACGGCCCGATTGGTGATCCATTGCATCAGTCTCTCTCATTTCTGGTGACCATGTTAGAGGGTGTGATTGTGAGTTGTGACGAACAAGGTTTCTTAGGTTTGGACGCAAGGTACCATAGGTTTTGCATGACAGTATCTGATAAAATTGGATCGCGGTAGCAGATTCTACAAAAAAATATATGTTTTTAATATAAGATCTGTAATATGCTGTGTAGGTTGCAGGCTTGCAGCCCATAAATTTGGTTTTTGATTAATGTACCTAACTTGTTGCAAAATCAAGTGGATATGCACCTTAACTTCAAAAATATTTATTGCAACCAAATCATTTTAAAAGTCATTTGTATCAATTGTTGGGTAGTATCGTATCACAAGGATAAAAGAAAATATGAACCTTTATGTAGTACCACGATATGAAATTTAGGATACAGCATTCCAAATGACAACTGGGTACCTTAGGAGTGGAGCAATCATCAGGACCATACAGGTAAAGTTTTTTTTTTTTGATCCCGACCATACAGATAAAGCTGAAGTATCAGCTTGGGCATTAAACCAACGTTGTGCCACATTTGAAGAGGCGGAAGCTTTGAAGGTATCAAGCTAGCGGTGGAATGGATTAAAAACCAACCATAATTGAGTCAGACTGCCACTACGTAGTGAAAGCTCTACAAATGACTGTGAAGGAGATGAAGGATGCCATGATTATGTTGCCAGAGGCGAGAGTTAGTAAAATTGGGAGAAAGTGTAATAGGGTAGCTTATGGATTAGCTCAATTAGCGAGACGGTCAATGCATTCTGCCGTTTGGAGACAATGCACCATCATGTATTAGTGAGCTCCTGAAATTGGACTGTAACCATGTCCATGATTAATGAAAGCACTCCCTTCCTGAAAAAAAATATCATTTTAAGTCGGTAGTATTGTAAGAAGTTACAAAATAGGAATCCGGGATCCTGATGGCTTTGGCGACGTCTTCATCTTCAGCTGATAAATAGAGCAAAACATGCCCAGCCATGGTCGTCCAAAGTCAAAACACAAATGAATGAATACCCGGTGCGCAATCAGCATGAAAAGTTGAAAACGCCGGTTATGTTTTTCATGTCTTTGCCATGCCAAGAGCGGAAGATTGCATTAGAGTAGGTACAATAATACATGTCAGCTTGTCTTATAGCCAAGACAGCTTAGCAACATCTCACGTGGAGGAGTGAGAAATGAGGAGAGAGAACGGATTAGTCGCTACATGCAGCGCCTAGCTGAACACGCACACGCTCTCCAACACTTGAGCCGGTCCCACACACGTCCCTCACTCTCCTAACTCTTCATTCACTGGCTTATCTCTCCAGGAATACAGAGTACGAGCAAGCAAAGTGGGTCCAACATATCAATAAAGTGAATAGACAACTATTGTATGCTTAGTCTCTTAAACTTGTCTCTCTTCACGACCTCACCACGCCAGCAGCCGCAACCCCCCTCCACCACCGTCAGCAGCCTGCGCCGCCGTCGGAGCCGCCCGCCGGAAGTCCGGTGGGCTGCGAGGAGGGTGGCGGCGGGGCAGCCCCCTCATCCCCTCCTTCTTTCTCCCCTCGGCATCTTCTCCATCTCGAACCCTAGCCATGGCTGGCGGCCGGAGCCGCTCCAGGGAGGCCAGAACTGCTCCGAGGGTGGTCGGATCCGCGCCACAGTGGACCAGATCTGCGCGCTGCTGGCTCATCTCGGCCGGCTCCGACGAGGGCGGTGGCATCGGCGGCGGCGGCGGGCGGATGGGCTGCGACGTCGCGGTGGCAGTTGGCCACCCGGCTCTCCGTCACCTGTTCCGCATCCGAGGCCGCCGGATCTGCCTCCCTGGGGCCCGTGGTGGCAGATCCGCTCAAAGGAGGCCGACGCCTCATCAACGGGCAGCTCCGCTCGGTGGCGTCACCGGGAGGCTACAAGGACAGATTCAGGTGAAAATCTAAGAACCGATTCGCTGGTTCGGGCGGCAGCAGCATCTGGATGTTGCTTTCCTCTTAAGGCGTCGTCTTGGAGTCCTTGATGGCGACACCATGATTAGCTTGGAGCAATGGTGGTGGGTGGCAGATCGACACCATCTACGTCCAACAGATTTCTTTCGAGGTCACTTCGATGCTTAGATAACAGCGATGCATGGTCCATGAGGTGGCGGCCGGTGTTGACCAGATTTGCTCTTGCTTGGCAAATCAAAGCGGATGTGACTACATTCTTGGTTGCCGATCCGCTGGAGAAGATCGCCGGGGAGCGACGACAAGATTTGTATGTCTCATTTCTTACTCAACGATGACCGAAGATAGGAGATCAGCGTTCATGGTGGCTACAAGTGACCTCAATAAATTTTGGACTAGGCGGTCTTTAGTACTGATTTTCATGTACTAAAGTTCTTTAAGATATTTTCTTAGATGTTTGTAATAAACAAGGCTGTGTGTAGTCACACAGAGGCCAGAAGTCTATGTGCGTTACTGCAGAGGCCGAAATGCAATTCCATTTTCTAAAAAGCCAAGTTTATTGGACCTGCTCTTAGTTGTCGATGAAGAGTCGCAGCCAGTGCGCATAGCCCTGTTTTGATGCCTGATCTTTCTGAGCTAAAAACAAAAGCGTCGGCCGTGTTCACACGCCCCTGACAAAAAATTTACAATACGAAATTTCACATAGGTCTAAATGAAGTCTATTTACGAAACTTTTTCACAGATAAGTGTAACTTTGCGCGACGAATCTAATGAGCCTAATTAATCTATGATTTGCTGCAGTGATGCTACAGTAATTATCCTCTAATCGTGCGGTCAAAGGCCTCATTAGATTCGTCTCGCGAATTTACGGGGTTGTGGAGGTAGTTTTGTAAACTGACTTTATTTAATACTCCTAATTAGCGGTCAAAGATGCATTTATTACCTGAAAAAATTTTGGTGAACACGGCGGAGGAAGAGGCTTTTGCTTTGGGACCTGCACGCTGAACAGGACCCTTCCTCTCGCTGTGCTGTGCCGTCAGAGATTCATGGTCAGGGGGCCGTAGGTGACGTGGTGCGGAAGGCCGACATACAGCCCGGCCACCGCTCGACAGGTGGAGATCAGCGTGACGTGGAGGCCTACGCGCCAGACTCCCTGCTGTCCACGACGCACCCGGTACACGCAAGCTTATGTGTCGCCATCGCCAAAATATCTCGCCGCCCAGTGAAGTTGCATATAAAATGCGTCCACGACGCCGCCCATAGTTCTTTTTACCACTGCACTTTGCTATGACTGTTCACCAAATTTGGTTTGGCAGGAGCAATCTCCAAAATATCCATCTGTTATCTTTAATACAATCCTTTTTCCTTACAGATAGTTTATTTATTTATTTTTTTAACTTTGCGGCCGCAATAGGGTAGTGAGGTTTTTTTAATTAGGTTTTTTTAAAAAAAAGGTTTTTTAATTAAGGATAAACTCCGTCCTACTATATCCACATGATGAACATACACAACTAACAATTACAAGAGTTCGTAGACTCTAATCCTCAAGTTGAGGGGCTCAAAAACACAAGAAAGAAAATTTTAAGAGAAAAAAGAAAGTTGTCTTCCTCTTCGTCCATGTTTCAGTCTTGTGTTGTCTTCATGCAGCACTCATTTATTTAGAAATTTGTGTTGTCTTTTGTTGCTCGCCAAACCTTGTTGTATGAACACATAAACAGATTACACCACTAAATTTTGCAGAAGCCCCACAACAACACCTCAAGGGAGGGAACGACACCCGAGCAGCACCGCCATTGTTGACACTGATAACTGTCAAGGTAGAATTTTCACCCGAAACTTAATCAAGACATCATTATTGCCTCCATCTCAGTCATCCGTCGTCAACCACTCCACTGCCACTCTGCGGTAGTGAGGTGAACCTTTCATTTAAGTAGGAGTGGGATGAACCTCCATTCATTCAAATAGGAGGTATGTGCATTTTAGTTACTCTCTCCGTGCAGAAATGTTGGCGTATTTTGATTAGAGAAAAGTCAAATTTTATAAACTTTGACCAATAATTAGTTAAATACATATACACATTTAGTTTATAATATTTATATAAATATATTTGTATTTAAAGAGGTTTTGAGATGATATAAGAGTAATTAAGAGTCAAAATTTACTTTGAATGACTTTTCCCAATCAAAATACCCATATCATTTCTAGATGAAAGAGGTATTAAAAAAGATTTAGTAATAGAGATTGGATTAGCAATTTATTGCACCACTTTTATCAATAGTTTTTTAAGTATTGAGGAGAAGAACGAGTAATTGTAGCTCAGAAGCAACTTACGTCGCTGAATACTTCAGATCACGGTGGAAGAAATAATATAATTGTTAATTCCTAGCTTCCATCATGGTAATCCCAAGATTAGTTCAGTTACTTCTAATACCATTTCAGTCTCCTCGTTTATATGTGATGATTTTTTAAAAACATGCTTAGCACATATTTCATTAAGAGAAGAATAAGGTTTACAGACACCATTGACACGCGAAAGGAACCACAACAACATGAACAAAGGCAACAACACAGCACTCTAAGCTAAGACAACAACTACTATCGCTACAACAAACTAGAGGAACTACAACTCTAAAAGTACGCCTTTTATATATGATGATGTATTGATGTCCTGCTCCCAGCGGGAAAAAAGTGGTAAAATGTCACACATCTTGCATACTTGATACTCCTGCTCCTACACAACTCAGGGTCCGTTTAGTTTGGAAAGAAAGTTTGCGAAAGAAAGTTTCCAATTCTAAATCGAAAATTAGGAGGACTAAACATGATCTAATTATAAAACTAAATACACGGATGGACGGAAAATCGTGAGACGAATCTATTAAGCCTAATTAATCTGTCATTAGAGATTGTTTACTGTAGCACGATATTATCTAATCATGGCCTAATTAGGCTCATTAGATTCGTCTCGCAAAGTTACCGAGGGGTTATGGAATGGGTTTTGTTATTAACACACGTTTAATACTCCATGCATGTAAGATTCCCTTTGATGAATAGTAAAGTTTCAAAGTTTCAAAAGTTTCGTGGTGATCTGACTCAAATTAGGCTCGACACTAAAAATCCAGTGGGATATGCTGACTTTGACTTGTTGAGACCTGCTTAGTACCACTACTAGCCCATGCACTGTATAACTGAAAATAACATCGAATCGACCATAAACCTGGCGCGTAAACACGTGTTAGTGAGCAATTTGCCCCTTTAAGCAGGTCTCACTGAGTGCCTCCTGAAAATATCTTCCTCCTTTATTCAAAAAAAAAGAAAATATCTTCCTCCGTCTCTTTTCTATTCTTCCACGTGATCACTCGGCTTCTGAACTTTCCGGAACCTACCAGAACCATCTTTCCTGGCAAGGGACCCCAGCTCGCAACACACCGTCACCGACTCTCGCTTCGTAGCCGTTGACACCAAAATATCTCGCGCAAAATATCTCACCCGCAGCCCGGGCACAGCCGTAAATCCCCCGCCCGGCCTCCCCCGATCGAGCACGGGCGCTTCACTTGCTCGGGTCGGTCGGGAACCCAAGGAAATACTCGCAGAGTCCATTTCGCTTTTGAATTCCGCGGAGGCGGAGCTCTCTCGCTCGCCACCGCGCCCGCCGAATCGCCGACCAATGGCCATCGGCGGGGAGAAGCGGGCTGCGCTGCTGCGGCAGATAACGGAGGAGGGCGGCTTCGCGTTCGTGGCGTCCGCGGAGAAGGCGGCCGCTGGGAACGTCCGCGCGGCCGAGGCGGCGCGGGAGATGGCCTGGGAGCAGCTGCACTCGGCGCCCCGGGACGAGGTGGGCGCCGCGTGGCGGGACGCCTACGCGCTCGCCTGCCTCCACGCGGCCGCCCTCCGCTCGGCCCCCGGTGCCGCGGACGCCGACCGCCGCGCCGCGCTCCGGGCGCTCGACATGGGCCTCATCATGGGCGGCGGCCTCCTCCGCGCGGAGCTCGAGGAAGCCATCGCGAGGGTCGTCGCCGACCGCCGCGGCGGCCACGACGCGGAGGGGGAAGCGGTGGTCGGTGGGGATGTGGAGAAGTGGAAGGAAGGGGTCGCGGGGCGCCGAGACCTTGCCGATGTGAGTATCTCTCCGTACTACGATCTCGCATCCGCTCGTGTAGATTGGGTCATGGAAATGTAGAGCTAGCTGAAGTTAATGTTGCACGACGTTACCAGTGACAACGGTCTGGAGTTGTTATTCAAAAAATCGAAGGTATTGTTCTTATTTTCCTTAACAAACGTCCACTGACCCACCAGCGTTCAATCTCAATGCTGTTTGCACCTAGCAATCAGCGTTTGTTCGTGTTTCAGGATTGCATCCCAGGTCCCTAATGCTGTGCTATCGTTCATATGTAGGTCCGTGCACTAACTTTAATTGGTCTTACAGGTGCCTCAATTTTCTCTACTAAACAGGCTAGTCATTTTCACAGAAGTTGGGAACACGCCAGCAGGAATGCTGGGTTAGTTCTCTGCATTTTTCAGCCCCTTGGTAAAGAAGAGTTTCAGGAATTTCTTGTTTAATTAGGTTTAGATAACCCAAGTAGCATAATCGCATTTCCTTGGGACAGTTAAGCATGTTGTCCGGATTGACTGGTAATATCTTTTTGTGAGAGCACACCATTGCTGCATTTCTTTGAATTTGTTGGTATTTCATCCTAAGTCTGATTAAGATAGTGGTGAAATGATGAATTTAATCTGCCATATCTATAGCTGCTTTTTTATGATAATTTGTTTCAGGTACTCAAACTTTTACCGTTGAAGTCCCTATCGTGTAAGCAAATTGAGAGGCGATCATGCATTTCTTTGGAGGCATTTATACGTGATTACTTTATATGTGAGTCCCCTGTTATACTCAGTGGCTGCATTGATCACTGGCCTGCAAGGACAAAGTGGAAGGACATGAAGTACCTAGAGAGGATAGCTGGAGATCGGACTATTCCTGTTGAGGTTATTACTTACACTTTTAGACATTGATAATTGACATGTAAAATCGTAAATAAATTGCTGTTGTTTGCGGGGAATACATAGTAACAGTTCATAAAAAAAGTGCATTTTATTTGGCCAGTTGCCACTATGTACGCAAGCTTTATTTTCAGGAGTTGAATTTTGGCTGGTTTGAGAAATAGTGCTATATTATAGCCTTATAGGTCTTGTCTGCCCCACAATTTATTGCACTATGCCACCTAGGTTAGCTACTGAAGATGTAAGTTTGCGGTGTGCAACATAACTTAATATCAAATTCCAGGTCGAAAATGAACTTCTGAGTTACTAGGACTCTACGGAACCCGAACTTTATCATGTGTCACATTTGACCATTTGGGTATTGGCATCATGTGGTCCATTAGTTAACTTTTGTTGTCATAGTTGATGGTTAGATGATTTTATAAAAAAAACTGTTAATCTTTTTTTTTTCCATATGTTGATCGTCAGTCCTGAGAATTCACCATGCCTGAGAATTCACCATGTATCTGCTTCAGTGATTCCTTTACCATTCTTCAATGGCTCATTATTAAAAGTTTGAAATTTCAGATTAGCTATTTTTCATTGCCAATCATCTGCATTAAATCTTCTTGTAATTTATGAAATTTGCGAAAATCCACGGCCTTTATTTTTTCCATCAACTGCAAATCCTGCCATAAGCAATCGCTGCTTCATGTAGAGCCTAGACTGAGCTTGGTTCAGATTAGGTTAGATCTACTTTCTGGTTGAAAATAGTAGTGTTCTTCCGTCAACATTTGGTGATATATGGTCCAAGTTCACTCATGACTCATAAGGAATGGTGTCGCAGATTGGAAACAAACATGCGTGTACTGAGGCGAAACAGGAGCTAATCACATTTTCCCAATTTCTTGAGAGGATGTGGTCGAGTGATTCTACAAACCTGACATATCTAGCACAGCATCCATTGTTTGACCAGGTGATAACTTGTGTAATAGCTCGACGTATGTTCTACTGTCTTAGCAGTTACTTAGCTAGCGATTGGATGTTATTCATAAAATTTGACAGATAAAGGAGCTCCGTGAAGACATTGCAGTTCCTGAGTATTGTTCTGCTGGCGGCGGCGAACTCCAGTCACTTAACGCTTGGTTCAGCCCTGATGGGACCATGACCCCACTGCATCATGACCTACATCATAACCTTTTTGCTCAGGTATGTTTAAACCCTCTTTGCTCATGTCTATATTCTTGTTTAACGTGTGTTGGTTACAATTAAGAAAACAAATCTCAACCAACCTACGAAAAACTAGGTGGCTTTTTAATTAAGAACTAGGCACCCAAATTTGCCTCAACACCTTCGACCAAGTATTGGTTACAAGCACCAATAATAACTAGTTAACGTGTCAGGTTTAAAAAGTCAGCCATTTATTCGTTGTGCTACTACTATTTTCTTTTTATTATTGCTTTTGTGATATGATGGTGTTGTTCCTCTAGCCCCAATTCTATTTAGTGGGGAGATTCTGATTAATAAATGGGTTCAGGTAATACATATAATAACCCTGCTTTTTTTCTTTTTTTTTTTGCTGCTTTCAGCAATCCTTTTCAGTCAAGTCTTACAGAAGTCACTGTTCGCATTTAGTAAGGTTAAACATAAAAGGTCCCTTGAAAAAACGGTCAAACATAAAATTGTGCTTTTTTAGTCGAGTCTTACAGTAACTACTGTTCTCATTTTCTACTCTTAAACTTAAAATCAAAGCCCTTGATACAAATGACAAGCCATAGGAAAAATACGGTTTAACCCTTCCTATCGTAATACGCGTGCAATCATTTTCTGGGCACACAACGTACTGGGCATCCTTTGCTTATTTCCTTTTAGTCACAGCCAAGTTACTTTCAGGCCACCAAACCCTGTAACTGAGCGAATGGCCATTTAATTCTCGGTTTGACTTTGAAAAACTAACATTTATGTGTTCAACAAGCCAAACTGACTGCATGATTGCTATTGGCCTGTTGCTATGCTACAAACCACTTTTTCCTCAATGGTGGTGAAATCATCTTGCTTATTATTTGGGTGCCCATAGGAAAGCTGTCCTTGCATTATTCATGTTTTGGCACTTCTGGTCTAGTGTACTGTTTTATTTTTTCTCTTAACAGACAGATCCCTTCGCTTTGTTTTTGGTTTGCACTTATTAGTTTGGTACCCACCATGGTGCATTGACTATGTCCTCCTCATTTTTTTCTTTAGTTTGACTTGTAACAAAATGATCTGCATGTAATAGGTTGTGGTGATAATAAACATATTCATAACCTATAGTAAGTTATTTGGAACTAGATGTTCTTTGTTCTGTTAGTTATTTGAACTGATTCTGATTGGTAACTGTTTTGAAGTGCTGAGAGTGACAGATTTTGTGTGGATTAAGATTCTACATTATTTGATGTATTTGGTTGTTACTTGTTCGCAGGTTTTGGGTAAGAAATATTTTAGACTCTATCCTGCTTCTGTATCTGTGGACCTGTGCCCTCATACAGAGACAATGCTAAGTAATACCACTCAGGTGAGTAGTCCATTTTAAAAAGAAGCTTTTTAGAGATCAATGATGTTTGCATGCTAAAGCGACATGAATATAAAATTTGATTGGATGTCAAAAGAGCTGGAAGCTTACCTTAATGTCCATAACTATTTTGGTGCTTGCTTTTAAAAAATTCTGAACCTGTAACAAATATGCTATAACCTATGAGCAACATCGAGATTCAGAAAATACAGTGTTTTTTATAGTTCTGGGAGTAAGTAACCAAGGCTAAGCAAAGTCAGGTGAGCAATATGTACCTGTTTTAAACAATCACTATATATATGGAATAGAAGCCTGTTCAAGACCCATGATGTTTGCATGCTAAAGGGACATATGCCAAAAAAAATTTATGGTAGCACTTTACCTTTGGTGTCCACAATAATGTTGTTGCATGCTTTAAAATATTTTTCTTAAGCTGTTCCAAATATGCTACTTGACGAGATTCTAAAATAGGGTGGATTTTTTGTTTAATATTTCTGGGAATAAAGTGAATATACCAACCCCGCATATTATGACTAGTGATGGTGCCAGATTTTTTTTTGGACACCCTTGGTCAACCTTTCTTTATGGGAACCCTCCTGTTCGATTTGTTCGGTAACAACCCAAATGAATTAGCGGTCTGCAATCCTAAAGCTCTGTACTGTAGTATTTGTTCGGTAACAACCCAAATGAATTAGCGGTCTGCAATCCTAAAGCTCTGTACTGTAGTACTGTCAATAAGGTTTATTGAGCTCTGTTGCAAACCAAGTTGATCTGCATGCGATTTATTGTGCTAATCTTCTTAACAGGTAGATCTTGACAACTTTGATGAGAAGGAATTCCCGAAGATAGCAGATCTTGAATTCATGGATGGCATATTGGAGGAAGGTGACCTGCTTTATATTCCACCAAAATGGTGGCATTACGTGAGATCTCTTTCTATTAGCTTTTCTGTTAGCTTTTGGTGGCGAACGTCACATCTTCCTTCAGGAAGTTCATAGCATCATTGTTTTGATCATCCATGATGTTCCTATCATTGGGGTTGGTAGAGACTTAATAAAACTTCATTGAGCCCATCTTTCATAATCCACTGATGTGTGGGTATGGCCTTGCCACCTGATGTATATCATTGTTTTCACAAGAGTGATTTAAACTGTTAGCTGTAATCATGCTAAGTTACTATGTGATACTAGTGTGTTTGTTTTATCCTGAACTGACAGCCTAATTATGTTCCCTAATCGATTTCCTTTTTCTTTTTTGAGTAGAAGGGTTCACTAGTGCTTAATCTGTCATATCTGTACATTTGAAAAATAGGGAGCATGTTAAAAGTGTAAATGGAGAACCAGCTCCTTAAGAAATAGTTGGAAATCATCTGTAAATGTTATGTTTGGAATTACCTCCGCGAGATAAGCACCAAGAATGGTCTGGTAACTTTTGTTCAATTATTCTGAATATGTCTCATGTCTGCTCCTTGATGTCTTTCAGATGAGCTATGGAGCAGATCATTTGTTTTACTTGGCCGTGGATTTAACTTTTGTAATTATCGATGATAACTCCCTAACTGCTAACCATACTGTCCATATTAAGTACTCAGAACATTTGATAAAGGCTTCATTGATATATTCATATGGGAAGTCTGCAATCATTTGGATTTGGATGCCATGTAGTGTTTTGAACCTTTTGATTCGTAAATAATCAACAACTGTGAGGTGAGCCTTTTAAGGAGTTGTACAAGCTGGTTCTGCTTGCCTCTTACTGAACTCTACTTTCTTGAGGACTGCTGCTATACATATATCAATATCACACACGCAACTCCTCTACGACCAACAGATCAGATGGTTCATATCACATGGATCTTTGCTCCTTTATGAATCTGAGGGTTCAAATCACTTGTGACGGAGTTGTACAAATAAATTTTGTGCACCGACCTACTCATTGTAATACTTGCTTCAGTATAATGTTCACCTTTTCATTTGAAATTTTATGATGCATTGGATACTCTACTTTTCTGCGTGGTTTCTACTTTATAGTGATGAAGAAGGTTTAGGTTGCTGATGAGCCAAGGTGGCTTCGCGCCTCCGCCTAGTGCTGATTGTGTACCTTTCGTGCATGTGTTTTACTCTGAAGAGTGTCGGCTAAGATTGTTGTACTACCTCCAAATCACTTTATTTGTCGTTTGAGACAAGCAATATGCACTAGCTGTAGGCCAAAATTCCTGTCCGCAACGTCAAATAAAAAGGGCCAAAATTCCTTTCCGCAACGTCAAATAAAAAGGGAACGGAGGTAGTACTCCAGAAAGCATAGTTGGAGGGCTACAGTAGCCACAGCGGATGGCTTTTTCTCATATCAGATTAGTGATACTAGTCCATCAACCCGTGCTCCCGCACGGGCTAATATTTTAAAAGCTATTGTATTTAAAAATTATTTAGAAATTAAACTCCTACCTAATATAGATGTGTACTTCAACATACTACTCTTTTATTTTTTTTAATACTTCAACATAATGAAAGAGTATGGTTATTATAATAGACCAATGAGTATGGTTATTAGAGTTTACATAATTGATATTTCTGATTTTTGTGTGAATTTCTAGTATTTGTCTTTTTTTCTAGTGTGTACCATGAAAACTATTGCAGAGTCTTCAATTAAAAAAATTAAGGCCACATTGCTACCGAACTATTACCTATATAGATATATACTTATTATTTTTATTCGATTGTGATAGATTTTAGTTACTAATTACTCTATAATGTTTTCATACATATTTATAATCTTTAAATTTTCACTTTGCATCACATGTATGCGCTTGAATTTATTTAATAAATCATAAGTTTGAACTATAATTTTAACGTAGAAATCTATATTCTTGTCACTTCCCATATACCTTTATAAATGACAACGCGCATCATGCGTATATACCTTAATCTCTATATCATATACCAATTGTGTATGAAATACATGATTTAGAATCTTATATTCGTATATATTTTTAATTAAGGTTGTTTGGATTCAAATGTAGGATTAACTCATGTTATTTTTAAAAATGACATATGTGGGTAATATAGATGTAAAGTTAAGTGGTTACTTTAAGTTATTTTAAGCATTGGTAGCAGGTAATTTAGTTTCAAATTTAGGATGATATTTTAAATATTGTTTATAATGGCATAAGTGGGTAATTTTGATAAAGATTAGGGGGTTATTTTGGTTTAGTTTATACAATGGCAGAGGTGGGTAATTTAGATATAGATTTAGGGGGTTACTTTAAGCTATTTTCATAATGGTATAGGTGGGTAATTTTTTAGAAAACATAATAATAGATCTAATGACTGATGATTTAAGTATTCCAACTGATGGCTAGATGTTTTGCTTTTTTGTGAGAATTTCTAGGATTTCTCTCTTTTTCTAGAGTGTCCACCTAGGATCCTAGGTGGCTTTATTTGGAGGCTTTAAAAGGAGCCTCCAATTAGTAATAGTAAGATGAGTATATGAATCATAGTGAACTGGTGGACGTTGCAAAATCTGGGTAGCCACTCCTCATAGTCATAGCCCTAAGCTGATAGCCCAGGACTTCATATGGAATTGATGTTCCCCTCGATACAAAAGGTTGTAGGTTCTCTAATCCTGTTTTTTTTAATCTCTGGCAAATTGTTCGTTTGGCTGCTAGAAACATTTAGGATTATCAGCAGAATCACTCCCAAACGCTTTCACGAGAGACACGAATCACGTAAAAGGGTGTTTCACCTGATTCAAGTCTATTTCATGGAGAATTTGAAACCGTTGGTAGCCAAACGACTTCACTTTAGCAGGTGATTCTATTTGAGCAGGGAAACACTTCAAATGAGATTGTGGATAAAAGTTTGAGAAATTCTGGATCTCTACTAAATGGGCCCTTAGTGTGTGCTCTGGCTGGTACATTTGTGTAGCCCAAACGTCATGTAGGCCGCCGCGCAGGGGCCCTCCTACCGTGTACAAGTCCAAGACCCACGTTCCGGACTGGCCCAGTTATCCTCAGCGGCCCAATATACTGGAAGGCGCGAGGCCCAAAAGACGGAACGGAACAACCCGCGGCGCCGACGCAAATCTCGCGGCGCGCGGCGCGCCCGTCGGCCGGCAGCACCCGCCGTGGAGTGGTAAACGGCAGCACGCCCAGCGGGAGCGTGCGAGCACGCCAAGACGGAGGCCTCCAGCTCCAGCCTCCAGGGACTCGGACAGGGAGTGAGATCTGGGACGGAGGGGACAAGAGGCTGGCTGGCGCAGCGAAAAAGCGGCGTCGGCACCAGCGCTGGCTGCTTTGGCATCTACCCCTCGGCGGAACGCGCCAGTCGCCCGTCGCGACACTGCCACTGGGACACACCGCTGGGCCAGCGCCAGTCGCCGCTCGGTCGCCATCGCCACCAGGCGCGCCGCGCGGGGCCACGGAAAAGGAAGCCGCGACGCGCCACGCGCCTTGACGCGGTCGCGGTCGCTGCCGCCGCGCCCGGCGCGGCGCCCGTGCCATTCCTGCCCTGCCCAGTGCCCACCCCCCAGTCCCCCACCGTGCAGCGCCACCACGCGGTCCCGCAGCCAGCCAGCCGCGCCCCCGTGCGTTTCGGTCCCGGCGAAAGGCTGCCGCCGCCGCGTCGCGCCCGACGACGGCAGGCACGGCGCGTCCCAGGCCCGCTACGAGATTTCTCGGCACTCGGCATCATATCTCTCTCCCCTCTCTCGGCTTCCACCCCCTCCGCCACACGACACGAACCGCGCGGATCTTTCTCTAGCTTTGGAAGCGCTCGGCCGGCGCCGCGCTGATGATGACGGCCGCCCACATGCTTGCTTTTCCGAACCCGAGGGCACGCAGGCAGGCAACGCGACTCGGCAGCCTTTGCCTTTACCTATCCCGGACGACGGCGGCGATCCAGCGGTGTCTCTCTACTATTTTTCTTTCCAGAGGCAACCAAAGGAAGCCCAGACACAGGCACAGGGCGCCCACATGCGCCCATGGATCGCAGCACAGCCTTGCTTGCTTCGTCAGAGCGGCCATGGCGCTTTCTCGTCGAACACCATCTGCTCCGACAAAAGCACGGTCCAGCCAGGCCCCCGCTCGCTTGATCGCTGCAAGCATTTTAAGTTTAGGCCCTGTTTAGTTGAGAAATTTTTCACTTAAATGGTAATTTTTTTCACCATATTTACCGTACTCTCTCTCACAAACACGCTTCCTAATGATAACTTTTTTCGGCAAGTTTTCAAACTAAACAGGCCTTGGCAAAGCGAAAGCGTGGGCGATTGCACAGTCGCCTAGGATGGTAATGCTACTGCTGCTAGTGGGAGGTATCATTGGATTGGATGTCAGGCAGGATGACATTTTGAGATGAGATTAAACTAATGGCTACGTGATCAAGATCATCATCAGGCAGACATCCCCCTGCCACGTCGGTACGATTCCCAACCGCCTTCGAAGCTCGAGCTCTCGAACTACCCAGTCTGTCCCTGCCGATGCGGCGATGCTACAGTATGCATCTTGATCCTATCCGTGGGACGCATGCATCTCAACCCTCAAGAGTCGAGAACTAGGGCGACGAACTAGTACAACACGTACGGTACGGGCCTACGTTTGTTTATACTAGTATATGGCACGACAAGACAAACAAGGTACACTGGTACAGGCCGGTTGATTCAGCTGACAACGACTCCATCTGCGCGCGTGCGTACAACGCTTGTGAGCAAACAGTAGCCGAGCACAAGCCTACAGTATCTCAAGTACATACGGGCCTGCTGATGCTGAGAACAACGTCTTGTACCGTTGTACACATGCCATACACATACATGATTGTTGATTGGCCACAGCCAACAGCTACTCCTGATTCGTGATTTGCATCATGCAGCTACCAAACAGTCACAACAGTAGTAGCCTCTCACTGTGTGGATAAGCGCTGGTGCCAGTAGCTAACACCGCGGCGCTTTCAGGACGTTGATCGTGTCTCGAGTCCGGCGGGGGCCACCGTACAGCTCGCAACGGGCTGCCTGATTGGCGTTGGCGTCGCCGTCGCCGTCGCCGTCGCCGCCTCCGCCTCGCCGGGAATATGTCAGCTGCGTGCAACCGCAATGCAAACCACCTGCCGGGCGGTGCGCTCTCGCCGTCATGAAACGGCCGTCGGCCGTCGTGGATGGACAGGGAGGAGAGGGAGGGGGGCAAGGGCAACGGGGGCGGGGCAACCAATGATCGATCCCCGAGGCACGCGAGCGGCGTGCCCGGGAGTCGAGGGACACCGGGCGGACGCGCACAGTGCGAGGCGGGATCCATCATCGGTCGGTCGGTGCCGATGTGGGCGCCATGGGGGCCGTGCGCGGAGTGGGCACTGTGCCCTCGCTGCTGCCGCTGTCGATGACAAGGGGCAGTCGCCACTGCACGCCGGGCGGTGCTCGTAGATGCTAGAGAAAGCTTCAGCGGCATCATCATGGCTCGCTGCAGAAGATGCATCCACTGCTCTGTCCACACACATGATACACCTACCCGGGGCAATTGGGAGAGCTGCAAACGGTTTCGGGCCTGTTTAGTTCCCTGGGCAATTGGGAGAGCTGCAAACGGTTTCGGGCCTGTTTAGTTCCCTGGAATGCATTCCAGAATGCAAAATGAAAGGCGTTGGACCGTGTGCATAGAGAGAAAAAAGTGCATTGAGAAACGTGCAGAATGCAAAACGAGCTCAGTATGCAAAATGGGATGGGAACTAAACAGGCCCGCTCGTCAGTGGACTTCAGGGAGTGATGCATCAGTTACTGCTACAGGAACGAGAGGACTCTTGGTCAAATTCTCTTTTGACTGCTAAAATCAAGATGCTCTTGCCAATGACAGATTTTAGTAGAGAATGAAGAATTTAGATGGCACTGCCTTAAGACGCACTCTTCAGTTTCTTGCACAAGGTTACACACATATATCTCCAAATCCAGAGCTGGTCCTTCATTAGCAGAAAAACAAATCAGAGGAATGGGTCTCACCTCACACACGACCAAATAAAAAAGAATCCCACACAACCTGCAGCTGGTGAGTGTTGATGAGCCCCTCTCTCTCTTTTCTGCAAACAAAGCACCCAACAGACCAACCAGGGAGAAGACGCCATTATTCCTTCCTTCCCTTCTCAACTCCGCCCAAGTGCCTCCCTCCACTACATTAATTTCCAGGCCCCAATGACGAGAGACCCCTTCCTCCACCGGACCTCCGGCCGCCAGCAGCAGTAATTGCACACACAGCGCGGCTCCGCGAAAAGCCACCAGCGGAAGGAGCGGCCTTTGACCCGCTCCCGGCGCCTGCGCCGGCGCCATGGCCGCGGACGCCACCACCTCCACCTCCTCCGCCGCCGCATACCTCCCGCCGGCGCTCCCGGCCTCGCGCCAGGACATCCAGGCCGCCGTCGCCAAGGCGGCCGAGCTGCGCGCGCTCCACGCCTCGCTCCTCCAGGGCGGCGCCACCGCCAATGCCGGCGCCTACGCCAGCGCCAGCCGGAGCCCGGCCGTCATCCGCCTCCCGCCGGCCGCGTCACCGGCGCTCGCCAGGCCGCCCCTCGCGGCCCCGGCCGCCGGCGCCGAGGACTACCCCGTGTTCGCCCCGGTAAGCGGACCACCCAACTCATGGCGCTTCTTGCAGCCAAACTTGTTTGTACTGTTGTGCACTGTTTCTTGGTTCCAGGAGCAAGGGCGTGTGTGAAAGTTGGCTCCTTTTAGTGTTGTATTCGTATATTTTTCCTTTCCATGCTAATATTTTGGCAAATTTTGTTGCTGTTTGGTGCTGAATTAGCGCTGGAGTCGATTGCTATTCTTGTTTTGAGAATGTTCTTTTCAGAGGTTGACTTGATTTCTAGGTCTAGATTCCAGATTTTAATCGATGGAGCTTCCTTGGAGTGAAGCTGGAAAACTAGTAGAACAGTAGCCAAGTGGGTACTTGGTTGTATTTCATTCTACTGAAGCAAAGCTTTAGGTTGGTCAGCCTGGTGGATCTACTGTATGTGTTTTCAGTTACAACTGTCAGAAAAATCAAGAATTTGTGAAGATAAACCGTTTTTCCTTTTTTTTTTTTTTGCTTACAGTTGCTGAGGTATGATTTTGCTACCTAAAGTTTTTCTGTCAACATCTAACAGCATCCTGCTCATGCGGTTTGGTGGGCTAGCCCATTCCTTGGCATTAAACTGAACCTTATTTTAAGCTATTAGGTTGGCTTAAAATGTTGTTTTGCAACAATGTGGGAACGACTAGTAATGTTAGCTTCTTTTTATTGATTTATTTATTTATTTATTTTGTGTCCTCCTGTACTCCAAACCGATGTGCACAATCAACTGATCAGCATGGTACTAGCATGTGTCCACAGAAAGTCCTGAAACATTAAATGGTCGTGTTAAATGTGTTGCCTGCTGGTACAACTTTTCCCATGGATCATGCTCCTATTCCTTCGTGCTTCTGTGCTTGCCATTCCAGTTCATCCACTAACTGTAAGTTGCTTGATGAATTCCCCCAGACTTATGATGAAGAGCCCTTGGGTGGCATGAACTACATTCGCCAAGATAACAGGAGCCTATCCGAGAACTGGAGCGGCATCGGATTGGACCATGATGGCCTAGAAGACGAAGTGGCTTTCTCGGATTTCGACAATCACAACACCTTCTCTTCGTCGAACAGCGAACTGCATTTTTCTTCATCAAATGAGCATCTGCGGAACAGACTGGCATGCAGAAACCATCCTTCCTTCCTTCAGCCGGCCCTTTCTGCTGACAGTTTGCCCATGTCAGCCAGCCGGATGACAGACATAACTGAATTTAAGGCTGTTACGACATGCAATACCTGCAAGCCTGCGACTATCAGTAGGGACACTGAAGCCGACGCCAAGTCCCTGAAGAACCTCAATAGCACAGCGCCGCTGTCAAACTACCACCCTGCTGCTTTCTCCCGGACAAGGCACAAAGGGCCACATATTCTCTCGTGGCTCTTACCAAAGTCGAAGAGGAAGCCGAAATCAGACATGTCACCAAACACCATCGAATGCGAGAACATGTCACAGCTTCTGAAGGACTGGGGTGTGTTCTCACTGGAGTCCCTGAAGAAAGAGGTTGTTGAGGCCAATGAGCACAGGGACGCCGCCCTGCAAGAAGTTTCAGAGATGAAATCATCATTAGGAGAACTGACTACGAAGTTAGTGAGCCTGGAAGCATACTGTTCGGAACTGAAGAAGGCTCTAAAACAAGCGACGAGCGCAAAGAACATGCAATCTCACTCAAAGAGATCGACTAGATCAGTTAATGGCAGCAGAGACAATTCCTTGCCCGTCAGTCATGAAGTTATGGTGGAAGGGTTTTTGCAGATAGTATCTGAGGCCCGTCTCTCCATAAAACAGTTCTGCAAGGTACTGATCCAACAAGTCGACGATGCTGACAACGGACTTTCAGATAAACTAAACTTACTCTTACAACCTTATCAAATTACACTCAGCGACAAGCACCCGAAACGAGTGCTGTATCACCTTGAAGCTCTGATGAACCAAGCAATGTACCAAGACTTCGAGAACTGCACGTTCCAGAAGAACGGGTCACCCAAGTGCCTTGACCCCAAGCAGGATCGGCAGGAGAACTTCGCCTCTTTCGTGGCCCTGCGCAACCTTAGCTGGAACGAGGTCCTGAAGAAAGGTACCAAGTACCACTGTGAGGACTTCAGCCGCTTCTGTGACCAGAAGATGAGCTGCATTGTGTCCACCCTGAACTGGTCGTGGCCGTGGGCCGAGCAGCTGCTGCAGTGCTTTTTTGTGGCGTCTAAGTGCATCTGGCTGCTCCACCTGCTGGCGTTTTCCTTCAGCCCACCACTGACAATACTTCGGGTTGAGGAGAGCAGGGCATTCGACCAGATGTACATGGAGGATGTTCTGTTCGACAAGCAGCGGGCACAGAACCATCCGTCCTCGCAGGTGAAGCTCATGGTGATGCCTGGGTTCTATGTCCAGGACCGGGTTCTCAAATGCCGGGTGCTCTGCAGGTACAGCTAGATCCAAACTTACAATGCATATGTGTTTGTTGATTATTGGAGGTACCTCTAGTTTTATTTTGACTGATTGCTAGTGTGATGCAGTAGCATTTGTTATGCTAAGTTGCAAAGTGCTTACATGAAACAAAGTTTGCAAAGTGCTATACAGTAATGCCAGAATGCCATTTTGACCGTTGACTTGCGTGTCAGTGTATCTGTAACATAATTGTTGCGTTGTAAGAGCGCCATGTGTAAGAAAGATTTATGGGGAATTTTAACTTTGCAGCTTTGTCATCTGCCATGAAGCTTGTTAGCCTTCAATAGTCAGAGTGAAATACATCATAGGCCACTAAACTATTCCCACATACTTATTCGGTTTATGAACTCTCATTCCCACATTCTCACTTGGGTCCATGAACCCTCTCAGTTTTCAAGTGGACGATTCTAAATTCGCTTGAAGTCACTTTGAAAGTCCATGAACTCAGAAGCCTACGTTGCATTTCACTCATAATTAAACCAGTACTTAGCGAAAACCTAGAAATGTCTGGTAGTCTGTGAATGTAATACTCTCGAGGATACTGAACGTTTGCGGTTGTCTGACCTCTCGTGTTGTCACGGTTGTCGGATAGTGAACAGCAGCATCAAACTGTTATGTCCTTACGACAGCTAGTAAAACTGGGGAAAACAGAACGGAACAGAATGCAACCCAAAGCAGTTTTAGCGTCTTCATAACAAACAGAACGGAAGAGCTCAGATCTCTCGCGAGCCGCGGCATCACTCATCAGCCATTCATTCAGCTGCCTGTAAAGTAGATATCGAAGACTGGGCTGATGACACACAAGCTTCTTGCAGTGCTGACTCGATGCTATTCCTTCCTGTGTTTCTGCTTCAACTCAGCATCTGCGTCAAAGTTGCCATCGCCGTGTATCTCCAGTTTGGACTTTGGACGGCACCATGTTTTCCATTCCTTTTCCGAGCACCGCATGACACTAGGCTCTCTACATGTGGCGCCAAGGAAACAAACATGAAGAGTGGAACACGGCCTAAGAATACTCTGCAACACGCACAGCATAGCATATACATACATGTAGCATGAACCTTTTTTTTTCTGGTGTGGGTTTCTTTTTAGCAAAATTTTCTCGTGTCGGTGATCGGTGTACGACGTGTCTGAGAGAGGGTTCCTATGTGTGAGAGCGGGCCGTAGTCCGACTCGCGAGACGGCCCACTCAGTCTGCTACTGCGGCCTTCGGAGCAACTCCAACTCCGAGGATCACGGGTCCTCCTATTTGTTATAATCCCATGGGCCCATACCAGACCGCGAGAGTGTTGGGGTCCAAGGTCGCGCAGCCCGTACGGTAAGGTTTTTTTTTTCTTTCTTTCATGGACCCTATCAGGCCCAACGACCGAATTGGCGAGCGGGCCGGAGCCCGCCATCTCGGCCGTTGCCATTCCGTCTTCTCCGGGCTGGTTCCTTCCTGCCTGCCGTCGGTCTCACTCACGAAGAATCATCAATTCTTCAGGCCTCACACGCTCACGGCCTCACGGGTCACGGCGTGTCGTGGCGCAGCATGACGTTGACGCGATGGCCGCATGGGCTTTGCCGTTCTAAGGCATCCAAAAACCAAAAGGTTTTCACTAGAGAACCGTGTCAATTTATTTTTTCTCTCTGTACACACAGTCCAATGCATAACTTTCCATACATCTAAGGGCATGTACAACGGTCGTCTGTTGGTCGTCTATTTGTAGACATGCTGGCAACTTCGTCCAACGTGGCCTTCAATTAATGAAGAAAGAGGAGCGCGTCGTCGTCTCGCGAAAGGACGGCAGGAGCTCGTGCTCCCAGGTTATACCGCCCGCTCCCGCTCTGTTGTACGAGCGGTTCCCGAAGATGCCGACGCCGGCTGATCTGATACGGCGGGAGTTGCTCTGAGATTTGGCGTGGTCGCGTGGTAACATGGCGGCAAAATTTCTTCTCCTCCCGCGTCGTTCCTCTCCATAAATTTTCTTCCCCAAAATTTCCAATCCCATTCATCCAGATGATCTATCTAATCGACGATGCGACGAGAAGAGCCAGAGGTGGCGGCCACACAAGGTCTGCTAGAGGCAGCGGAAGGGTGCGGGACTGCAGGGTCGTCGTGGGAGCAGAAGCGGGAGGCGTCGGCGCGAGAGCGGAAGGCCGCGGCTGCTGCGTCCGAGGAGATTGGCGCGGCGGCGGCAGTGCAGAGGAAGAGCACAGGCAGCACTGCGGCAGTGGCGGAGGGGCAGAGCGCGGTAGGGACGGATGGTACGGCATCCTCCTTGCTGGGGCCAAGGACTTGGTGGCAGTCCGATGTCTTAACCATGGATTCGTCCTCAAGCATTGGATCCAGCCACATGGTAACAAAGTCTTCTTGTACTTTTTGGATTTGCTCTGTTAAACCAGCGATTGAAGTGAAATTAGATCCATGCTGTGCGCACTTACTTCAGATAGATGATAGATCGGTTGAGTTTTATCTTTGATCAATCAGTCAATCTCTCTCTGTACTACTAGTGCTATTGCAGTAGTAGATCGATCTGTTCAGCACAAATAAAATATGCATTTCTCTGTACTGCCAGTGCTATTCTTAGTAGTATTACTGTATTGGTGCTATTCTCTGTATCATCTGTTTGAGCACATATTGCATGTGCAAGTAGATGCCTGCCGTAGATAAACAATAATCATTGTGCATGTTTTGAGACAGAACTGAAATCAGTTCTTAGTCCTATTGTTCACTGCATGATTAATCCCTTGCTGAAACTTGTTGTGACCTTTTGCTGTAACTTGCTGTGATTTACACTTTGCTGTAATTTTAATCTTGCTGTAATTTACTGCAATCAGGCTCTTGATGATTCCTCATCTGCTTGCTGTAATCAGGCTCTTGATGGTGTTAGATACTGGATGGATGGCATCAACTATCTGGATGGATGGCAGCAACTAAGTTTTGCATCTCCACCTTGATCTGGATGGATGGCAGCAACTATTTACCTTTTTGTTACTATTGCGTGAGACAGTGGCAACCAAACTAGTACACTAGTAACCCCTTAGGTGTTTGCTCATGTGAATTGTTTTGATCTCTACTATATATTTGTAGCTGTTATGTCGTGAAGTAAAAATCTGGTGAAACTTATATTGTGACCCTAAATCTGGTGAAACTTATATTGATATAAATATATTATATTTTTGCTTTAATGACAAATTCATGTGACTTATTTGAATCCACTTTGCGTTCTCTTGTAGAAGCAACAAAATGGCTATAAAGATCAAATTTATCCTTGATCACAATAATTTATGTGTCCATGAATGAATTAAATAGTTTGCAGATAACCTAATAGATGGATCACTGTACAAATCGTTTGTTTCACTGTCTATATGTGACATGGCATGCAACTTACAGACAACCGCTGTCTAACTGTTGAACATGCCCAAAACACCCCCGAGGCATCGCAACGAGCGGGCGCACGGCTCGTTTCGGTTTCGCAGCCAAACTTTTCGCCGGACCGCTCGTCTGCTCGCACCCAGTTTCTCCGGCACGGAAAACGCAACCGTGGGCACGTCCACGTCGGCGCAACCGGCCGCGCAAAACCGGGGGCAGGGGCGCGCCGTCAACCCGCTGCGGCGCCGGGCAGGTGCGTTGCACGCGGACACTACACCAGTGCACAGTACCGGCCGAGGCTTCGAGCTTCTTCCCCTCCCGTCCAATCGTGGTTCGTGACTTTTCGTGGCCCCGGTATGGAACGCCACCGGCGACCTCCATTCCATCCCTCTGCGGCTGTGCCCCTCTGCGCCCTGCACCCTGCATCTGCGGGCGGCCCGTGGCGTGCGTGGTCCTGCGCTGCACCTGCACACGGCACTTGTGTCCCGTTGTGGCTCTGCGTCCTGGCACAGTGGCACGGATCACCGTTGGGGCTCTCTGGGATGTTCGGGGGCTTCCGGTCACCAATCACCATGGCCAGAACCAGAATCCCACTCCGCCGGCAGTCTGGCGCCGCCGCTACACGTACACGGTCTGTGTGAAATAGGCCCGGTTTAATTCACGTCACTTTCCTACCTCGTACTACATCGAGAACCGTGTCAGTTCATTTCTTCTCTCTGTACACGTAACCCAATGCATACACTTTTCACTCTTTCACACGAATTAAACAGGCCCATAGTGTGGTGAGGTGATGCGGTGCTGACCCCAGGCACAAGCAGGCCGGTCGCCTGGCCCTGGCCTCCACATGCACTGATGCACAGTGGGCGAACAACCGAACGAAGCAAAGGCGGAGGTAGCTCATTTCATTGCCGACTCCACTACCTCGGCACTCGGCAGCAAGCCACCATGGCACCATGCGCTTTTCACTTTTCATCACACCTGCCAGTGCCAGGACATCATCTCCCGACAAGATCACTCGCAGCGGCAGCAAGCGCGGCTCGTGCCCAGGCCGGGCCGTGGGGCGTGGCCACATCGGCGCCTCCCACTGTTCAACGGACGCGCACGCGCCGGCGGGCGTCGAGAGATGGATCTGCGCCGTGCCGAGCCTGCGTGGAGCCCGGCCGATCGTGCAACCACGCCGCCGCCGCCTGCACGGCCGCACGTTGGATTCGGTGTCGGGTCGTCGGTGCACCGGAGCGAGCGAGCGAGCAACAAAAGTCGCAGCGCACTGTGCGTGACATGCAGATGGTGCGTCCCTGACCGACATGGATACCACCTGCGTGCGCCGCGCACTGCAGCTTCCCCTTTCGGCCGCGCTGCGTGGTGATCTCGATTGGCCCAGGAGCACTACCGCCTCCGTGGCTTTTTGTGCTGACGAAGTGACGACCCAACTGGAACGCCATTGGTTTAGGTCCTGAAAATTTTTTCAGGGTAATAAATGCAGCTTTGACCACTAATTAGGGGTATTAAATAATGTCAGTTTACAAAACTACCTCCACAACCTCTAGTAAATTTCCGAGAAGAATCTAATGAGGCCTTTGACCGCATGATTAGAGGATGATTAGAAGATGGTTACTGCAGCATCACTGTAGCAAATCATGGATTAATTAGGCTCATTAGATTCGTCTCGGAAAGTTACGCTTATCCGTGAAGAGGTTTTGCAAATAGACTTCATTTAGTACTCCATGCAAGAAAGATTCCCTTTTGCAAATTTTTTTGGGAAGGAAGTAAACACGGCCAACGTACGGAGGCGCTGGTACGGCCTGCCAGTACACCAAATCAGAGAGCATTTCTTCCAGCTAAACCCATTGTACGTGCGTTCTCCTCAAAGTCAGCCAGTACCGGGCGTACGCCGTTGAGCTTCTTACCGATCGCATCGACAGGGCGAATGCTCCATCGCCGCGAGGCGTGTTCCGACTTATGCGTTGCGCCCAATGCGAGGGCCGCCGGCGTTGACATCGGCCAACGAGCCATCGGCATTTATATACCTGGTTGACAAAACGCACGGGTTGACTTGCTCCTCTATTCTCATCAAGCGCCCCGGCTGGCCGCCAAGGCAGGCCAGGCATGTCTCTGTAACCTTTGACTTCCCCGACGTAGGCTAGCAAGTAGCAATAGCATCTATAGATTCTAGGCTGTGGTTGAAGAAAGGTCTAGGGTTTACGACCTAATGATAGCTCTCCCTGTGTCCAACCTCCAACGAGACGGAGCCGGGCGCTGGTCTGCGTGCGCCCGTCCGTGCAGTCTGAATGCGCTGCGCCGGAGGCCAGCGGGAACGGCGAGCACGGCCGGTACCGGCGTGCTCACGGTCCGGACAGTGCACTGGAAAGGGACCCATGGAGACCGGAGACCCAAGGAGGGGGAGACGCTTGGAGAGGGTTGACGCTAAACACCGGGCCTTCCCACCTTTCACCGTCACGGCAAGTACTTTTGTCTCGGGGTCTCTCTACCCTGTTGTCGTCCACCCTCCTCTGTCCTTTTCTACTCTCGACAGCTAACGGTGCTCTTTTTTTTTTGATGTATTTAAAAGTTAAGGAGAACGGTGCTCTTTCACGTGAAGCGAAAGGTGAGAACTCAGTTCACTCGATGCTTGTACAGTTCTACTAGATGCTACTATACTCACCCACTGATTCCCTTGTATTTGGAGTTTCATTACTCCTTCCTCCCAAAACGCAAGACCCATGTGCTTTAGATTTCAAACCTCATAACAAGATTATATTATATTATATATATATATATATATATATATATATAAACTAGTTTCATATTTTTTTTCATATCGAAATATTTGTCGCATTGATTTTTTATAAAAAGTTTGACCTTTCTTCTTATTCAAAATTCTAATGCAAATATGAAAACGATAAATTACAACTTAAACAGTATATGATGATAAAACAAATCATAAAGGAAATAAATAATAAATGTAATATTTTAAATAAGACGAATGGTCAAAATCATGATAAATTATCAACAACAAAAAATATTTCGAGATAGAGACGGTACGAAACAATTTTTTATCTTAAGCAAATAATATCATTTTTGCCCATGTCCAGAAATAGTCTCACGTACTGGTCAGTTTGTTCAACCGGAGGAAGCAGTACATAGCGTAAGCGTAGGTCTCTGGCCGTTCTCTTCTCGAACCACCCTAAGCCCGTGTTTAGATGGAGCTCTAATAAATTTTGCAAAAATGAATTTTTTTGCATGGAGTACTAAATAAAGTCTATTTGCAAAACCTCTTCACGGATAAGCGTAACTTTTCGAGACGAATTTAATGAGCCTAATTAATTCATGATTTGCTACAGTAATACTACAGTAATCATGATTTAATCGTGCGGTCCCGTCCCGGAGGAAGACGGCGCGTCCGCACTCCCCACGAGCACGACCGACGGGCCCGGGGGACCACGCGGGCCGCGCACGCCTGGCCCGTGGATTTCTTTCTCCCCGTCCGAAGCCGAAGCATTTCTGGTTGGGTTCGCATCGTCATCGATGGATGGATGGATCCAGGTACTCGCGTGCGCGTCAAGAAAGTATCCGTAAAGGCGGATCTCACCCTACTCCGGCCTACCAAACCTACCAGGTACTATACACGGATGCGTACGTATACACTCGTGCTATAAACAATGTTAAACCATTAAAAAATTAGGATGATTAATTGGTTACCACGATATACGCTGTTACCGCTAGGTTTGAAATGAGTCAGACTTCCTATGTTTGATAAGTACAGTACTACCTCCCCTAGACAAAACGCAACTCTAGGTTTGAAATGAGTCAGACTTCCTATGTTTGATTAATTTCATAAATATAATATTAATATTTATGACTCTGTATAGATATATTTTAAAAATATGGCAAATCTAATTATAGTTATTCGGTACATAAGTAATACTATCTCTTTATCGAAATACTTGTCAATGTTGATCTTTTTCGAAATGTTTGACCTTTCGTATTCAAAATTTTAAATGAGTATGCAAAAAATAAATCATGCTTAAAATACATATAATGATAATACAAATCAAAGACATGCGCACGATATTTTGAATAAGATGAATGGTCAAAACCATGATAGAAGTCAATGGTGACAAAAAATTCGATATGGAATATTAGTTTTTAATATATATTTGTTCAAAGTTCAAATAGATTGACTTGGCACAAGGATAAAATAGCATGTCTTTTAGAACAGGAGGAGTGGTATTTTTCTTTTTCTGGTGGAGACTTGAGCAGGAACGAATTAGCAGTAACCTCGTTTTTCTCCTGCCTGCCCATTATAACCTTTTCCTCTGCTACCCGACCTTATCTCCACGAAACGGAGCAGCAACGGCCCTGTTTGGAATAGCTTCTCAGGCAGCTTAAACTTAAAAAGAAGCTCATGACGTGCCAAACGCTGAACTTATGGCGAGCTTTTCTCACGAGCGCTTCTCCAAAATCAACTACGAGCCTGCTTTTCTAGGATGCGAGGGTCGAGTCGCTTCTCAGCTTTTGCCTCCCACGCCCGCGCCTCCTCCCTCATCTCATTCTTCCACGACTCCTTCCCCAGCCCGACGGCGGCGATCCTCGACGGACGTGGCCACAGCCTAGAGGCGGTGGCGCGGAGGTCCCCGACGGCCGCGCCCCTAGCCCGCCGTCGAGGACGCCGTCGGCGGCGCGGAGGTCCTCGACGGCCGCGCCCCTAGCCCGCCGTCGGCGCCGCGACGGTCCCGCTGGGCTCGGAGAACCTGCCGTCGGGCCAAACAGCTCCAGCCGGTCTTCCTCGCTTGTACTCGGCGTCGCCCCCAATCCCCTCGTCGCTGCCCAGCCACCTCCGCCCAAGCTCGAGGTGCTTCAAGATCCAACGCTGCCCCCAAGCCACTCCGCCCCGAGAGCCCGCCGCCCTCCATCCATCCATCCGCCGCTTCCTACCCGATCTTGGCGGAGGGTGCGGCGCGGCGATGGAGCAGTTCGTGGCACGGTGGAGCAGCAGCGGCGACGTCTTCCTCGTCTAACTCCGTGTAGGACAATGACAATCGGCCCCACTCGTCATTGCCAAAAAGAAGCTATGTAAAAGCTAGAGTGCCAAACACCATGCTTTTTATCTCCCCAACTTTTTCAACAAGTTGCTTTTCTGGCAGCTAGTCCAAAAGCTGCTTAAAATTAATTTTAAGCCATGCCAAACAAGGCCATTGTCGCGTCTCCTCTCGTCTCGTCTCTTTTTTTTTAGCCTGTCAGACAACCTGAGGGCCACCCCAGCCAAGCAGGCCTGACCGGGAACGATCCTCTACAGCTGCAGACGGGGCATCAAGCTCCAATCTTAGCCGGGCATCAAGCTCCAATCTTAGCCGTTAATCACGCTCTGGCCCACAGGTCATGACTCATCAACCAGGCTTAAGTGCTTGCCTCCTTTTTGGTAAAGGATGGAGCGGTACGAGCCTATAGAACATATCCTGTTCAAGTAAAGTCGTCTCGTCTCGTCTCTCGTGACTCCGCGACGAGCCGGATGCCGGCCGCTCTCACTAATTGACGGCCATCCCCCGAGTCCCCACACGCCTCCATCACGCCTTTTTCTCGTTCTCTCCTCTCACCCTGAATGCCAGAAACGGAGCGTCTGAACAAACACAGAGAAGCACAGCCAGCCAGCCCCCAAACACGGCTCCGTTCGCACGGCGCGGCCGCGGCGCCCACAGATTTTCAGGCCTCGCTTCGCTTCGAGACGAGGACAAGAGGCGCTGGAGCCTGGAGCAGATGAAGGGACAGTGACCGTTCACGGAAAGTGATCACCGTGCTCGCTGAACTTTCTCCTCCTGCTGGGTCCCCGTGAGCTCGCCGGAGAAGACGATCCGTTAGAATAGCCCCTTGTCTCTCAACTCGGGAAGCTTAAGAGGAGCGATAGCTCAGTGGATGGGTTCGGTGGTTACGAACCCATCGGTCCTGGGTTCCGAGTTTTGAGCGACCCAGGATTTCGTATCTTGGGGGTTTTTCCCCGATATATTTCTGTAGATCCTGGATATCCGCGTGGCGCCACAATGGAACTACTATGTGCCCGTCGTCTATGAAGTCAGCGTTACCGAGAAGCAACGCAGTGCGAAAATATATTGGTGATGAGAGGAGGTTGGTGCGGTAATGGTGCAAAAATGGCGCTGCTACATACTACCATCCATCCTACAGTAGAAATACAGGAGAACAGCATTGGTAAGTTTCTGCGGAGATGCAGAGGGCATGGGGGCGTGCAGGATGTTATATATAGCAAAGAGTAACAGCGAAAGCTAGGTACTATACAATTCTCCCTCCTCCCATGCCTCTCTCCCCAAATCACACCGCTTGAATTCTTGATGATGCCACTGCTCCAGCTCCCAGCTCCAGCTCCAGCCGCCCGGCCCTGTGCTGAAGAAGCCTGAAGCTCACACACTGTCCGGTTCAGCTTGCCTCTACCCCCGAGAAACCAGAGCTACGAATTCTACTTTACAACCCCCTCCACGATTCCAAAAGATGCTTCTTGTTTGGCGAGGCCTCTAAAAAGGTGGTCTTCGTCTTGCTGCGGCGGGCAGGCGGCCGCCGGCGCCTTTCAGCCGGAGTACTGCTGGTGCTTGCTCGCCGAGCAGGTGCAGTTGGCGCGGCTCTCGTTCAGCACCTTCAGTGAATTAACACAAAACAGATCGCTGTCAAAGCTCAATTTTTTGGGATAAGATGGGTAAAAAGGCAAGTTTTAATTGTTCAAAAAAAATAGGGCAGGTTTTAGTTTTACAGGTGACCCTCGCCGTCAGCCTCAGGGCAGATCGGCTTCCTGATTTGGACGTCACTGGCGTGAGGGCAAGTTGACCTTGGCAGCGAAGCTGCCGACAAGTGATCATTTGCCACCATCTGGTAATCTAATCTAAGCAGGTGACGAGAGAGAAAGAGAGAGAGATGGTACTACCTTGACCTGCTTCTGGAGATCCTTGATGTAGTCGACGGCCAAATCCAGCATGTCTGAAGTGTTGGTTTGCTGCAGGGAGGAGAGGAGACGCAAGTACACGGGTCAATTCTTGGGTGGTCCTCGCATGGCAGATTTGCGAAGCATGTTTCCGAGAGTGATCTATGGGCTATTTCCCTATTGGGGAGAGATGAGGCGAGCCGGATTGGTGCAGGGCGCAGGGATGCAGGGTGCGCAGTGAGGTCAGTCAGTTCAGTACCTTGTCCATGTTGGGCACGAGCTCCTGGAGCTTCCTGATTCGCTCGCTGATCTTTGTCCTCCTCACCTGGATGCCCATTGGCCAGAGAGACCGACGCGTCAGCCAATTGCGATTCGATTCAAGAAAAATGGAGTTCGTTCGATTCGGCGCGGTTGGCTCACCCGCTCGGCGATGCTGCGCGGGTGCGTGGCGCAGCCGCGCTTGGCGCGGATCTTGCAGGGCACGGCGTCCTGGAACTGGAGGAACTTCTCGATGGCCGCCATCTCCGACGACGTCTTGGGCAGGCTGAACTGCGTCGCCAGGCCGTTCTGCGCCGCCGATCGATCATCTCTTGCTCGTCAGTAGGAGAAATGGAAGCAGCGATAGAATAGAACAGTGGACGCGGCCGCCGCCGGAGACGCACCTGGCCGGGTTCCGACGAGTCGCGCGGGCGTTTCATCCCGGACAGGTTCTCCGACATGAGCGACGACGAGTCCTCCCACCCGGAGCTCATCCGGTACCCGGGGATGTAGCCGCGGCCGCCGCCGGCGCCCTCGGGGCTGCTGCCCCCGAGCTCCTCGCTGCCCATCTCCGAGATCTGCGACATCAGGGAGCCCTGCCGCGACGAGAAGCTGAGCTGGCCCTTGAGCCTGCCCCCGCCGCCGGAGGTGGAGTCGGCCGCGGCGGCCGCGCTGGCGCCGTTCCCGAAGCCGACGCCCATGCCGGCCCGCAGCATGCCACCGTACCCTGAATTGAGCAAGACGGCGTGGGGAAGGACAGGCAACGCTCAGTTCCGGAAATAGGAATGTTTCCAACAAGAACTCGCCAAGAACAGAGCTGCAATAATTGCGGGCGCAGGGGAGCGAGCATGGCAGGAGTGGCAACTATGGGAGTACCAAAAGAAGGCCGGATTAAGGAGAGGGACCAACCGTTGTCCATGTTCAAATGATTGAGGAACCCGGCGGGGGAGCTGCTCTGCCGGATCAGGCTGCTGGTGCCGGCGCCGGCGCCGGCGGTGGGGGCCTCCATGCCGGAGCTGACGGTGCGGTAGAGCCCGGACTCGACGGCGGCGGCCATCTGCTGCTGATGCTGATGCTGTTGCTGTTGCTGGAACATCATCTGCTGCTGCTGCTGCTGCTGCTGCTGGGAGGCCATGGCGGCCGTGTCCGGGAAGTGTGCCGCGGCGGAGGCATGCGGCGCCGGCGCCGGCGGCTTGTCCCTGATCTGGTGGTCGGCGAGGAACCTGGAGAAGACGTTGTCGGCGCCCGCAGGGTCGGGGCTGCCGGCGCGCGCCCCGGGCTGGAGGAAGTCCTCGCAGACCTCGCCGAGCAGCGTGCTCGGCGCTGATCTGTACCGCAGCAGCCCGGAGGACGTCATCGGCGGCTGCACCGGCAGGTTCAGATCCTTGGACACCGGCGAGCCATACATCACACCTCACCGGCTGCCTCTCTCTCCTTCCCCAATCCCCTCTCTCTCCGCCCCACTCCCGAGCACCAACCAATTCTCCCCCACAAACCACAAAAACACACGCACACGCCCGCTAGGCCGCTACCACCGCCTCGCCGCCATGGCCGCCGCGCCCACACGCACAGGAGCCAGCAACACAAACCCCCAGCGAATCAACAACCCCAAGCAATCCAGGGAACCCCGAGAAGGAGAAAAAAAAAACCAGAACTTTCCAGCCGACGAGCACAGCGCCAAATCACTTTTCGCGCCCGATCTCTCCACCCTCCACCCCAAGCTACTCCCTCCCTATCTCTCTTCCCCCCTATCCACAGCTTTTGTACGGCGACGGGAGAGGAAGGGGAGGAAAAGGAGCGAGCCCAGGGCAGCAGCGGCAGCAAAACCAAGAAGAAGCGGCGCTGGTGGTGGTGGATTGGGGGGCCACCCTCCGCTCAGCTTTTGCGGCACTAGTTTAATTCACGGATTGGGGGAGAGGGGTGGCGACTGTGTGCGTGTGCGTGGAGCAAATTTTATATGTGTGGGAGTGAGGGAGAGAGCTAGCTCTTGGCGATCGCTCGCGGCCAGCTCGGTGGAGGAGGGGCGTGGGGCGGGGTTTGTTCCCATGTCAGCTCGCGGTTGAGAAATGATTGATTGGTTTTGTGGAAATTACTGTCCGGCACGCGTAACACATTGTGTATACTGTGGAGATTTTTGGAATAAAAATTGACACAAAAAATTGACGGTGTCAATGGTGACGGGTGAAAAACAATGTTGACTCGCAAGTAATTGACCCATTATTCCACCACCCACACAAACACCTAAGAATTTGCAGGAAAAATAAGGATGAGATTCAGGGTGTACATCGTGAATTTCATGACTATTATCTAGTGAACAGTAATACCGTATTTTTTATGATGATTGTCACGTAAATAGGTGGGTAAAGACAGAAAGCTACAAGGCATTCTCCCTCTCGTTACATCAAATGTGCCGTGTGGGATGGTAGTAGACCATGGCCCTAACATCCATCTCACAATTCAAGTCATATCTTTTCAGCTCAAAAGCATATAAATTCGTATAAGTTTTAGTCAGATCTTAAACCCTTTTCTTATTTTTAGGAACTTTTTAAAAAAATTACTCCGGCCAGGAATTTTTTTAAGTTTTTCAGAAACCCTATTTTAAAAAGTTTTCCAGGAACCTAATGAAAATGTCAAAAAGTACGAATCAGAAATAGAAAGCAAAAATGAATTTAAGAAGCGCTTATATCCATTGGTGCTAATATTTATTGGTTAAAATTAGTAATTAGATATTCAAACAAGCATAGTAATTGACGTGCTAAATATTATTATCCCACCATCATTGATACATCCTCCGTCCTAAAATAAATGGTACTTTCAATTGTCTAAGTCAAACTAGCCCAAATTTGACCAACTTTATATAGAAAAGTATTTACATTTAGTATATTAAATAAGTAAATATAAAAATATATTTCATAACATATCTAATTATACTGATTTGATATCATAAATACCATTTCTCTTTTCTATTAGTTTGGTATAACTTGAACTAGTTTGACTTGGGACAAACTAAAATGTCAGGACGGAGGGAGTAGTCCATTATCCATTTGTATGTCACTAACAAGTGCTAATAGTGTAAAATCAACTGCCCAACCACGAACCACCTATTAGCACGTACACTATGACCAATTATTTAACCTTAGCACTGGAATTCCCTAGTTGCACGTGGGTATTGAGATGTATGATAGCTGATGGCTAACGACTACTTGTTGAAAGCATGATATGTTACAAAAGCCAAAAAAGGTGTCAAGATTAGAAGAACTATCCAATTAGGTTTCGGATAGCGGAGTTTGTAGATACATTCACAACAATTTAACAAAGGAGTGGATACACAAAAACTGCAAAGTGACCAAACAGCCAAGCAAAGAGACACCCACCCATGCCCCTCTAAACAACACAAAGGAAAAGAAAAGCGAAAAAGCTTGGCTAACAAGACCCTTTTAGCCGGGATGGCTTTGCAACAAGAAAAAGGCGCAGCAGCCGGTGTATGGCTTCGAAGCAAGCTTAACCGCGCCGGGCCCCACCGCCCATGGCCACAGGTCACCTGAGTATGTTTGTTGTTGGCTGGCTGGCGCCGGCCCGGCTGAGAGAGGAGAGACGAGAGACGAGAGAGGAGCCGAGAGCCCGAGAGGAGAGGACCAAGTTGCCCTGCGTGCTGGTGACCATTTTAAGCAACTCGGCGCAGGCTGTTTTCGGCACCAAGCAAAGGTTCTTGACGCTATCCGGAAAGGAAGGCGAGGGTGGGGGCAGGGATCGGATTCCCATCCGTGTCCGCCCCTTGCCCTGCCCTGGCCCCACCATGCTCTGCCGGTTGCGAGGCTCTGATTGGTGGATGTCATCTCGCTCTCTCTCGCGGCTCGCACCTCTCTCTCTGTTTCTCTCTGGGTCTTGTGTTTGTTTCCATGCTTTTCCGTTTGACCTTTCTTCATTCCCCACTAGCAACGAATTGCAACAATCTGATCACTCTCACTCGCCACTTGCTAACAGCTAAAAGTCTCAGCACCATTTTTTTTCAGCTTCATTTTTCTTTAGTACTCCAAGCTGTGGGGCCATGTCGTCACGCGCCGGGCGAGGGCGAGACGAGACGGCGATGGTGGCCGCCTCTGCACGCGCCGCGTCGACGCGGTGACGGGAAGGGAAAGGCCCGCGCGGGGCGACCGAGGCGTACCCGCCTCGCCAAGCCGATCGGGCGAGGCAACCAAACCAACCAACCAGCGGCGTGACGGCGCCGGCGACGTCACCGTGCCGACACCGGGGCCGGCCATCCCCGCGGCCACCGCCGACCTTTTGTCTCCGGCGGACTCCGGCGCCGTCGTCTTACGTGGCGCGCCGTGGAAAGCCCAACCTTTCCTGAATTCTAATCCTGGGCGTGACGACGACGACCTTTGCGGCCTGCTCGGGCGAACGCTTGCTATTGCTAGCTATAGGTAGGGTCGTAGGGACGTGGCCTATCTCTTGCGGTGCCGGGCGTTGGTCAATGGCTCGCTCCACCGCCGCGGCAGCGGGCTGGCTGTTTTAAAAACGCCAGCACGAGGACACGACGGGCGTTTGTTAAACCGAAGCGTCCGTGCAGCTCAGAGAGCTGACTCGTTTGTTTAATCGAGCTTCCTTGACCTTCGTGAGAGCCCCGCGGTTGACGATGGCGAGCTCTGCGAATCCCTGCGACGTGCGAGATGGAGCAAGGCTGGAGTATCGATCGAACGGGCCGACGTGGATCCCTGCGGCCGAGGAATCGCAAGCCAGCCCTTGCGTGCGCGGTCATCCGAACGGCGGTGGGCGGCGGACGCCGCCACTCCTCCCGTCCCGTCCAGGGGGCCGTGGCTCCAGGCCGGCCACCGGCCCTGACCTGACCTCACCTGACGGCCGCCGCGCGCGCGTCCCGTCGCGNGCGCCGTGGCGTGGCGTGCACCGCCGCCAATCATTTCGCTTTGCGTCTTCGTGTGCGTGAACGAACGCCGCGGGGCTACTCGTGGTAGGTCACGGGGAGACAGCGACCCGCCATACAGCCATACACGCACGCGTCGCGTTCTCTCTGTTTTTATCCCCATGGCTTTCCGCGTACGTGTACGGCCCAGATTCACCGCGGCGCCGCACGGGTGCTCCGTGTACCGCACGCCCGTGCCCAAGCGTGCGTACCATGGGGGCGGCCTCCTGCACAATGTTAAGTTTACGATCGCCCGTTACTTTCTGTTCTCCCGGTCGATCCGACCGCGTCCGTCGCGATGAAAACAAAAACGCGCCGCGTCCGTCGCGATGAAAAGAAAAACGCGCGCCGCCCGCGAGACGCGCGTCTCAGGCCCAGCGTGCGCGCGGCCCAGTTCCCCGCTCCGCATCCCCCGCCCCGGCCCAGTTCCCTTTCCGCCTTCTCTTCCCAAAAAACCGCCTTGTAGTTGTGGAAACCGCTCCCCCTCCGCACGCCTTCGGTTTCCAGGTCTTCCCCGCTCTCATTCGAACGAACTCGAAGGCTCTCTCTTCCTCCTCCTCCGCGGCGGGCGATTGATGCGCCGGAGCCTTGTCCGCCGTTGTCGCCGTCCTCCGGACGCTGCTGGTTCTCCTCCGGGCGGTGGAGACCATCCGCAGCAGGTTAATTCCTCCGTTCTTCGCCTCCTTGCAATCGATTGTGCATGTATTGGTGTTTTTCCTGTTCATCCATCGGTCGCTAGGGTTTGGCAGTTGTTTGATTTGTGGTCGGATGAAGTAGTATTGTATATTGGCGGCGAGAATGCATCTGTATTCAGCAGCACAGGGGCTTGCAGTTTTACCGAACATTGTGGTTTAATCGATTTGACATTGTGCATGTATTGGGGTTTTTCCTGTTCATCCATCGGTCGCTATGGTTTGGCAGTTGTTTGATTTGTGGTCGGATGAAGTAGTATTGTATATTGGCGACGAGAATGCATTTGTATTCAGCAGCACAGCAGAACATTGTGGTTTTAGGTTTGTGTAGTTGGATGAACTGAGGGGTGGGTTGGTGGTGGATGTGACATGTTTGTTTCAATTAATCCCCGGGACTGGCACTATTAGTGTTTTAGATATGTAATTTCAGTTGTATTTTGAAAAATGCAGATTAGGTTTAATTATGTGGCTGGGTTTAAGAAAAAACCCCTGTTCTGTGTTATGTTTGATATTATTGATTTTGATTCACAATGTTCTGTTCTTAGATTGCTATGGATGATGAGGATAATCATTCGGAAGAGAGTGCCTCAGGCAGTGAAGGAAAAAGCTCAAAATCTTCATCAATGGTAATTTGAACTTAAAACAGGGTGTTTGTTCTTCATATTGATATATGTTTGAACCTATGTTATTATTTCCCATTTGCAGAGATGTGAAGATAATTCTGGAAATGACAGTGGTGGAAGTAATTATTCAAGACGCAGGAAGGCTACGGTATGTTCTTCATAGTGATATATGTTTTTGAATTTAAGTTTGACAATAAGATATACATTATAATTTTTGCAATTAAAGTTTTCATGTTAAGTTTTTGGTGTAAATTTTATGCTGTAACATTGTATATAAATTTTTTACCAATTTAATTTCTGTAAGCTTTTTGTGTAAGTTTTTTATCAATATGTTTAGAAGAGCAGTGGTCATTACAATATTTAGTTTGTCTAGTTGCAGTTTGTTTTTGAATTTAAGTTTGATAATAAGATATTCCTCATAATTTTTGCATTAACTTTTGCAAATAAAGTTTTCATGTTAAGCTTTTGGTGTGACTTTTATGCTGTAAGCTTGCATAAAAGTTTGAACTGTAATGTTTATATATCTTTTTGTATATTTAGTTTGTCATAGTAGTTTCTGAACTAATGTATGCCTATAACATTACAGTTTGAACTTGTTAGTTTTCATAGAAAGTTTGACATAATGTTTTTCTTGTAACATTTCCTATGTTTTATTTTTTTCCTTTGTAGCGCTTTACTTCTCAGTTTTCAATTCAGAAGATGTCTAAGCTGATTGCAGAATTGACTCCTCAACAAAGAGAACTTGTTAACATGTCAGGGTTTGGTTCTCTTCTATCTCTCAACTGCAGTTCTTTGCCAAATCCTACCATTATTTGGCTTGCTCGTCATTATGACAGCAAGTCCAGGTCTTTTAAGCTCGGTGGTAGTAGCTTTAAGATTGATATAGTTACAGTCCATCAAATCCTTGGAATCCCATATGGTGGTAGGAAGGTTCCTAAGACTCCTTCACCTCATGCAAAGGCCATTGTTCTTAGAGATACAAATTCAAAGAAAGCTGCTAAGATTGAGGATCTCACAAAATTGATAACTGAAGATTTGGTTGGAGATAAGGAGGATCTCACAAAATTGATAACTGAAGATTTGGTTGGAGATAAGTTTCTTAGAATATTCCTTCTTATCACCCTTGGTATTTTCCTTTGCCCTTCTAGCAATGCTAGTGTTAGTTCCCATTATTATGAGGGAATTGCTGTTGTAAGAGACATCAAAGAATATAATTGGAATGGTGCTGTTTGTGACTTCCTTCACAACGGATTGGTTAGCTTCGAAAAGAACTCTCAGAAAGGAAACAACAGTGGTATTGCAACACTTGCTGGTTGCCTATATGTGCTAGTGGTGAGTGCTCTTTGTAATTTTTTCCGTTGCAAGTACCTTCCTATTTCGCTTGTTCATTGCTACCAAATTTGTAGTTGCTAATATGCTGCATTCAATTTATATCTTTGTTCTTTTATGTGAAATCAGGGTGCTTATTATGATTATTTGGCTATGCCTCAAGATATTGATCCGGATACAATTCCGCGTATCCGTGTTTGGAATGATGAAGCCTTTGCTGCAGCTAAAGAACTTGAGTCGAATCTAGATGAAGTGCAGGTTGATATTCATATTATTGTTTTTTATTTAATTAATATTAGTGCTACTTGTTTTTGTAATGAGAATTATTATTTTTTTTCCAATGTGTAGTTCAAACCTGTCGAGGAAACTTTGTTTCTCAAAGAGAAAATAGATCCTGCAAATTATCGTGGCTACAGCCTTTCGGAGAGATTTGAAGATGAAGCTCCAGTAAGTTATTATGTTGATACTACAACTCCTGTTTTTTTATCTAAAGCATTTTTAATGTTGTCATCCTTGTTTCAGCAATCAAATGCTGGTTTCGGAACTCCAACTGCATGCAGAACTCGTTCACCTGGAGCACATGCAACACAACCTGATCATATCAATGTTCAGTCTGCTCAAAGATTCATGCCCGCTTCAAGTCAGTCCTCTGTTAGAGTATTGTGTGGTCAAGTTTTACATCCTGAGGTGGATGCATTCATAAAATCTAACATAGGATCTGGTGTGCAAGAACATGTAAGTATACTATTTTTTGTTCCATATATATTTTTGTCAATTATTGAATGATTTCAGTCTGAATTATTATTTAATTTTTTGTAGGTACTGCAGGAAATCAACAATATGTGCCTGTCTTTCTTCAAGGATTCTGTTCAGGAATTTGTAAGATCCATTGAGCCTGTATTGGTTATGCAGTCCTGTGATATGGTAAAATCATATTTGCGTGGAAAGCAGCAACCAAGTACTGACCCCGTGCAAGGAGGTCACAGAAGTGGTCCAAGCCCACCACCTCGTCAAGATCGTAATTCACCTCCTGGTCCTGCTCCCAATGCTGATGGCAGTGAGGGACATAATACTACTACAGGCACAACAAATCAACAGTTGGCGGGTGATGGACCATCAGCAGGACACGGCACATTTCCTGCAATCCCACCATTTCCTGAAGATCCTAATTTACCCCGTGGTGGCCAACGCAATGTTGATGAACGTGAGGTACACAATGGAAGAACAGGACCGGTCGATGAAGAGGTGGCAGCTACTGGAGTGTCAGTAACAGACGGTAGAATTGGTCGAAGTCCACCATCTAGTGCAAATCTTGATTCAACTCCTGGTGGCCAATGCAGTGCTCTTGACTGTGAGGTTCAGAATGCAAACACAGGAGAAACCGATCAAGAGGTGTCAGGTGCTGGAGCATCAATAGGACACGACATTCAAGTTGATAATGAAGATGGACCCAGCGGACCTTAAGGTGATGATCTTTTGGGAGGCACACCACCTATAGATGTAAATGATGGTCAAAGCATGAACAGCGACAACATTTCAAGAAAAATCACCTCAGAAACTTCATCTGAAAACATGGAAACAATTTGCACCGGTTGTGGTTTACAGATTGAGGATGCCTGCACACACACATGTGTGTCTGCTGCAAATGAAGAACAGACAATGAAGGCTGTGTCACCCACATCTAAGCTTATCAATGAGATTATAAAAGATGTGGACAACATTGCAATTGTGGTTAATGATGAGGGTTCTACAGTTAAAACCATTCCTGGTGCAGATGGCAGTTCTTCTGCTGCAAAAGTTATTGTTGACAGCAAATCAGCTAGTGAAACTGCCAGTTTTATTGATGCTGCAGCTTCCCCAACAGAAAATATCAAGTCGACCTTTCAAACCGATAGGAATGAAGATATTCCACCTTCACCAGCTGCTAAAAGAGCTATCAGTTTCACAGAAAAGGTTGCCGTCGATTCTTTGTCATCGCCAGTGAATAAGTTGAAATCTTTTTCGTCTGTTCCGACAGGGAGTGATGCCGAGCATACTCATAGTGGTGGAGACAATACTTCTAGTGGAAGGTCAAACAACAATTCTGCAGGAAATGTTTCTGGTCCAAAGCAAACTGATGCTGCACATCAGAAAAAACTCTCTGCTCTTGGACACAAGAAGCGTGCGCTGAGAGCACCAACAAAACTTAAATAAAATGTGAAGCCCAAGCCTGTCAAGATTGCTTTATCTGCTCTTGAATTAGAGATATATCATCTTGGAACTAAAAGGACTGATGCTTCTAACCATTAGTAAGTGTTTATCTTGCTATGTTATTTATGTTTTTTTATTACTAATTTTTTATTAATTTTTTTGAAAATGTTTGCAGTAGATACGAGGAATGAAACTTAATGTGATTTATTTTGTTTATGGTTGCAGTACTGTTTGCTGTGATATTGGTCGCATGTCTATCAGATTGAAAGAGTTTGGAGACACTATGCGGCCGAAGAAATGGGTTGGTGATTTTGTTATGAATGTGTATGCTGAGGCTTTAGCCTTTGACCAGAAAGAACTTGTAAATCCTAATCCAAAGAAGATTTTCCTGACGTCATTTGAAGTTGTAAGTCATTTTTTCCTTAACATTTGTACATATGTTTTTTGCCTGTTCAAACTTGTATTGCGATAAAAATATTTGGACATAAGTTGTCTGACAAAGTTATGTACATAAGTTCAGTAGATAAGTATTTTCTAACCTTAAATTTTGTTGAAAAATTTTGCACATAAGTTATTCTGTTAAGTTTGATACATGACTTTGTAAAACAAGTTATTAATGTCAAAAATAAGTTATATATAAAAGTTGGATGTACTACTTGTTAGTAATAGATTTGTTATTACTTTCGTATATGAAGTATAAATGTAGTGACTGTCCTTTTATGATTTAATTTTTGTTATTAATAGCATCTGTCGATATACACATGGTTGATTACAGAGATGTTTTTTTAAATTTTTTTAATGTTTTCACACACTTAAACCAGGACAAAATGAAAATTGATGGAGTTGAGCTTCAGATTATCACGGATTGCTTGTCTGCTCGCCGCATCGGTCTCCCTCTAAATGAAGTTGATATGGTCAGTTAACATTTATGTTATTAATTATTTTTATTTATTTATTCATAAATTAAGTGTAATAATATGAATTAACTATGCTGTGGTTTTATTATAATTTATGTAAAAAAACAGATAATGATTCCCATTCTGAGTGGAGGTCATTGGTGGTTGCTTGTGGCTAACATTCGAGACCATAGATTTGATGTGCTAAGCCATTGGTGTTTTCAGATGAAGAGCGTACATTAACATCAATTGTTGTAAGTTCATAAATGAAGTTCAAATTCGTTTGACATTATGTTGTGAGCATGAATAATTTTTAGTTTTATATCCTTGTCTTTTATGTTTGCTGTACAACATGCAGAGAGATAACTTTGTCAGGGCTTTCCGAGAAATTTATGGATCTATAACAAACTTGCCATTTGATGACTTCCCAATTGCTGTTCAGGATGCTCCACAGCAGAGTACATTGTAAGATGTTAAGATTATAAAAATGGCCTGGTTTAGTTCGCGCAATTTACTGTAGCAAAACTAAATCGAAGATTAGGAGGACTAAACATGATCTAATTATAAAACTAATTATACGGATGGACGGGAAATCGCGAGACGAATCTATTAAGCCTAATTAATCCGTCATTAGAGATTGTTTACTGTAGCACGACGTTGTCTAATCATGGCCAAATTAGGCTCATTAGATTCGTCTCGCAAAGTTAGGGGCGTTATGGAATGTGTTTTGTCATTAACTCACGTTTAGTACTTCATGCATGCAAGATTCCCTTTGATGAATAGTGAAGTTGGATGAATAGTGAAGTTTGTTGTAGGAACTAAACAAGGCCAATATTACACTGACATCAGTTTTGTTATGCATTAAAAACATTACATGATATTACAATTCTGATTACATCAATTGTTTATGTTATTTACTTGGCTTTGCAGGGACGACTGTGGCATATTTGTAATGAAGTTCATGGCATCATGGGATGGAAGGAAAGTCTGCGACATTGATAATGTATGGTTTTTAAAAATGCAGCACACTTATAGAATTTAGAACTGTAGGAAGTTATTGGTTTGGATATTTTTGTATTCTGCTAAAGAACTCCAAAATGTTTTGGTTTTCAGGATGACATCTACCAGCACAGAGTTCAGATAAGTAATTACTTGCTCACCCATATGGCAAACAAGTATGTTCTACCAAGAATACAGTCCTTGCTGAGAAAAGAAGGTTAGTTTTATAACTAACATTCCTAATGCTTTTCCAATTGCTGCTGTTATCATTTACATAACTGAACGATAAAATCAATGTTTGCGAACAATAAATATGTTTAAGGCTAGTTGAATATAAAACATGTGTCTATATAATTGGCTCAATTGACAGATGTAATTTGTGCTTCTTTTCCTGTTGAGAAGTTGTCCTGCTCCTTTCCTGTCTCTTTTCCTTTTGATTGTATAGTGAACATTGCATCATGACCAGCACTCTTGTTAATCATTTGTCCATGTCCAGTGCTGTTCTTCACCAAAGCCTATATGTTTATATATCATGCAAAACAAATTTGTGATGTGTCAGTTTATTTGTTGCTTTAAAAATTGAAATTAAATAACCATGTCATTCACAACTTCATGAAGAACTAAAAAAAAGCTGGCTATTCTGTCGTACCTGTGGAATTTGTTGTATCTTCCCAATTTCTGGGCATGCTTTTTTGTCATGGCCTGCTTGCCTGCACTGCGAACATCTCCTAATTGTTTGTTTCTTTGGCTGTTCATTCTTTTATTTTTTTGCTCTCATTTGACAAGCTACCTTTTCCCCTGTGATTAGTTTTCGCATTGTGTCCTTTTTCTTTTTTTACAACCCTCTGAGGGTCCTTGTATGCATTCGTCTCTTCTGTCGCCCCACTTACCACCTGCGTTTCCGTTAAGTTACTGCCTACATGTGCACCCAGATTGTTTGTGCTAGTGCTTGTATTTATAGATTCAGTTATTTTCTGTTGCAATTCAGCAAATCCTTTCTCAAACATTTCCACTGCCTCCTTGTTTGATGCTATGCTTGTACAGAATTGTGATATGTTTGCCATCATTAGGCAGTACTGTACTCCATCATTAGCCTTAGTTCCACCCATAACTAGATCTTGTGTTGCTGCAAGAGACACATCATTGTCTGCAGCTTTAGTCCATCTGTATCTGATAAAGTTCTCAGGCATTTTTTCCAAATCCATCCTATCTGCAATCTTTAGGACGTGACAGCAATGGATTCCATCTCTTGCTAGTTTCCTACATGAGCAGATGAATGTGTTCTTGTCCTCACTAACTTCAACTAAGTATGAAGATTTGTGAAACTCTGCATTGTCGTAATCTCTTTTTCTGTTCACCTCATAAAACTCTGCATTGTGAAACTCTGCATTGTGAAACTCTGTATTGTGAAACTCTGCATTGTAAAACTCTGCATTGTGAAACTCTGCATTGTCGTAATCTCTTTTTCTGTTCACCTCAGACACGCCATATGCTGTGCTGCTTCTGAATTCTAGCTGAATTTTTCTGAATATTGCGTTAGTGTATTTAGCTGCCGCATCTTGTTCGAGACCACTGTAAGACCACTGGTTTGGGTCTGCATCTTGTTCGAGACCACTGTAAGACCACTGGTTAGGGTCTTTGACCTCAGAAGTGTACCTGCACCTATCCAGAACTGACATATCTTTCTCTTGTATAGTTTCATATGCACTGAAGAAGTTAACAATTGTGTCCTTGTGGGCTACATAGCCTTTGAACATTGAATTGGTGCTTTCACTACGACCCGTTGTGCTAGAGAAAGGATAGAAACAATCCATAAAATATGCTGGGACCCAGTAATTTCTAATGTTGTACAAATAGTTCAGTTTGTTATTTGTGCGAGCATTGTACGTGTCGATTACTTCATTCCACCTTCTTTCAAACTCTCCTGGGGTGAAAGAGTCTTCAACAGCATGCTTTAGTGCTTCATACATGCCTTTCCGTGCTTTGAAAAATGCATACAGTTTCTCTTTGAGGACTTTCATTATATGCCAATAACAGAATCTTCGGACAGACTCTGGAAATTTTGAGTCCAGTGCATTTCCGATTGCTTGATCCTGATCTGTAATTATGCTTGATGGTTTTTTCCCATTGTTGGTAACTAGGAAGCTATCAAATAACCACTCAAATGTTTTTGCCATTTGGTCTTTTAACAAAGCACAACCAAACAACACTGTCTTGGCATGGTTGTTTACTCCTACGATTGGTGCGAAGGGCATGTCATATACGTTTGTACTGAATGTAGTGTCAAAAGACACGTAATCACCATAGAGTTTGTAGTTTGTTCTTCCGATAGCATCTGTCCAGAACACGCTCTGCACTCTGTTATCTTCATCTGTTTGCATGCTGTAGTAAAAACCTGGTATTTTCTTCTGTCTATCTTTGAAAATTTCTATAAGCTCTGTCACATCCTTATTCATGTGCTTCAAGTTCTCTTGTGTTCTTATGTTGGTCACATCTTTTGCATCAAATCCTATTGCCCTCAAGTGGCCACGCAATAATCTGAAGATAGACATTACTGTTCTAGGCTGGACTCTGCTGTCTTGCAGTATCTCAATAAATCTTTTCTCACTTGGTGTCATATTCTTATGGCATTTCATAAATCTGACAAGCCGAAGTGATGGGGCTAGTTCATGGTTATGTTCCAAATGTACTGCAGTTACTTTCCACAGACTTGTTTCTAGCTTGACACGCATCAAGACCTTGCAGTCTGTTCTTATTATAACATTTGATCTCTTTTTCCTTCCTGGCTCATCATTTAGAATGCCTTTTCCTTGGCGGTTGCAGACAAATACTTGTGTATCCACCAGACCAGTCAATCTGGACTTGTATGTACTGTCTCTTCTTATTGCAAAACCATGTTTTCTAGCATATAACTTAAAGAAATGAAAAGCTTCCTCCCTTGTTCTGAACGTCATTCCAACCTCTGGCTTGTTGGCATTCTGAATCTCATGAAGTGTTGGATATTTCCCCCCTCAAACATATTATCCATCTCAATTTCTTCATGTGTTAGCTCCTTTGGAGTTAGCATATCATCAGTAATTTGTATGTCATCATTAGTTTTTTCTTGCATAGTCAGTCCGTCACCTATCTCAACAGCACCCTCAGAAAGTACCTGTGACAGTTTAAAATTTTTGAATTAAAAAATTAGTTGTGTTGTGTATTATTTTCGTATATGCTCTATTACATCAACAACGAATCTGCCATTATTGGTTTTTCCTTACATACGTACCAGTGGTTCATGTGAATCATCATCATCTCTCTGATTGTTGCATTCTGATGGTCTCTGATGTGTGCAGCTTGCTTCATCAACACAACTCTCTTCAGCTATTTCTGCTGGTTGCTGAAGAATCCAAACATTTTGTTTTATGTTTGTGAATAAAATTTAATATCAAAATTTTCCCCTTCTGAGGTTAAACAGAAGCCAATAGAAATATATTCTCACCTCATTAAGGTCAAAACCAGTAACTGTCATGTCAAGGCCTCTTTGGATTGCATTTTGCACTTCTTTTAAAACCTTTTCAGTTGGTCCCCCTTCTGCTCTCAGCATTTCTTCAACTTTGCCCAATGCTTCATTGCGCTCAGCTTCTCTTCTTGCAAATATTCTTTTGGTAAATGACGGCAAGAACATCATATATTTTTCATCAATTTGTTTTGTTGTGAAGTGATATTTGTGTTTCATGTGATATTTGCGATTTTTCCTTTAACTTGCTATATTAAAAAAAAATTAGAAATCATACCTCTGTAAATCTTTGTGCTACAGTTTCAGTAGCAACATATCGCTTTGCACAGGTAGTTTGACTTTGATCATTTCCACTGGTGTAGTCCCCGATGATCTCATTCAAATGGCTTCTGCATTGAATTCCCACCATGTTTTCTGGCAGCTGCTCATGATGTAGGAAAGATTGTTCAAGTTATTTCAATGTTTATTTATAATTTCTTGTTACTGTTTGCAGAAAAATATCAAAGAAGGGAAAAGAGCCATCGAAAAAGAAATTGAAGGAAAGCCGTCTACAATAAGTTGTGTAGTTCCCTCTGGCGTTGCAGTGGTCTTGTTTTGCAGTAAATTTTTTTAAAAAACAAGGCTGTACTACGTTCTACAAACAATTACCTCGTGCATGCTTTGCTTGGCACATGTGTTAGATTGGAATCGAAAGTGGAACATGTTGCCAGACAAATAAGCAGTGTGTAGTATGGGTATAAAGAAGAACCTGTTTGGATTATGTTGTGTTGATGAGGCTTCTTGTCGAACTGGATCACGCATCCATTCTTGCAGATCTTTTCTGGTTTTTCCCCTTTTTTTTCCACGATTTTTAATGGAGCTCACAGATCTGCCCTAGCCGCCAACAATGGTGGATGGCGGCGGCTGCGGAGTGGAGAAGAAGATGGGGTGGTTGGGCGGATGGATGGTTCGGTGGTTGGTGCGCGCAGCGACACGGGAGCAGGTGCACATGCTGTCCTGTCCTGGGTCCACACATACCGACCCATCTCCGCATATGCATTCTATCTGATTGGTTCACGATTTTTTTTATTCCGATCGTGGATCACATTGATTACCTATTCTCTTTTGTACAACTTTAATATAAATTTTATATAAAACTTTTATATAAACTTTGCACGTGAAGTTTTATATAAAACATCAAACAACAACTTTTGTCCTAAACTTTAACGCAAAACTTTGTATGAAAACTTTTACGTTAAACCTTTGCGCAAAACACTGCCCATGAATTTTTATGCAAATCTTTATATAAACCTTTGTGCAAACTATGTTAAGTGTTTTTATGTTTTGGTGTCCAATGAACTGGTTTTTGTCCAGGGTAATTGGGCGACTCTGTCCTATCGGATTGATAAGTATGTTTTTGGATTTTGGGTTGGCCTTGTACACCGTACGATAAAAGGCTAAATTGTTTTGTTTTCAGTCCCCCTGCCATAGAAACTTGACCTGGTTAGGGTTTAGGGTTGTTGGGGCCGACTCTGTCCTATCGGGTTCAGAAAGATATTTGGTGCTTGAGGCGGCCATATAACCCCTGCCATACAAGTATAAATCTCTTCAGCTTTGGTCCCCCTGCCATAGAAGGTTGAACTGGTTAGGGTTTAGGGTTGTTGGGGCCGACTCTGTCCTATCGGGTTCAGAAAGATGTTTGGTGCTTGGGACGGCCATGTAACCCCTGCCATACAAGTTGTGACATCCTGGCCCAAGGCTTAATAGGATTGATAGAATACTCATACCAACAAGTTGCAACTTCTTTTCCGGGAGCTCATCTCGAAAGAACTTCGAGGTTAAGCGTGCTTGGCCTGGAGCAATTTCGGGATGGGTGACCGACCGGGAAGTCCTTCCCGGGTGCGCATGAGTGAGGACAAAGTGCGCAGAAAAGACTTGTGTTGGTCTGTGAGGAGATTCTCGAGGTCCTAGAGAGCTGCCAGACGTAAGCGGGCCCGGACCCGGAGGGTCGGGACGTTACAATTGGTATCAGAGCCGACTCTCGCGGTTTCACGGGCGCGTGGGGTCGCAGTTGCGCAGGCATGGTGCGCATGGCTGGTGTGAGCCCAGAGTGGTCACACAGCATGGCACATGCGCTGGCACTGGGCACACGGACGTGGCCAAGAGAGGACGTTCCTGGCTTGGGGTTGACCGACGAGGACGTCGGTCTTCTAAGAGGGGGAGGATGTGACATCCTGGCCCAAGGCTTAATAGGATTGATAGAATACTCATACCAACAAGTTGCAACTTCTTTTCCGGGAGCTCATCTCGAAAGAACTCTGAGGTTAAGCGTGCTTGGCCTGGAGCAATTTCGGGATGGGTGACCGACCGGGAAGTCCTTCCCGGGTGCGCATGAGTGAGGACAAAGTGCGCAGAAAAGACTTGTGTTGGTCTGTGAGGAGATTCTCGAGGTCCTAGAGAGCTGCCAGGCGTAAGCGGGCCCGGACCCGGGGGGTCGGGACGTTACACAAGTGTAAATTTCTTCAACTTTGGTCCCCCTGCCATAGAAGGTTGACCTAGTTAGGGTTTAGGGTTGTTGGGGGCGACTCTGTCCTATCGGGTTCAGAAAGATGTTTGGTGCTTGGGACGGCCATGTAACCCCTGCCATACAAGTATAAATTTCTTCAGCTTTGGTCCCCCTGCCATAGAAGGTTGAACTGGTTAGGGTTTAGGGTTGTTGGGGCCGACTCTGTCCTATCGGGTTCAGAAAGATGTTTGGTGCTTGTGACGGCCATGTAACCCCTGCCATACAAGTATAAATTTCTTCTGTTTTGTTACCCTGCCATAGAAGGTTGAACTGGTTAGGGATTAGGGTTGTTGCGGGGCGACTCCTTCCTATTGGGTGCAGAAGGATTTTTTGGGTTTTGTTCGGCTATTTATCCCCTGCCATATAAGGTTTATTTGCTTTGGTTTCAGTCCCCTGCCATAAAAGGCATAACTAGTTAGTGTTTTGGGTTATTGGGGGCGACTCCATCCTTTCGAGTTCAGAAGGATGTTTGGTGTTTGTGACGACCATGTATCCCTTGCCATATAAGCATAAATCCTTCAGCTTTGGTTCCCCTGTTGTACAATTTTGAACTGGTTAGTGTTAAGGGTTGTTGGCTGCAACTCCTTCCTATTGGGTATAACTATTTTTTGCAGTTTGGTCCGTCCATGTATCCCGTTATACTGAGGGTAAAGCTGCTAGTTCAAACGTTTGCTGTATGAGTTACCAATTGAAAAGATATGTCTCAAAGTTGTATGATAAGTTATGTACGTAAACTTCCATTTACCGCTTTAAAGCTGTACATAAAAGTTTTTTGTAAAAGATTTTCTGAAAACATTTGTTTACCTAGTAGAAGTTTTGTTCAAAAAACTGAACTTTTGCATTGAAAGTTATGTGAAATTCGAAAAACTTGTGTAAGTAATATTTGTATTATATTGTAGTTTTGAAAGTTAGTTCAGTTTATATTTTTACAAAATTTTGTATTACTTTTATTTTTTACGTGCCCAGCGATGGGGGAGCAGGTGATATTGGGGAGGTGTATCCATGTCCGGACATGCATACGTTTTTTTCTTCTTGTACCAGGTGATTAATTTGGCACTTTTATGTTAAGATTTTTTAAAAAGTTTAACAGAAAAGTTTTTTGTAAACGTTTAACCCAAGTTTGTATGTTTAACTTGTACATTAAAAATTTTAATGTATTTTTTTGCATTATTAGTTTGGCTGGCTAGCAGCAATTTTCCTAAGTTCATGTGTCCGTAGTTTGTAAAGCATAAAGATCGCTTAACTATTTCTTGATGCTGCTGCTTGCCTTGTTGCCGTCATTATGCCAATGTGGTGTCACACATCCATACAGAAACGACATCTCAGATACTTGAACAAATTAAACAGAATTGAAACATATTGCAAGAGTTGGACATCTCAGAATAATTAGGATAACTGGTAAACATCGGACATTATTTATTCAGCAGCTACATATATAGGATAACTGGATCACTTTTGATTAAAAATCTACAACCGCTACCAGACGGCACATCTTACATCTTGCTGATAGCGTAGGTAACGCAGCCGCTGAATCGCCGCGTCCAGAGGTCGAACTCGTGACGGATTCGGCATTCGGCGCTGCAGTACCCGGACGACACATCTCACATCTTGCTGACAGCGTAGGTAACACGGTCGCTGAATCGCCGCGTCCAGAGGTCGAACTCGTGACGGATTCGGCATTCGGCGCTGCAGTACCGAACGATGAAGCCGCCCTCCGGCCCGTAACGCCTGCATTCCGCCCATGTGCGGACGTGGTGATCTTCGACGATCAGGTCCGGCGGGTCGTCGCGGTAAGGAAGCCGGAACCGGTGAGCAGTTGAATGCAGGTCGTCGAGGACCCAGGCGCGCAGCCGTGCCAGGCCGCGATTCTCCCACCTGCCGTCCTTGTTCGACGGGCCGCCGCAGATTCCATGGAGGAGCGCCAGGGCTTCAGTGTCCACCGGGTTGCTGCGGTACCGCAGCATCGCCAACAAGTATGCCGCCGTGGAGTAACCGGCGACAGAGGCCTGAGTGAGTAGCGCGAACCCGTCGGCGCATTTCCGCTTCGTCATCATCCTCTGCATCCCATCGAAGTATATGGCCCTCGGATGATTCGCTTGCTGGAAGCGCTTCTCGAAGCGCACCCTGACATCGAGCCAGCAAGTCCGGCATTGGTGAAGCATCTGACGAAACGACAGACGTAGGATCACCTCGGGGGAGTCGCAGATTCGGCGGAATGTGGTGCAGACTTGACGAAGCTTGAGATATTCTATCACCGCCCGTCCCTCGCCGCCCGTCTGGATGTATCTGATGACGATGCGGGCGACGAGATCTTCCGGCAGTAGGAGAAGCAAGAATGTCGTCGCGGCACGGGGATGCGTCATGGCGTCTTCTCTACGCCTGATCCTTCTCCGTGAGCAGGAGGCCTCGATCATGTCGACGTCCATTTTTTGTGATTTGTTTTCAAAAGCGTCAACAGTACCAGGAGGCCGTCCCATTCTTAAATACATGGTAGGTTCGCGTCTATTCGCGTGTCAACCGCCGACGATCCGGTGCCGTATTCCTGTGAAGCAGTGCGACGATTCGTATACGAGCCGCCGGTTGACGATTCGTCTTTCGAGGTCATTATTTTTTAGGCAAAACTTGTGAGCTAAACTTTGGCGATAAAGTTTTACGTAGGTGTTGTTATTTTTTCCTCCACTTTTATTCTTTTTTCCTTTATTATCTTTTTTCCTACCGCACACATTTATTGTTTGAGAGGACACTGAATCGGACCATTGACACACAATAGTTTTAATACGCATGTTAGTTTCTATCAGTGAGAATTCTATTGTCTTTGGTTCTTTATCTGCCTGTACTGTTGTTGTAGTGTTGCTCTTGGAGGGGGGTGTAGTCTGTCTCTTGTTTTGTAATGTTGCTGCTGCTTTTCAAATATGCTCCAAAACTGCCGATGTGAATATGAAATAAAAAAATGCAAAAAAATGGACCTCTTGGTTTGTTCCTTTATGAAGCAATCCACGGTATCAGTGTTGAGTGAACCCTAACCCCAAACCGTGATGATGCAGAGATCGGCGATTTCAAATTCTACTGAAATTACTCGAATCCCCTGTTAACTGATAGCAATTCGGAAAAAAAGATAGAAACATCATTGTGGGCCACATTGAATCTCAACCCTGTTGTGGGCTTGGCCCGGAACGTTCCGTGTCCGCCTCTCGATCCTCGTGGAGCTAGCGGCCCACAGGATCCGAGTGATCCGTTCCCAACTCTTCCTTGACCTCCCACTCCTCTTCCATTAACGCCACTGACATGTGGCCTCTGGCGCCGACCACGGTCTCCGGGCCCACATGTCATGAGCAGAAACCTCTTTTTGCACGTGCAATGTGTCTAGCGGCGCGGTGCCTGACCCACCGCTTCTTCTTCCTCCTGTCCTTCCCTTTCTCCTCCCCTCTCCTCAACACCACCACACCACACCACCGCCGCCCCCATCTATTGCAAGCTTGCGATTGCGAGAGGAGGAGAAGGGTAGGGCAGGGGAGGGGAGCCAGCGCGGAACCCTAATTGCCTCCGTCGGCTGCTAACAGGTGCGCCGCTTCCTTCTCGTCCGCCCCCATCTCTGCCTGTTCATTCTCCTTTAAATACGGGCATTTCTAGCTGTGTCGGCTGCGTGCTGCTGCGTCCGCCGATTCGAGGTTCGTTTCTCGCCGCTCTCCGGCAGCATTTCCGGCCATTGCCTTACGCTTGGTATAATTGACTTTATCTCGCGTGTAGTAGATAATTGACTTTTTTTTTACCTGGCAACATAAGTTCAGTAGGAACATTAGAAATTTTTATTAGTCATATCTCTGGCAGTACAAAAAGCATGGCATACAGCATAAGAGATACACTGGTCTTTATCTCTACCTATAACTAAGAAATATGCAAATCTGTTGAAAGGTTTTAAATTCTGGGTTTAAGATACATATTTTTGTACAGATATTTTTCAACATGAAGGATTACGCTGCTGAAGAAGATCTTTGCAATATCAGTTCCACAAATGATAAGGTAAAAGGTTTTGGCATATTACATTTCGATTGTAGCTTTATATTTGCTCTGTAAATTTTATTTGTCACAAAACTCTTTGTTAATTGTTTCAGTTCAATTTTTTTTGCAGCAATTTACAACAAAACTTTCTTTGCGGAAATTTATTTCTATTGCAAGGAAGTTAAGTCCAAAACAGATTGATCTTGTCAAGAGTGTGGGTTTTCATCATCTTCTGGATTTACATTGCAATATCGTACCTAAGAATCTTATCATTTGGCTAGTGGACCACTTTCATGTACCTAGTAGGTCAGTTGTATTACCCACTGGTTACAAGTTCAGTTTGTCACCTCTAATGATGCATCAGATTCTTGGTATTCCCATTGGAGGATTCCCACTTCCTAAATTATGTGATGAAAGTACAAAGAATCTTGTTTCCACCGAAACCAAATGCAACGGGAATCACCCAACTATAAATGAGCTGATGACCTTGATCACAGAAGATCTTGTGGGGGATGAGTTCAAAAGGATTTTCAGCCTTTTCACTATTACGTGCTTTCTCTGCCCCACGAGCAATGAATCTTGCAGTGCTGAGTTTTATGCTGCTATTTTCAACCCACAGAACATCATCTCTTATGACTGGTCTAGTATTGTCCTTGACAAATTGGTAGAAGGCATTTTAAAGTTCCAGAATGCAAGAAGCAAATGCTCAACAGCTGCACTTGGTGGATGCTTGTTTTCTCTCATGGTGGCTATTAGTTATTTTTTCTTTTATACATATGGGTATATATATTTTCTTGTGTGCCTTGATTTTTTGTCATATGTTTGGTTCTATGTTATATCTGATGGTTCTATGTTTCATATTTTTTCAGATTTGTTACTTAGAACTGTTGGATATATCCGAACTTTCCCTACCAACATCTTTACCAAGGATTAGTGTCTGGACAACAGAAAATGTAATGGCATTCATTGATATGGACAAAATTGATGATGATGCAACATTGTTTGGCCGATCACCCGTGAGAATCTATTTTCCTGTTATTTATTCTTAGTATATCTTATTACAAATGGTTTATTTCATACCATTCTCATGTTGTTTTCATGTTTTTAACCAGATGAGGCCTATGAACAATTCCCCTTTTAGGATGGTAAACCTGACGGAACGTATATATATTGACACGAGGGCTGATATAAAGGAAAGGCTTGAATCAGCTCTGCCTGGTGAACACTTTGTTAATGTAAGTGCAGAATTCATTTGATGTCTTTTTTATATTCTTTTGTCAGTTTGAAAACATATTGTACTGCAATCATGTGACGATTGTTTTTTTGTTTACTAACATGAATTCAAATTTTATGTTTTATGTACCACAGACTAGGTCTATTCTTGAGGAATCATACAGACAGAGTCTGTTGGACTACATCTCAGCTACAAAGCCAATCTTAATATCTCAGATCATGACAACTGCAAATATGATACATGCTTCTGAAGAAAGTAAGTTGCACAGTTTGAGCAATGATTTTATATCAAGTTGCAAGTTAAAATCTGTTGCTCGAAACATTGAATCAAGAACAACCTGTGACATGAAAGATGCCAGAGCTGTATCGTCCGAGTTATCACTAGATATTCCTATTGCACCTGAACAAACATTACCACCTTCTTCAACATCAAAAGAATCCATCAGTGCAACCATATCTCCGAATCAGTTAGAGGTAGAGCCATCTGCACAACCGTTTTTTCAACTCCAGGTGCCTGACATTATGGACAACGAGCCTGATGTGAAGGAAATTTTTGAGAGTTTTCTTGTTAAGCTTGATCCAATCAGCATGCACAGTGAGTTTGAGAAGCCAGATGAATCGTTGCTCAAAGATATATATGACGTATCCCCAATATATTACGATGTTGTATCTGCAGCTGAGGGAGAATCATCTGATTTGAATTCACTGACATACTCTCTTGCTGGCTTAACGACATCTGCACTAGAATTGAAGCCTTCTTTAGAACAAGTTAATGTTAAGGTTCTTGATTTTTTGGCACAAGATACAACAAAGTGCATTGAAAAGGACATTCAATTAGTCCAAACTTCAGAATCAGTTTTGTCAATCAAAAAGAGGCCTCTGCAACCTGTGTGTCGTTATGATCCTCTGGTAAGTGCCGTACAAATAATCGGCAGTTTAAAGCAAAGCACATCAGTATCTTGTGCAACTGACAGTAAGCAGTCCGCACATGAGTTGAAGAAGGAAAGGATTGCTGTGAGAAAGAAGAAGCTAAAGATTGAGGGAAACACGAGACCTCTTCCACATGATTTAGCAGTCCAACAGAACTGTTTTGTGTCAATTGATCACCAGAATGACACTCAACTACATACACAGGAAATTCATTCTGATAACCTTGAAAATGTATTCTTATCAGTGCCTGCAATACCTGCACAAGTGAACATTGACCTAATGTTTGATGAAGTGCAGAACTCAACATTGCCTGCAACGGCCTCGAGTAGTCCACAAGTCAACAGTTCATCAATGAATGAAGCACACAATAGCTTTGAAGAAACCAGCAACATCGGCAGCAGGACGTAGAACCTAGGTGAGGATGATGTATGGGATGAAGACCTAATAAGTCAGCTGGATGAATCGGTAGCAGCAGCTTTGAGCTCTCAGCAAACAGTAGAAGCTAATAAGATCCCATTAAGGCCTACTGTTTACTGCCATGTTTTCATATCCAAGCCTGTTGAAAGAGCAGTTCACCAATACATTGTGAACACCATTCCTGGTCCGCCCCCTGCAAGAAGGTATGCAATATTTATTACAGTATGATCTATAATAATTTTTTTGTTGTTTTGTATCCATACCTCAGTAATGTAATTACAAGTTTTTTGCTTTCTCAGTCCCAGAATAATCAGAATTGCCAAGAAAAACTGGGTTGATCATCGCACTTTTGGGTTGTCAATGCAAGTTTATGGATCTATATCACAACATGTAATCAATATTATGGGAGTTGCTGTGATGGAAGAACAGTTCACAAAGCACTTCCGCAACTTGCTGCCTAAAGAAGAATGGGCAAAGCTAGTAGTATATTCAGATATTGCTGTAAGTAAAGTTTCTCAAATTGTGCTCATACCTTCAATTTTTTACATATAAATTTGCATACAATATTTTATTAGGTAACAGCACAATGTTTTGTTGTCTTTTTACTTAACAAACTTTCACATAATTTTTTCCACATTTAGTTTGCTGTAAGCTTTTCATATAACTTTAGACATACAAGTGTTATAAGGCTGTTGTAACCTTTCTTTATAAAGTTTTTGAAATAAAATTCTTAGCTGTTACTTTTTGCTTCATCATTATGATGTATCGTTGAGTATAGTTTTTTTGTATGGTTTGTATATTATATATGTGCACTCATTTTTGCTATGGTTCCTACAAACTTTGTTAGAGTGACCTGCAGTACCGTGATATGGATCCTTCTGTTATCTCGAAAAGTTTTACTGAGGCACAGCTTGGATTTAGATTGGATTTTGCAGATTTGGTATGCCTTTATGTTTTTCCTCTAAATTTGTTATCAAATTCACTTTATTCATGTGCTTGCAATCTCACGTCTTGTATATTTCTAGGTCTTTCTTCCTCTCTGCATTCAGAACTATTGGTATCTGGTCGTAGCTAACTTCAGGCACAGACGCTTTGAAGTAATTTGCCCTTTCAAAGATACTGAAATTGCAAGGAACGATGCTTTGAATGTTGTTGCCAACTTCAAGAATATGTTTAAAGCTGTCCACAGCCGATCTGCAACAGTCCAAATTTACAACATGCCAATTGTTGTTGCAAGTGTTTGCAATTACGATAACCAGTTGAGTTCTGTTTCTTGTTTTTGTTCTTTTGTTTTTTTTCCTAATATACTTTTCTGTTCATATGACTGGTTTCAAACATTTTCGACATGTTTGAATAGGAATGATAGCGGTGTATTTGTCCTTCAACTTTTGCTTGGATATGATGGCAACACACATTTCTATTTTAGACAAGTATGTCTATCTTCATATGTCTTCCTTTTTTTGCATTAACATTAATTCATGAACAAAACTTATCATATTTTCCTGATTTATACAGCCTCATGCTAAGCCACTACGCGAATCGATAACATATTACTTGTGCACTCATGAGGAGAATGAGATTGTGCCACCCAATGTTAAAGAGATCTTAAAACACCATGTGAGTACTTTTGTGTATTGTTGGGTGATTGTAATCTTAACATTGTGTGTTGGTACTTGCATCTCTGTAATGAATGTGCTTTCCAAAAATTTAACAATGTTCCTCTTTATGTATTGTACAGGGTATAACACTTGACAGCTTTGCACCAAGGACGGATAGGAATAGCAGGTCTAGTTGAAAAGAGAGCAAAATGCAACTCTGCTTGTGTGTTTTAATGAAAAGTTTTGTGTAAAAGTTTTATCATAAGTTATGTGCTGGAAGTTTTATGTAAAAGTTGTCTACGAAAGTTTGATATTAAACATATGGATGAAAATAGTTTGTTAGATACCTAAAGGAAAAAATATTTATGAAACTTAGCTGCACTTAAATAAACTTTTGTGTTACAAAGTTGTTGGAAAATATGTGTGTTCAATTGTTTTTCAAAAAAATCGAAAACTTTTTTACGAAGTTTTGCACCAATTTTTTTTATTTGTAAAATGTATTATTTTTGTTTGAAAATCACTTTTCTTCCCCCCCCCCAATTTCTACTCCCAGTTTTCCCCCATCCCGAATGATTTCGCTTCTTGAAAAGAGAGCACGGCAAAAGCGCGCAGAAAGAAAATGGCGGGAGAAAAAAACGCGAAAAAAAAGCTGCGCGGAAAGGGAATGGCGGAGCGCGCGGGGGAAAAAAAGAAAAACATCGTCGCGTCGCGCAGAAAGGGAATGGCGCGCGCGCGCGAGAAAAAGTAAACGGCATCGTTTAGCTGTCCGGAAATCGACCGGACGTTCCTTTCCCACCGGGCGACCGTAAATTAGATGGTCCGGACCTCCTGACAGATCTTGGTTTCTTTCATAGCCCCTGCGTTTTGTTCGCACCTACTGATCGATGCAAAGATAGAAATGTTGCGAGTTATAAATCGACTAATAAATAAACTTACCAGGACACATTAGAATGTCATTTTACGTAACTAAGTATGAGAAATACTAGTAAAGTAGAGTGACATGATGCCATCGTAATTAATCTGCCAATGCGAACATGCTTACAGGCAGCAGATGTTGATCTCTTCAACAATGGGCAGTATCCACATCCGAAGAAAAAAATTAAACTGAAAAAAAAAACATGACGGTGGTATATCTGGTGCCACTGTTCCTTCCCTGATCCCCCAACAGGCCAACACCCAGCCAGGCCAGGCACCTGAGATGTGAGATGCATCAGGCGTGGAGGACACGGGAGGGACAGCGGCTGGTGGCTGGCCATTTCGGATCCAAGTCAGCAGCGCCCCAGAGCTCGGGGGACAGATGACAGATCCCTGAGCCTCACAGCTCAACATGTCTCCGCTTCATGTCCATGGAGGCATTGCCATCGACGGAATCTCCTGCACGCGCCCAAGGCTTCCCATGTTTGTAGCTGGATTTCTCGTTTTAGGATCTGCTGCGCTCAGAGTTCATCAAGATGCGATCTTGAGATCTAGTATTGGTATTCTCTGCTATGCTTTTGTTCATTTGCTGTAATAGTCTGTACACTGTGAGCTGACAAAATTGCTCGCCTGTCTTTACCCTAGACGACACACCCCTGCCTGAAGTCCTGAATCATAACTGAAAAAAATACTACTAATTGGTCGTTTGCTCCTTGTAGGTTAACGAGATGTATCATCGTCAGAGCTCCTGTGAGTAACACTGTCACAGTCTGCTCTAGCTCAACATGAGAAGAAATTTTAAACAGGGTCAAGAGATAGATGGGGACATGGAGATCGAATCGGCTAGATCTCTGAATATTTTTCTGCCCCGTTCTGAACCCCAGTAAAGTGGTGTGAGCAAGAAGCTCACGTGGGACACACGTGCGCCGAGAAAAGCCGAAGGCGCCAATAGGCTCTTCTCTTTTTTTTTTCCCAGGAGGTTCTTCGAGCTCGCATCCAGGGACATGCATGGGATATACCTGCACTGTGAATCAAGGTTGTCAGTATCGGGATACTAGGTAGTATCGTTTTTTGTCTGATAGTATCGGATCGTAGAATCATATCGTAGTATCGGGATACTATCAAATTATACATAATACATATTTTATATAAAATTTGTAATATATTATGTAGATTGAGGCCAATAATGTCTATTTTGGTTAATTAAATTGACTGTTTACAAATTTATGTGCTCTAATTAACATTATATTCAATACATCTTATCTCAAATAATATTTTATAGACATTAAATTATTTAAAAAATCATTTATATCAGTTATTCTGTGGTATCGTAGGATCGTAATATTGGGATACTACGAAATTTCATGTAGGATCATGTGGAACTTTTACGTAGGATCGGAATACTATGAAAATTAAGATACTTGATGGGATCGGTATCGTTTTGTCCGGATAGGATCGTAGTATCGTAAGATACTACAATACGTATCGGGATACTGACAACCGTGCTGTTCGGTTGGCTGGCGGCCGGTGGCTGGTGCTGATTTGTTGTGAGAGAAAAGTACTGCTGGCTGGCTGGTGGCTGGTGGCTGATGCTGATTTGTTGTGAGAGAAAAGTACTGCTGGCTGGTGGCTGATAAGCCAACCGAACAGGGGTAGGTCGTTGGAGGACGGAAGGGGATCGCTCTTGCTCCCTAGTCCATACATACTCATGCTTGATTACTTATAAGGTGTACCTCATTCACGATCCTTTTCACCCCAATGATTTGGGACTATATTTAGCACTAAAGCAGTGATTACACCTTACTGTTCTTGTTCAATGCCTACTCTTCTAACAGAAGCCAGCAAATTAATTGCGGTTTAGTATTAATAAAGAAGAATAAATAGAGAGAAACAACAGAACAACACCCCGCCACAAAATCAAACGTCCAACCCACACAACGAAGATGACCATGGAACAACCACTCCAAAGGGGGAAAACAAAAGGCAACGCCACCACAGCAGCGAATGCAAACATTCAAGTTAATCTGTTAGAAGCAGTGGGAAGGAGAAGAAGAACAGATCGGGGATCAGGAGAAATAAGCGGAAGAACACGAGAGAGAGAGAGTTCGGAGGACGGCCGACGAGGTCGCCTTCGAGTAGTTGGTTTCAGATAGTGAATAGTTCCTACCAATCTCCATACAAGAGTTTACTCATATACGCACGCAACTCCCAGACACACGCGCTCGGATCACACAGCGACGGCCTCGTCCCACTCTGGGCCCGCGAGCCTTACATTTCTTCTCTTGGGCCGAGTCGAATGGCGAGGCCCATTAACTGGCAGCTCCTGGATATGCTCCTCTTGTGCTTCAGTGCTAACACCTCCCCCTGCTTTACTTGCTGATTGTCCCCAAACAGCAGCATTCGGAAACTGTTGGTGTAAAGCTTCCTGATCTTCCCATGTAGACAGTGACGAGAGGCATGTTAGTCCACTTGACAAGTACCTGAGTGTGACGGCGAACACCACGCATCATGGACCTTTTTTGCAAGATCTTCTCAGGAAAGCTCCATTTGTAAGAATGATCAGGCAACAGAGGAGTGACTTCCTGATTAGTACCCACCAACTTTTTCAACTGGGACACATGAAAAACTGGATGCACCAGGGAAGATTCTGGTAACTTCAGCTTGTAGGCAACAGATCCAATCCTGGACAGCACCTGAAATGGACCAAAAAATTTGAAAGCCAGCTTCTGATTAGACCTTGGTGCTAAAGAAGATTGGACATATGGTTGAGCCTTGACAAACACCCAATCTCCTATTGCAAAAACTCTTTCAGATCTCTTCTTGTCAGCTTGCTTCTTCATACGGTCCTTGGCTCTAATCAAGTGTTGACGGACCAGATCAGTCATCAAGCGACGTTCTTGGAGCCACTATGAAAGATCTGATGTGTCCACTGCTTGCTCAACAGACAACCCAAAATGCCGCGGTTCATGCCCATAGAGCACCACAAATGGAGACTTGCCAATAGCAGAATGCACACTAGTGTTATACCAAAATTCAGCCAGTGCGATCCACTGACTCCAAGTCGCTGGACAGGCATGGACAAAACACCTCAAAAACGTTTCCATACATTGATTTACCCTCTCCGTTTGTCCATCGGACTGCGGATGATAAGCTGAGCTCATTTGCAATTTCACATCAGCTAGCCTGAATAACTCCCTCCATAAGTTACTAGTGAAGATCCTGTCCCTATCAGAGACAATCACAGCCGGCAAGCCATGTAACTTGTAAACTTGGTTATGAAATACCTTGGCCACCGCTGCAGCAGTAAATGGATGACGTAAAGGAAGAAAATGAGCATACTTGGAGAAGGAATCCACTACAACCAGCACACAATTGAAACCTCCAGATGTTGGTAAGCCTTCCACAAAATCCATGGTGATGATTTCCCAAGACATTGAAGGCACTGGCAAGGGTTGTAGCAATCCAGGCATTTTAGACCTGTCTGGTTTTGCTTGCTGGCACACAACACAAGCCTGCACAAATTTATGGACTGCCAACTTCATGCCTGTCCACGCAAACAGTTGCTTCAAACACCTATAGGTAACTGGCACCCCAGAGTGTCCACCTACAGCAGAGTTATGCAAGGCTGACATAATGTCTAATTGCAACGCCTCGTCAGTGCCCAACCAAATTCTTCCCTTGTACCAAAGCAACCCGTCTTTGAGCACAAACCCAGGCACCGCATTCCCATCAACTGCCAGCTTAGCTATCAACGATTGCACGTGCTTGTCCTCCTGGTAGGACTGCAGGACCTTATCCAACCATTGTGGTGAACTTGAAGAGATCGCCATGCATTCTTCTGTAGGTCCCCTCTTTCTAGATAAAGCATCTGCGGCCTTATTCTCACTCCCTTGCTTATAAATCACTTTATATTGTAAACCCAGCAATTTGGTGAAAACCTTTTGCTGCCACACAGTATGCAACCGTTGTTCAGTCAACTGGACTAAGCTTTTCTGATCTGTATAGATATGAAACTCTCCGTACTGCAAGTAATGTCTCCATTGGTCCACAGCAGCCAATATTGCCATATACTCTTTTTCGTAAGTTGACAACCCTCTTGATCTAGGTCCCAAGGCCTTACTAAAATATGCTAAAGGATGACCATTTTGTATCAATACTGCCCCGATGCCGGTGCCACTAGCATCTGTCTCGATACAAAAGGGCAAGGAAAAATCAGGCAATGCCAGAACGGGAGCAGAGCTCAACAAATTCTTCAAGGTTTGAAATGTTGTCTGTTGGTCAGCAGTCCAAATGAAAAGGGCTCCTTTCTTGAGCAGCTCAGTAAGCGGCTTCGCAATGATCCCAAAATTCCTCACAAACTTCCTATAGTACCCTGCTAGGCCTAGAAACCCCCGCAGCTCCTTAACTGACACAGGAGCAGGCCATTCCTTCACAGCAGAAATTTTTGCCGGATCAGTTGCAACACCATCCTTACTAATGACATGCCCCAAATACTGGAACTGTCGCTGTGCGAAGGTGCACTTGGATAGCTTCACTTTCCAGTTATCCTTCTCCAATAACTGTAGAACCAGTTTGACATGCTCCACATGTTCCTCCAGAGTTTTACTGTATATCAAAATGTCATAAAAAACAAAACACATTTGCGAAGCAAGGAGGCGAGGGTAGTGTTCATGGCCTTCTGGAAGGTGGCTGGAGCACCAGCTAAACCAAAAGCCATCACTCTAAACTCATAATGCCCTGAATGTGTTTGAAACGCGGTCTTATGAGCATCAACGGGATTCATGCGCACTTGATGATAACCTGCAGTGAGATCAAGGCTTGAAAACCAGCTAGCTTGCCCCAACTCATCCAAGAAATCATCAATTAAAGGCACTGAGTATTTGCATTTCCTGGTGATGGCATTGAGATGTCTAAAGTCTACACAAAACCTCCAGGTCTTGTCCTTCTTCTTCACCAACAACACTGAAGAGGAGAAAGCACTGGAACTATGTTGGATGATTCCTTCCTGTAACATCACCACAATTTGCCTTTCAATTTCATCTTTAATAGCTGGTGGGTATCTATACGGCCTCACAGACACCGGAGTAGCTCCTTCAATTAATGGAATGCTGTGATCACACTCTCTAGCAGGAGGAAGGCCTTGGGGAGCAGCAAATACATGAGCATATTCTTCTAACAACTCAGATAATGCAGGAGGAATCTGCAGTTGCTCAGCCCTTTCTGGTGTTATCAACACAGCACAAACTTCAACCACAGCCCCATGAGGCAGTTCTGGTAATAGTCCCTGGATCAAGGAAGTACCTCCCTGGTAAGGAATTGCCATCCATCTCTGCTCCCAGTGGACCTTCATAGGACTGTACCTTTCAAGCCAATCCATTCCCACTATCATCCCATAGTGACTCAAGGGCAGAATTTTGAGGTCAGAATGAAAAGTGCAACCCTGAACAGACCACTCAGCATTAGGAATGTATGTGTTGCACATTACTCTTCCACCATCAGCTACCTGCACCGCCACAGCTTGTTGAAGAGGAATAACTCCTTCCACAGAAGAGGCCAACTGAGTACTGAGAAAGGAATGAGAGCTTCCAGAATCAACCAAAATCAACACTTCTTGACCCTGAACAGCACCAGTTAACTGCATGGATTTAGATCCAGCCACACCAGACAGAGCAGCCAAAGAGAGCATCATCAGGTGTTCTTCTGCAACACTATGATTCATTAAAGTACTGTCACTATCCTCATCCACCTGAAGCAATTCCCAAACTTCCTGAAGAGCATGAAGCTGAACTGATTCAGGACAGGTGTGACCTCGGCTCCACTTCTCAGCACACTTCATGCACAGCCCTTTTGCACGGCGATAGGAGCGAAGAGCAGCCAGCTTCTCATCAAAACCCTTCTGCCTAACAGCTTCCCTAGTACGATCACTGAACTGAGGAGTAGCAGCCTTCTCTGTCTTGGGTGGTGCCGGCAATGGCAGAGCCCCTCTTGTTGGAAGCTTAGACTGCTGAAAGAATTCAGAGCGCCTATATTCTTTCTTCTTGTCAGAATCTGCCACCTCCTCCTGCAACAAGGCCAGGACACAAGCAGTATCCAAATCCGGTGGTCGTTGCATAATTACAGCAGATCTAAGATCATTCAACCCATCGATAAAACACATAGTATAAAACAGGGGATCAGTTTGGGACTCATAGGCAGTAAGTTGATCTACTAACTCGGAAAACTTCTCAATATATTCAGCTACTGTACTCAACTGTTTTATGTGAAACAGTTGGCGTATGAGTAACTCATGATGATCTTTACCAAATCTGTCTAAAAGCATTCTAGAAAACTCCTCCCAAGTAGCATGCCTTAACTTTTTCTCAACAGATTGTAACCAGCGCCCAGTGGAAAGAGAAAAATGCATGGAAGCTACCTTAATCCACCTAGAAGGCTCTACCTCATACAACTCAAAGTAATCTTCACATCTACTCAACCACAGTTTAGGGTTATCTCCCTCAAACCAAGGAAATTGAAGTTTAGGCAGTCGACCAATACTACCACCACTACTGTGAGATTCAATGCGACGAGGTGGAGGGAACACGGGAGGATTGAAAGTGAACTTGGGCGGATCTGAGGGCATACCCTTGCCCGGGGAATGCGTATGGGTGAAAACCGACCCCAACACATTCTCCCGGAGTTGAGGATCAACGCGGCGCCCTCAGGGCCGTCGGCCGGGTTACCGGCAGGTGGAGTCGCCGCGGCCGACCCGGGCTTGGTGAGGATCCCCGCCGATGTGGCAGGGGCTGAATCGAGCACCACTCGATTCACCGTCTTGCGTAGAGCTCCCAACTCGGTGCGCATGTCGTCGATGGAGGCGTCGACCTTGGGCTTCCAATCGTCGAACACCTTGGCTGCATCTTCCATCGACGCGAATCGGTCGCCCAACGAGCGCTCCACGCCATCGATCCGCTCCGTGAGCGAATGTTTCAGACTATCCACGGACGCAGCCACCGCTTGACCTCATCGAGGATAAGCTTGAGATTTGGATCCATGGCTCCTAATTCTTTGCGAAATCGGGTAAAGTGGTTATGAGAAATCTGGTGCGGATCCAGGACGCGGTGTCTCTGATACCACTATGTTAGAAGCAGTGGGAAGGAGAAGAAGAACAGATCGGGGATCAGGAGAAATAAGCGGAAGAACACGAGAGAGAGAGTTCGGAGGACGGCCGACGAGGTCGCCTTCGAGTAGTTGGTTTCAGATACTGAATAGTTCCTACCAATCTCCATACAAGAGTTTACTCATATACGCACGCAACTCCCAGACACACGCGCTCGGATCACACAGCGACGGCCTCGTCCCACTCTGGGCCCGCGAGCCTTACATTTCTTCTCTTGGGCCGAGTCGAATGGCGAGGCCCATTAACTGGCAGCTCCTGGATATGCTCCTCTTGTGCTTCAGTGCTAACATAATCTTCCATAGTGAGGCGTAGGGGAACATGCATGCTAGGATTTGCTCGGTTTTAATCCCCTCCCCAAGGGATTGGAGGGGTTTGAGGAGGTTTTTGATTTAATCCCTCTAACTCTCTTTAATCCCAAATCCGAGCTCGTAGTTTCACAAACATATCACGGACTCAAAAGCGCAAAGTTAGCGGTAATTCTAGCATAGTGTGCACATTTAGCTGCAAAACCATCTCTTTTAGGCACCCCAAACATGCCCTCGGATCTCAATGTCAGAAATGAGAAAGTTCATGGCAATTCACGGGGACTTGCATTGTGCTTGTGCCTTGGTCTCCGTATAAAATCTGGCCAAGTCCGAGGTAGTTTCACTTCGTCAGTTGTTAGGTGTCATCGGGCACAAACTGATGATGAAAAGCCAAGCAAATGTTGCCCATCCAGCGATACAAACCGGCAGCCCCTACCGAGTCCAATAAGCATCGATCGGCGCGCAGCTTCGTTGAGCATTTGCATGCTCTTCCATGAGCCCTATCAACCTTGTTCTTGGTCTTTGCAGGCAGTGAGCCACCAACCCTTGCAAGGCTGTGCAAGCCGTGTTTAATTGAACGCCGAAAAAATTTGCAAAAGAGAATCTTTCTTGCATGAAGTACTGAATGAAGTCTATTTGTAAAACCTCTTCACGGATGAGCGTAACTTTCCGAGACGAATCTAATGAGCCTAATTAATCCATGATTTGCTACAGTGATGCTACCGTAACTATTTTCTAATCATCCTTTAATCATGCGGTCAAAGGCCTCATTAGATTCGTCTCGGAAATTTACTAGAGGTTGTGGAGGTAGTTTTATAAACTGACATTATTTAATACCCTTAATTAGTGATCAAAGATGCATTTAATACCCTGCAAATTTTTTCGGCCTCCAACTAGCTCGAGTTGTCTCGGAAATGGCATCCGATCAGCTGCTTCTGCTGACGAGAGAATTTATTTGTTAATGTTCTTCGGCGAGGGTGTTCAGAGTTTAAAACGATTGTGCACAGATGGATGCGACCCCGGGGCACAAGATACTGCAAGCCATGTGGCTCCACGTCTGCATGCATGGGCGCATGGCCGTCTGAACTGCGAAGTGGCTGGTGTGGAATCCCTGTTCTGACCTTGGATGTCCCCCTCGCGCAGTACATGGTGCTTGGAATGCAGAGATGCTCCGTGTTTAGATGGAGCGTGAAATTTTTTTCACCCTCCTTTAACCATTAATTAAGGGTATTAAATAAAATCAGTTTACAAAACTACCTCCACAATCTCCTGGCAAATTCGCGAGGCGAATCTAATGAGGCCTTTGACCACACGATTAGAGGATGATTACTGTAGCATTACTGTTGCAAATCATGGATTAATTAGGCTCATTAGATTCGTCGCGCAAAGTTGCACTCATCTGTGAAAAGGTTTTGTAAATAGACTTCATTTAGTACTCCATGCATGCGAGATTCTTTTTTGCAAAATTTTTTCAACCTCCATGTGAACACGATGAGATTGCTGCATCAGAAACTCTTCCCACGGATTTAGGACAATACTAAATTACTACAAAATTTCCAAACTAAATTACCTCCGTTTCTAACATAGGTAATTAATATTGTTTTGTTCTAAATTACACTTCTCCAACTTAACGAAAATTATTTAAAATATACCAACATCTATATTCTATAGTCACTACAGCGATAATCCGGACGGCCCATCTTCATCCAAGAACACGCCTTTGCAGAAATAATTGCCCGGCGAATCGATCACCAGCAATTTATCAAGGGGAGCTCTCGCGTTCTCGCTTTTCCCCTCTGTCGCCAATATTGGCGTGGCTCGCGTGTTGCCATTTCTGTCCTACAGGAACCGGCGAATATGTGCGAAGCTAGCGTGAGACGGGGGTGTTCGTGAGGAATATGGTGGATGCGGATGCCGCCTGTTCCTTTTTGATGTAAGAAGATGCAGATGCTTGATGCTTGTTCCGGCCTTTGATGGCTCCTGGATATGCTGGCCTTCCGGACGCTGATAAAAAAAGGCTCCAGAACTTTCTGCTGCTGCCTTTTCCTGTTCTGATGTCAGGATAAAGCCACCCCGTGTGGCTGCTCGACGCGAGTCGTGGCCAGAATTGTGTTCCTCTCGTCAGTTCCTCGCGACTCGGCGCGTCATAGCACGTCATAATTTACTTTTCAAAAAAAAAACCCCAGCACGTCATAATATTCGCAATCGCAAGTGCCTCTTTTGTTTTTCTTTTTTTTTTGAAACTTCTTTTGTTTTTCTTGGGATGATGGTATTCGCAAGTTCTGGCCTTCTTTTGTTTTTCAAATGCAAAGTTCTCCTTTGCTCGCTGGGGAGAAGGACATGGTCGCAGCCAGCTATCAATGTCTTGGTGTCATTTTCAAGATTGGGCCCAAATCTTGTTGGCACTAAAGGCCTATCCAAACTTATCCGGGCCATCAAATTGAGCCCAGAAAGGTATCACCCACCAGACTGAAATGCATGGAGGCCAAGCCCAAGACTAGTTGCAACCCGCTTGGCGATTTAGGTAGCATCAAAGCCCAGGCCCACTTGCAATCCGCTTGTCAAATTTTAGGCCCATAAAAGCACAACCATCGGACAGACGGCCCATAAAAGCACAACCATCGGACAAACAGCCCATAAGGCCCACTCCGATATCCGGAGCCGTAACGCTTCCACCTTATCCCTCGGACACGGGGCCGCCGCCGCCGCGTCCGATTACGGAGGAACCGAGTGGAGCCACCCGGGCGCCGCAAGCGAGATGGAGGCCGGCCTGCGGCTGCGCGCGCTCGGCCGCCGTTACTACTGCGGCGGATTCAAAGGCGGCGGCCTCGCGCCCGCTCGGCGGAGCCGCGTGGGCACGGTCTCCTGCTCCCCTGCCTTCTGCTCCCGTGCGTGGCGAGAGCTTTGCCCCCCTTCAGCGCGGTTCCTTCGCGGCGTCTCTCTAACGTGTCTGCGCTTGTTTTGGTTGCAGTCGCTGCGAGTGGAAATGGAAATGGCAATGGCGCCGCGGTTGGCCCCGTGGGTAGCGGCGTGGAGGTGGCGTGTGCCAAAAGGATGCTTCATGTCGTGCTCGTTTCGCCGCTGGTAACTGCCTCTCCGCCTCTGTTTCTGTGGCCGGTTGCAAGGTACCGGTATGAGTTACTAGTTAGGATCTGGGGCTGTGAATGACTCAGGGTCTGTGAGCATGTGCTATATCTATCTTCTGATGGTGGTCGATTGGTGATTGTGAGTGTTAATTATTGGCATTGCTAATTCCTGTAATTCATGTTTTCTTTCAAGCATCCTAAGCTCAGTTTTACAGTCAAGTAGAATAGAATTTGATCAGCTGCTTCGATTTTATCCTAAGCTCAAATTGTTACTACACACCTGCTGAATGGAGGTGCACTGTGTAGTAAATCCTGACAGTGATACTACTTTGCTCCCTGGAAACTAGGGAAGTGAATCACTATTTCACATTTAGCATGTACACACTAACGCTGATGGGTTGATTGTTTGGGTTAAATCTGTCACTGAATTTTGGATGACCATACTTTGTAGATCCCAGGAAATACTGGGTCCATTGCAAGGACATGTGCTGCATCTGCAGTAGGCCTGCATCTTGTCGGGGTAAGGTTAGTGTTATTTGCTGTTTTCGTTGTTGCGTTCTTAAGCAAAGAGGACATTGGACAACATCAATAAGTTGTCATCATCAATAAGTTGTCATCTTTGTTGCCATGTATTGTCATCCATCTGGAGTGTTGTGCTCACTGAATTTCTCTCTCTCTCCAGCCATTAGGTTTCAAGGTAGATGACACGAAATTGAAGCGTGCAGGATTGGATTATTGGCCGTATCCTTTTGTTGGATCTAAGCTATCAACTATTTATATTATACTCAATATATGAATTGCTTAATTATACTCACTATATGAATTGCAAAGTGCTAAATCTTCAGAGCACAGATTATTGACAGAACTCCCCCATTCAAATGTATATTTTCTATCCCTTTCTCAAACATCAATTTGCTATCTTAAATACTACCACTAAGATATGTTGTTGTCAAGATTCATGACTCCTGGGATGACTTCCGTGATTATTTCATGAAGCAGGTACCACAATTTTTATGTCCTCCTGTCGATATAGTTTCTGAATAAATTCTAGCTTTGTTTAATGTTATTGTTTACATTAGGAAGGAGAAAAAAGGCTGTTGGCATTTACCAAAAGAGGAACAAGCATTCATTCAGTAAGCAAGCATGTTATACTTGTATCGAACCCTTGTTCACACTACTAGTATTTTTATTATCCAGAAATAGCATGAATTAATGACGATTTGTACTGGAAGACATTGAATTGATCTCATCTCCTTATTTTTTGTATAGACATATAGTAAATCTGTAACACGGATTCTTTATATAATATATGATCAGTAGGGGTTCCCCTCCTGTTGCTTCAAAAAAAAAGCACGGATTCTTTATCGGTTGCTTGACTTGTATTCATATGTTGGCCTAGGATTTCAAATACAAGCCAGGGGACTGGCTAGTCTTTGGTTCTGAAACAAAAGGATTGCCTCCACAAGCCCTTGAGGATTGCTGTAGGGAAAGCCTTGGTGGTGGAACCGTCCGAATTCCCATGGTGGAAACCTATGTCCGGTGCCTGAATCTCTCAGTCAGCGTTGGAATTGCTCTGTATGAAGCAGCCAGACAGCTAAACTACGAACAGCTCCAGTATCAGCCTGAGCTCCCGGAGGAAGCTCAGGGACTATTCCCAGCAGAGGATATTTATGCATGAAACCTTTTGTCCAAGAACAATGTGATAGGTATAGCAAGAAGAGACTATTGTTTCTGAACTGAACACGTCGAAAAGTTTTTCTACTATTTTGCTGCCACGCAAGAGCATATGATTGAGCTGGAGGACCACACGGGATTCTGTTGCAAATTCAGCAAACCGATTCTTTGGCCCTGTTTAATTTCCTCAACTATCCAAAGTCACTAAAAAATTTTCACACTGACAACCGTACCTCCTCTCACAGAACACGCTTTTCAATACAAAATTTTTTACTATTTTTCATCGACTCACTGAAATTAAACACCTCCTTAGTCGAGGTGCCCTTCACATGCCCATTCAAAATGTGTACTGGACTTGCCGGCTCTACGAAAGAACCGTGTTAGTTTTTATAAACCTGAAGTCAGAAGATTATTAGAGGCCATGTTTAGTTCCACCCTAAACTTCAAACTTCACTATTCATCAAAGGGAATCTTACATGTATGGAGTAGTAAACGTGTGTTAATGACAAAACCCATTCCATAACCCTTGGGTAACTTCGCGAGACGAATCTAATGAGCCTAATTAGGCCATAATTAGACAACGTCGTGCTACAGTAAACAATTCAATGATTGGAGATGCATTGGGAATTGAAAAAGTAGAGAGGGGATACGTAGTTCAATACGTTGCCTTTTGATTGAATTGGTGCATTTTCGTGAATTTTAACAGGGCCTTAATTGCAATTAGATGCTGCGTTCTGTTGCGTCTGTTGAAGTTGAGGGGGTGTTTACTTCACCCCATTTTGCAAAATATACACGCGTTGGGTCACGTGTATAGTGAGAAAAAATATATTGAAAAGCGTGCGTAATGCAAAATTTTGGAGAATGTGGCTTGGGAGGTTGGTGCGGAAACTTTACTGCTATTCAAAACTTGTCTGTGTCACGCAGCTCACAGGTCAAATAGTCCACTATCTGTAGCTTGTCCTCGTCCAGTGAAATTATTGGGCCATCACCTGATCTGGAGGTTTATAAATGTTAGCCCATCAACTGCGACCCGTTGTTTTATGTGAACACTTGAGCAGCACAGCACAGTAGCATTCTGAATCCAGAAAATAACATTCGAATTTTTCGAGTTGCGTTGGTACTATTCAGGTGGTATAGCCGTGTAGATGTGCGACGTAGGGGTGTTCAATTGGGTGAAAAAATTTTGGTGAAAAATTTTGCAAGAGAATCTTACCATTTAGGAGTACTAAATGTAGACTAATAATAAAACTAATTATAGATCTCGCCTGGAAATCGCGAGACGAATCTAATGATGGTAATTAATCCATGATTAGTGAATGTTTAGCGGATGGTTACTGTAGCATCACTGTTGCAAATCATGACCTAATTAGGCTCATTAGATTCGTCTCGAAAAGTTACCTGTGGGTTATGGAATGGATTTTATCATTAACACACGTTTACTCCATGTATGTAAGATTCTTTTGGAAAAAATTTTGGTGGAAATTTTTTGGAGGAATTGAACACCCCCGTAGTATATGGGATGATTGCATTGCGAGGTTCTAAGAGGGAATTACTTGACACAACTAGACTCACTCAAGATGGCAAACGATGATGCTTAGGGTTGGATCCTACCACCAGCCTTCATGATGGCATCTATGATATGCCCATCCAGCAGGCCAACTTTAATTGAGAATCCAAAGTTGACAAACACGTGAAGGAATCGTTAAACATTCTAATGAACATGGGAAACCATTTGCACGTAGATTCATCAGCACATATAATGTAAGTATGTAACCCTCAAAAGTGACATAAAAAGAGGCTGGAAATGACCACTGGTAGATGGCATAGTAGCTTGACATTTCACAGTAGCGAGGTACCAACCTCTAAACAGATTTGATTATAGTGATGGTTGTTCATGAGCCACATCTACAAGCAGAAAAGACATGTTTAGTTCTACTCTTTGGAATTGTGTAGAACTTTTTTTTAACAAACTCAAACAGAATGTGAACCTATCCCCAGGGTTTTTTTTACCGGACCGGTAGCGGCTACCGCCGGCCACCGGTAGCGGCTAACCGGCCCGGTTTGATCGGAAACCGGTAGAAACCGAACAAATTCAAATTCCAAATTCAAATGGCTAGTTCAATCGGTTTCGAACGGTAAGCCGGCCGGATTGACCATAAGCCGGCCGGTTAGGGCGGTAAGCCGGTCGGTTAGGGCGGTAAGCCGGTCAGTTTGGGTCCAAAAAATGGCGAGGTCATTCGGTTTCGGTCGGTAAAAAAAACCATGATGATGGCCACAAATACATACAAACATCCATACATAATAATAATAATTGTGCATAGAAATAATTGTGCATAGAAAATGACCACAAATACATACAAACATCCATACATAATAATAATTGTGCATAGAAATAGATCAACGGTAGTATTGCCTAGCCATTTCATACTCGGCGGTGGACATCACATTCAAACCTTGCCTTAGAAGCAGCTCAGCTTTGTAGTCTTGCCAAGTTTGGCCCGTCCACGCCGATGTCGTCTGCCATTCCTGAAGTAACATACTGTACCAATGGGGGTCTTGCCATTCGTACACCCATCTTATCGGTGGCTGCGTGCTCAAATCAGGTATAGGATAGTAATAACTAGACTGGGAGGAATCGCTGTATGAGCTAGAAGAGTACTGTGGAAAGTGTGGAGTGTTGTAATCCGTCGGTTCAACCGTTCTCCTCTGGGATTCCGGTGCTCCATGGTCACCGTCCTGAGTAGCATGCGTGAATTCAGTCTCCCCTGCAACCAACCATATAGCATAATTAGTACTCACAGTGAAAAACATATGTGCATATGTACGTGCACTTGAAACCTGTGAAACGAAGACCAGCACCGCCACCGCCACTGCCACCGGCACCGCCACCGCCACTGCCACCGGCACCGCCACTGCCACCGCCGCCACCACCGCCACCAGCACCGCCATCACTATCATCATCATCATCAGCGGAGCTGCTATCCTGAGACTCCTGATACGGTGGACTACCATCACCCTCGCCATCATCAGTGTCGTCGTCGCTCAGCACTTGTGTTGTTTTGCCTTTGCCTTTTCCCTTGGCCTGTCCTCGTTGGCGCTTCGGGTCACCCTTCGTAGGCCCTACGTGGTGCTTCCTCTTCCCTAGGTGAGTGTCACCCACATTTCGACGTGCCCAATCACTGATGCAATCATCCCCTGTAGAAGTCCGGAGGTCTGATGGGTTTATATGATCCGTGACAATATGGGATGGGAGCGGGGTGTCTCCGTCATCATCGTCCTCGTCCAGAACTGGATCCCGGTTTGATCTATCATATTCCATCCACTCCCGCACCGGATTTTTCTCATCATAGAATGAAAGATGGACAGCTGGTCAATGAAATCACCTTCATCACGCACGGGGTTGCCGACATCCGCAAGTCGCAGGCGTAGGTTGTAGTTGACATAGACAAGCTTGTTCAGTTTCTTGTGCGACAACCGATTGCGAACCTTTGTATGCAGCAAGGCAAAAGTACTCCAGTTCCGCTCGCATCCACTTGACGAACAACATTGAGAAACAAGCCGCAAAGCAAGGCTCTGCAGCTTGGGAGTGGTGTTGCCGTTTACCATCCACCATGAAGATGCAGTTGTCTTTGGGTCAAGCGCCATTTTCATTGCCAAATCTGTGGCAAACTCGCCACGCCTTTGTCGAAACATCTCAGCCTCGTTCAATGCCTGGACGGCGCTCTGGATATCCGTCATGCGCTGAAATGCATCCTTGAGTGTACGCCACATTTCTGAAGTTGGAGTAAACGTATAGGCGTACCTCGGATTTAGGACAGCAGATGCAAAATGGAAATACCGCCAATGAGCATAAAGTCTATGGAACGTGAAAGTAGAAACTTTTGTGACAGTCTTACCTGGACCCGCATACGTGTGTACGATGACGTCCTTCATCCTGGTGTGCATAAGCTGTTCATACTCTTTCCACGTGTAAACATTTTGACCGAAGAAAGACTCCATTTCATGTCTCACATTATAGAAGGTCATAATCACCTCGCACAAGTTGGGCCGCTTGTCCTGATCAGCAAAGCGAAGCAACTTGTATAATGGTTGAACTGAGTCAATGATAAATTTCATTCCCTCCCACCACTCCATACTTGCAAATCTGGCATGAGTAAATCTACCCATATTTGTATTTGCCCATTTGCTCTGCAAAAATTCAGGAGATCCCATCCACTGCATGAAACGATCACGTTTCCGATATATGCTGTCTAGGAACATGTAGTTGGTCCCAAAGCGAGTTGCATTCCACTTGACCAACTCACCACCGATCGCTTGCCTCATCATTGCATTCAACTGACCATGATTGTGTAACCAACTTGAAATTTGCTTGCATTGATCGATCAAACCTTGATGTTCGTACCTTTCACCGATATCCTTTAACAGCAAATTGACAGTGTGTGCTAGACAAGGTGTCCAAGCAATGTGTGCATACACATCTCCAAGCTCCCTGCATGCTTTCTTGTAGTTCGAGCCGTTGTCGGTGATAACATGAACGATATGCTCTGGCCCAATCTCCTCCACCACCTTTATAATCTCCTGGTAAAATAGACAGATTCTTTAGCAACATCGGAATCATATTCGGATTGAAAGGAACTAGGTAAGGGGTTACCTTGAGCAAAAATGTGGAATCTTGATATTTTCTAGACGCATCAATAGACTTGTGGAACCACATGACCCCATTGCAATATATCAAAAAGTTGATGACACTCATCCTCGCCGGGCCAGTCCACGAATCGCACATCAACGTGACGCCAAAGAGAGGCCACTCTTGCTGAAACTTTGCGTACTGAGTCTTCAAGTCTTGCTCGTTTTGATCCAGGTACTTGCCATCAATATCCCGTCCAGTGGGTGACGCGATACCTTCACCTGCAACCATATGGCAATCATGAGATTAGATAGAGACATGCAGTTGCATAGGTGTCATTCGCATGAAAAGAAAACTTACCCCACTTCTGTGTGTCTCTGACCGCGCTGACAAAGTATGGATTGTCAGCCTGTCTTCCAGGTAATCCCGCAATATGGAAAAACTTTGACCAAGCTTTCCCAATAGTTTCCTTTGCATTCTTACCCTTCTGCGTCCAGGAGCCTGTGTCAATCCTTGGCTGCGTCGATCCTCTCAGGCCCGCGGCCAAGTTATAGTCCCTCACCCCAGGAGTCTCCCTCACCGAAGTTGCCCTTCGAAGAATCCTCTGCACCGGATTTCCTCCCCTCGAACCACTACCCCCTCCATGCTCGTATGCACCTCCTCTCTGTTGCACCCCCCGACGGAACTCCTCTTCCGCTCTCGATTGGTTCAGGGCACGCTCCAGCTCAGCCTCCTCATCACATGCTTCATCTCCACCGGGATAGTTACCCTCCGCTGCAACCTTCTCCTTTCTCAACTTCTCTCGAGCCCGGTCAGAAGTTGCCTTCTGAACCCTTTCAATGTCACGCTGAAAGTACTCACGCACCTCCTTTGGAACCTTTCTACAATGGACGACCTCGGTCCCGCGCCCTGCCAAATGTTGTTTCAATCTAGTGGCACCACCTCCTCCTTTGGACGTATGACAATATTTGCATCTCCAACCGGGGTAAAGATTTTCACCATGTTCCCATACAATATCTTTCTCTCTGCCTGACATTCTATATCTGCATAAATGGAATCAACATAAACATATCAATCACAAGTTCACAACACATACCTAAATTGTGATATACCTAAATCCTTGCAACACCTAAATCACAATACACCTATATCACAATATACCTAAATCAAATCATAGCTAAATGCTTGCAACACCTAAATCAAATCATACCTAAATCCTAAATCAAATCCTAGCTAAATCAACTAAATGGAGAGGGGGGTGGGCGGCTTACCGCAGCGCAGGAGCGGCTTACCGCCGGTACGGGGCGGCTAACCGTCGGGCGGGGGCGGCTGACCGCTGCGGGGGGTAGATCCGCCCGACGGGCGGCTAACCGGTGCAACCGCCCGGCTAACCGAGGCCTGGGGGCGGCTAGCCGGCGGTGGGCGCCGGTCGTCTCCTTGCGGGCGGCGGGAGCTCCAGGGAGAGGGAGGGAGAGGACTGAACTGCGTGCGCCGGTGGGGGGTGGTAACCAAGCTGACCGGCCTAAATGGGCCTTAATGGGCCGGACGAATTTTTTTCTTTTTTTGTTGAACTTCTAATGCCAGCAAAAAAAATACTAAATGAACTAATATTTGAAAATTTTTGACACCATTAGATTCTACGCACCTTGAAGTATTTTTAGGAATTTTTCTTTCATTTTTCAATTTTTTGAATTTAAATTTAAAAATTTTGAATTTGAACGGTTCCCAACCGGACCGGTCTGGACCGGTAAGACCGGTTACCGCGGTAACCGAACCGGTTGGAAACGGTAAAAAAAACCCTGCCTATCCCTGGACCCTCAGTCCTCACCCTCCTCGGCTCTACCCTGGCGGCCTGGCATCTTGGACGCATGCAGAGTGCTGCAATGCACAGCGGTATACAGGCGCAACGACAGTGCACTCTGCACTGACCAAGCGACCAGATGGGCGCAGACCTTGGCCGTGTTACCGCTAATTACAGGCAGTAAATAAAGTCAGTTTACAAAACTACCTCCACAGTCTGGCAAATTCGCGAGACGTGTGGTATCACTGTAGCAAATTATAGATTAATTAGGCTCACTAGATTCGTCGCGCAAAGTTGCACTTATCTGTGAAAAGGTTTTGTAAATAGACTTCATTTAGAACTCTATGCATGCAAGATTCCTTGTGTCATTGTCGCACCTTTTCAGAGTCAATTCAGCCAAAGGTGAACAGGCACAGCAAAGAGCAAGCCTCTGGGCCTGTTTAGTTGGGGTAGGTAAGATTGCGAACTTTACTGTATCAATTTTAAACCTAAGATTATGAGGACTAAACATGATCTAATTATAAAACTAATTACACGGATGAACTAAACATGATCTAATTATAAAACTAATTACACGGATGGATGGGAAATCGCGAGACGAATCTATTAAGCCTAATTAATCCGTCATTAGAGATTGTTTACTGTAGCACGACGTTGTCTAATCATGGCCTAATTAGGCTCATTAGATTCGTCTCGCAAAGTTACCCGGGGTTATGGAATGAGTTTTGTCATTAACACACATTTGCTACTTCATGCATGTAAGATTCTCTTTGATGAATAGTAAAAAATTTGATGTGCCGAGAAACTAAACAGGCCCTCTACTCTCCACTTCTCCAGACTCCAGCCCGTCCCAGCCCCAAGAAACGCAAGCTTTTCGCCAAAGCGCTACAGTTCTAGGCAGTGGCAAAACGATAGAAAATTTCTAGTAACAGAAGAATTGCTTTGGAAGGGATCAAGATCACGAACTGCAGAATGCCACAAAAGATTCCAAAGTAACCACGGCTGCAAAGGCTGCAGCTGCCGCTACGATGAGTAATAATTCAGAATTCAGATTCACTACTGGACCAGATGATTCTTGCCTTGCCTACATTTACCATCTCTAAATCCACATTGCTTACTGCTAATCTACAGGACTACTCAAGAGTCTTTATGCGCTGGACCTAGTTGATCAGTGGTGGCGGTGGCGACTGCCGGCGGCGGGCTCAGCCGATCCGGTCGAGGCTCTCGGCGACGGCGCGCATGCGCGGGCGCATCTCCGGGTCGGGTTCGGTGCACCCGAGCGCGACGTGGAAGACGGCCAGGACCTGCTTCTTGGCGTGCACCTCGCCGAGCAGCGTCGGGTCTACCACCTCCGACAGCGGCCGTTCCTCCTTGAACGCGCGGCGCACCCAGGCCTCCAGGTCCATGCCGCCCTCGCCCTCCGTCGGCTCGCGCCCGGTCACGGCCTCGAGCAGCACGACGCCGAACGCGAACACGTCCCCCTTCTGCGTCGCGGCGGCGGCGGGGGCGCCGCCGGGCGCGCGCAGCTCGGGCGCCACGTACGACACGGCGCCGCCGCGGAGCGCGCAGGCGGTGCTGCCGAGCTTCTTGGAGTGGCCCGCGGCGGTCTTGTGCGCGCCGGCGACCAGGCGGGCGAGGCCGAACCCGGACACGTGCGCGCGGAGCTCGTCGTCGAGCAGGATCTTGGAGGACTTGATGCAGCCGTGCACGTACCGGCGCGGGCTGCACTCGTGCAGGTACGCCAGACCCCGCGCCGCGCCCTGTACGATGGACAGCCTCAGGGACCACGGCAATGGCGTCGGCGACGCCGTCGGGCCACCTGAGACAAACAAGACTCACTGGTGTTAGAAAAGATCTGCGCCGGATACAATGCGGCCGCAAGAAATTATTCTTGACATTTTTACCGTGGAGAGCGGAGTGGAGGGATCCATTGGGGAGGTAGTCGTAGATGAGCAGCTTCTCGTCGGGGGCGTAGTAGTAGGCGCGGAGGCGGGCGACGTTGGGGTGGCGCGCGCGACCGATTGCGGCGGCCTCAGCCTCGAACGCGCGGCGCCGGCGCCAGCCAGAGCCGTCGCTGTCGCCGTCGTCTGGCTCGCTGAGGCGGCGGACGGCGACGGCGGGTCCGCGGCCGGGGACAACCCTGTACACGATCCCACCTCGGCTCTTCCCAACGACGTAGGCGGAGGCCCGGAGCAGCTCCTCCAGCTCCATCCCGAACCCGTCGTCCACCGCGACGAACACCTCCCCCTCCTCCCCTCCGCCGCTTCGTCGGTCCTCGCTGCCGGCGAGCGTGACGGCCCCGCTCTTCTCCTTGGCCGACTCCTTGTCCTCGTCCGTGGCCGCCGCGGCACACCGCCTCCGGCACTGCCACTGCAGCACGACGCCAGCGACGATGGCAACCACGACAATGACGGCGAGGATGGGCACCGTCGGCGACGACCTGCGCTTCGGTGGCCTCCTCCCCACCTCCGCGGCTGCGCCGGGGTCGCTCATGCCGGAGTTCGCCTGCGGGATCCTGGGCTCGTCCTTCACCCCGCCGGCGCACTCGACCTTGAGCGGGAAGCCGCACAGCCGCGGGTTGCCGTCGAACGCGGTGGGCCCCTGGTTGACGAGCGACCCCACCTGCGGGATCTCCCCGGCGAGGTCGTTCCCGCGGAGGTCCAGGCTGACCGCCACGGGAATGCCGCCGTACTCCGGCGGGATCCCGCCGGTGAAGTGGTTGTAGCTGAGGTTGAGCACGCCGGAGAGCCGCGGGAGCCCCGCGATCGCCGGGGGCAGCGACCCGTTGAGCTGGTTGGAGGAGAGGTCGAGCCGTGCCAGCGACACGAGCCGCCCGATCCCCGCGGGGACCGGCCCGGACAGCAGGTTGTGCGCGAGGTCGAGCGCGGTGAGCTTCTGCAGCGCGGCGACGGCGACCGGGATCTGGCCCGACAGGCGGTTGTAGGGCAGCGAGAGCGTCTGGAGCTCGGAGAGCAGCGAGAGCTCGGAGGGGAGGTAGCCCGCGAGCGAGGCGTTGGGGAGGTCGACGCCCGCGACGCGGCCCCCGCCGCCGCCGGCGCAGGAGACCCCCGCCCAGGCGCAGGGGTCCGCGTCCGCGTCCCGCCACGTGGCCAGCGCGCCCCCCGGGTCGTCGGACACCGCGAACTTGAGCGCCAGCAGCGCCAGCCCGTCCGTGTTCAGCGCCGCCGCGGACGCCGCCACGGCCGCCAGCACCGCCACCGCCACCGCCAGAGCCCCCGCCATTGCCACCCCTCCTGGAGCCAGCAAAGCTACGAGCACTACTAGTTCCAAATCACAGGACCGCCATTCCTTTGGACTCCGTGAGCGAGGTCGCAGCTGCAGCAGAGAAGGGAAGGGAAGCGAAGGGGGAGGAAGCGGCCAGGGGAGAGCGACAGGGAGCGGCGTGGGGTGTGGGTTTAGGTTAGGTGACTGACATTTAGGCCCGAAATGACGGAACAGTCCCGGCAGGGGTAGCTGGCTGGTGTGCTTCACGCGCGGGTTTCCCGTTGATTATGGGAAGGAGAGGGGGGTAGTTTGGGGATGGAGATTTGAATGCGGTGGGACACGGGGAGTCGCGCTGGAGGTGTGAGGTGGGCTGGTGGATTCGAAGCTTTTGTGTTCGGGGAGAGGGGAGGCGACTTTTGACAGGCCAAAGTTAATTGAGCGTGTTTGCATGTGTGCAATCTCAAGGATTAGAGATGATCCCAAGGACTAATCAATTCTTTATTCTATGTTCTGTGCGGCGAGGCTTCGAGTAGGGGTGGGGATGGGGGCGCCGCTGACGCTGCGCTGTGGGCCCAGCGGTGGTCCCCGTTTTGAAAATCAAATGGGCAATGGCAGCGGCACATGGATCGCGCGGGGGTGTTTTTGCAAAATGTTTGACCTGGATTTGGGAGTACTTTAGAGTAACTGTAGTTAATTATAAAACAGGCGGTGCCGTGACACCGTTTGAAAATTGAAATCCGTAATGAGATGCTCAGCGAGCAATTCCACCGTACCGTTTGTTCAGCCAGTTCGATTGGCTGGCGGCTATGGCTGATGACTGATTTATTGTGAGAGAAAAACGCTCTAGCGGTAGGAGGCTGTTCGTCCGTGTCGCAGGCCAGGCGTTTCCGGCGTGCCCTGGGCCGGCGCACGGCTGCGCCGCGCTTGTCGCGTGGCGCGTGCATCGGGAAGCGCCGCGGGGGCGAGCAGGAGCTGAACGCGACGAGGGAGGTAGCGCTAGCGCCAGAAGAGAAGGGTGGGGAACCACGCTGCACGCCGCTGCGCCCCCACGCTGGCACGGCTCGGAGGTCACGGCGACGCTTCGCTTCGCCCCCCATTCCGGTTGCTTCCACAGTTTCACCGGACCGGATACAATGGCACCACGCACCCCGCCGCCGCCGGAAGATGAGCTACTCTACGGCGGCGCTTCTTTACACCTCTGGCTGTACGTGACGGAGCAGAATGCCGGCGCCGTGCATTGATGAGACCAGCGCCCGGAGGACGATTACGGTTTCACTCTCACCACGACGGGGCGGAACCACTGCCTGCCTGACCGCGCCGTAACCTTGCCCTTCCGATCTTTTCGGTTTCAGCAGGGCACGGTAGCGATGAATTGGGCCCGGCTTAGGGGCTGTTTAGTTCGGTGAGAAAATTTACGAAATTTACTGTAGCAAAATTAAATCAAAGATTAAGAGGACTAAATATGATCTAATTATAAAACTAAATACATGGATGGACGAAAAATTGCGAGACGAATCTATTAAGCCTAATTAATTCATCATTAGAGATTATTTACTGTAGCACGATGTTGTCTAATCATGGCCAAATTAGGCTCATTAGATTCGTCTCGCGAAGTTACCCAGGGTTATGGAATAGGTTTTGTCATTAATTCGCGTTTAATATCTTTAATTAGTGTCCTAACATTTGATGTGACAAGTTTGCAAACTAGTTTGCAAACTAAACAGAGCCTTAGTTCCACTAAAAACGTATAAAATTTTCATCTAGAGAACCGTGTCAGTGTATTTTTCTCTCTGTACACGCGACCTAATGCATAAGGGCCTGTTTAGATTACCTGAAACTTTGAAACTTCACTATTCATCGGGAATCTTGCATGCATGGAGTATTAAACGTGTGTTAATGATAAAACCCATTCTATAACCCCCCGTTAACTTTGTGAGACGAATCTAATGAGCCTAATTTGGCCATGATTAGACAACGTCGTGCTACAGTAAACAATCTCTAATGACGGATTAATTAGGCTTAATAGATTCGTCTCGCGATTTTCCGTCTATCCGTGTATTTAGTTTTATAATTAGATCATGTTTAGTCCTCCTAATCTTTAATTTAGAATTAGAATAGAATTAGAAACTTTCTTTCGTAAACTTACAACCCTAAACTAAACATGCCTGAATACTACGGTTGCATTGGTCTGCTTGGTCCACATTCTCCGCAGTGTGCGCTGCTGTACAGTGCGTACGGCAGCGGGCGGGGACCACGGGGCTAGGCTCCGGCCGGTTTAGGCGGCTGGGCCTTCTCGCTTTTACTAGCCTTTGCATCGCAGCACGAACTGGGCCACATGTGCCGCGTGCTTTGTTGCGCGGCAAGTTTGTCAACAGGACAGGACCGGCCTTTCCAGGACGGGACGGACCCCCGTCGTGCCGTGCGTGCGAATCAAATCCGTAGCGAGGTCAAGGAGAAGGCTCCTCGGCTCAGGCTGAGGCTGGAGCCGGACCACGGGTGAACGGACTTGTTCCGAGTGAACGGTCACATCTGGTCATGCTCCGTGTCAGGTGTGATGTTATGTTACCCGTGCAGCTTGTACACCAAATCTCCGCGCCGTAAGACGTTCTGCTGGTACATCAAACTGACTCAAATTCTCTTGACAGGACGAATTTTATTGTCATAGCACTCGGGAGAACATTTCAGGTTACACAGAGCCTAGTGCGAGTGCAGGGACCTTCAGAAACAAGGATCTAGGATCCAGCCATCTCTCTTCTAGGCCTTCACGGTCTACGGATGTTGCCTCGCCGACGTTTGGCAGCTTCACGTCCGGCGACCTGCTCTGTTCTTTCAGCAGCTTCGTCTCATATCGAGCATGCTACATTGCTACAACACGCAGTTATCTCCTATCATCTCGATCCCTTGAGTCTGTACCTGAAGATATAGAGTTGTTTGAGCGACACGACACACGGTCAAACCAAACCCTTCTGCAGCATTGCATGCAAGAAAAAGGTTTGACAGCCGAGTTATTGATGCATGGAAATAAAAAACTCAGACAAAGGAGAGTTCAAACGCTAGTTTCCATCTAAGTTATGTTAAAAAATTTGTTTCTATCTAAAGACATGAAGTTCTCTTTTGCCTTTTGGTGATATTCGCCATGAAAATGAGTCTATGATTGGCCTGGCGGACCACTTGAAACTCTGTTGCCAATTGAATTCCTACCCGACTCATTGTCGAGGACTACTCTTCACATGCTCATTCAAAACGTGTACTGGATTTGCTGAAAATCAAAGCATCCGTGCTAGTTTTTCCTTTTCCCGGTATATATGCATAATAACTAGAGAAAGATAAGATGGGCCTCTTCTGACTTCTTCTGTACCAGTTACAGAACTACAAGTGCAATTTTCACATCTTACTAGATAGTACTACTCCATGGATCAACAATCTCTACGGTAGAAATTCAAAGCTTGTATAATAACAGATTGCAGAGTACACATTTCATGCTTGCAATCAATTTATTTTTCCAGATTCTTACCTAATGTACAGAGGTTAGATGGATGCAAAACTAGATTTCTGTATGTGTCAATAAAAGGGAAATAGATGATATGTAAGAAGAACCAAAAAAAAAAAGACAAGTGATCCCTGTCCATAAATCCTAATTCGTCTGCTACTGGTGAAGTATTGAATTTCGTAACATCATTTCCACATGGTGGGTTAATGCTGTTTGTCTATTTCAAGTTTCCAGCAAAGCTATCTTCCACATTCACCTAGGACAAGTGCATATAGCTTGAATGTTCAGTAAGGTTCTATAAACCACAGAAACATCGCTTAGTACCTCACCATGCACATCAATAATATGGTTACACTGGAAGGATGAAAAGGATATCACCCAGTGACTTACCATTTCAATCTTGAAGACAGCACTCAACAATTTCTACAGTTTCCTCTTTGAACCAACCTTTGCTGGAATCTGTAAGGCATCATAATGGCCAAAACCATGATACAAGACTTGGATAGGGTCCTCTTTCCCATACTGCTGGCCATATTCTGCAATTGCTATCAGACCACCCGCATCTTCATCGTGCATGTAAACAGTTATTGGCATCCTGCGAATAAGGTAATGGTGTTCTTAATTCTTAGTTCTTACAGTCTCATTTCTTCAGTATACTTTATAACTAAAGATGGACCAAACACATTTAGCACTTGATGTCTGAATCTGATCAAGCCTAGGAAGCAACCTTTCCTATTACTAATTTAAGAACCCATCAGCTTAGAACTATTATTATCATCAGAAACATATTCTGGCCATTGTCCACTTGTAGTTGTACTATACTAAAGAACAGCTTTTTTTGCACCTAGGGTCAAAAATGATTTGAAAATGCATAGGCTATTGAATGATTTAGTCATGTAGGTGAAAAATGAGCGCTAGTATACTGACTAATATACATTTTAGCTAAAGAATGATAGGTGTTAAAGGATTGCAAGTAGCCAGATTTGCTAGTAGCCAAAATAAAAATACTACAATGACTTACTGAAGAACATGAGAAGCCATGAACAATTCTGGTTCGCCTCCCCACACATGTGGTTCTCTAATATGGGACACATATGTATCGAAATCCCCCTCAACAAACCTACAAATTCGTGTAACAAAAAATGCAACAATTCAACAGCATATCAGCAGCAACCGCTTGTGGACGTAGAAGAACAAAGAAAGTATATTGGCTAACCATTCAGTCTCTTTTCTCCTCTTGACAAATTCGTCAGCAACCTAAAAATACAGGCAAGCTTAATTTAGGGAATGATACTAACAATCAGTAACAGAAGGAGAATGTCATTCTTTTTCCTCAAGACCCCTGAGGATTTTAGAATGACCAGTCATCAAAAATAAAAATATCACAAAACAAGCATCCAAAGCCATACCATTTCTCTCAATTCATCGGCTAGTTTTCTCTGAAGATCTTCAGTAGGTATGGATTTCCCTGACCTAATGCACGCGCCATGAACTACAGAGCGGAACAAACATCTTCCATCTCCAGGAATACCTGGGGGATCCATATAAATTAGTCACAAGCAATGAGGTTAATGCCCATTATTCTATAAAACCAATTGTAAGTATAGAAGGCACTGCATGATTCATAAAAGAAATCTTTTAAACCAAAAAATGTGGGCATTTCTCACCAGTGACAGAATAATCTGTGTAGACTTTCTTCCCATGAGTTAAAGTGGTAGATGATGATGAAGTTTCAGCATTGTCATTGATTCTAATGACAGGAACCTCAGCGCTTGCTAGTCCAGTAACTGAAAAACCAAAGCAGAGTCCACCGGCTACACCTCCTAGCTTCTGATGCATACCTTTCCAGTTCCAGCTGATCCTTGACTTTTCATGTGAAGGCATGTCAAGCTTTATACTTAGACTACCCTCTCTGGTTGACAGTCCACAGCGGAAATGTTGGCCCATTAAGCTTACAAAGTACTTCAGATTTTGTGGTTGAGAAGATTTCACATGGTAAGCACTTGACTGCGAGTGAGAGCATTTCCACAAGGCCATATTGTGTGTGAAACCTCCTTGGAACTGATTAGGAAGGGTATGCATGCTTGATCGCCGCAAACAGAGCGCAGATGAGTAGAGCCGCATCCAGTTAAAGCAGTATCAGCTGCGTATTTATGGAGAAATAGCATAAGAGCGCAATATCATGTTAGCCTTGAAATAAGAGAACATTCTCCAGACTAAAATACCTAGTCTGTTTGTTCAAGCAGCTAGCAAATGCAGATCGGCAACATCAATACAGTGTCTTCAATCATAACATTTATCAGCAAGACCGCGAGACATCAGTAATATGAAATATCAAGACAACAAGACCAACAAGGTTGTGTGGACTACATGACTTGCTAAAGAATGGGTACTAGTTACTGCCTTATATGATGGTTGGCTGCTGAAAAACGCAATACATACATGGCTATATTCTTTACTTGCCTTCAGTCTGGGGTAGTTAACTTATGCAAACTTTGGGAAACAAAACATTGTAAGCAAGGGAAGCTAAAAACTATTCAAACGGTTGTCAGCGTTCAGATGACATCACATTCTGAGATAGTAAAACTTTACAACGAGACGTGCACAGGCTGAACTGCGGTCAAATGGCATCGAATCCACAATGCCAATGCAGTTCTCTAATCAGAAATGCGACAAACCTATAATATAACGAAATACAGTAGGATTGGTACCACCGAACAGCACGGCACGGGGCAAACCACATCGTTTTCAGAATACAGCCAGCCCAAACCAGCAGTAGAAGAGCACGCAATACCTCCGAATCGAAAGAATCGAGGAAGAGAGGCTCGAAACGCCGCAGGAGGCGCGGAAGGGGGGACGGAAACACCCGCGCTGCGAGATTAATCCCCCGGCTTCCTTGGGCGGTGGGAGAAGTGGGGGAGGGGTGAAAGGAGGAGTGCTCGGACGAGGCAGCAGAGACCAGAGGGCTTTCGCTTCGAGCTGGGACAATGGCGGCAGGGGGGAAGTGGATGGAATTACAGCGAGGGAAGGGAGGATCGATCGAAGAAGGTGTCAGCAGACAGCACCGCCGGCTTCGTGGTGGGACGAAGCGGAAAGCGCAAGTTCCAGAGGATTCGCCAACCTCCTACCGAGGAGTACGGACCAACGGGCCACGTCGCAGTACGGTCCATGGGCCTGCCCCGGGTGAGTCTTATTGCGCTACTTCGGCCCGTGAAGGTAACCAGCAGTTGACTGGGCCTGCCCGATTCGATGATTGGGCTAATTCCTCCAGTATCCAAAATGTATGGTGCCTTTATTGTTATTTTGAAATACTACTAGATCCTTCTATGTATTCTCAAAAAAAAAAAAAAAAAAACTAGATCCTTCTATGTTTTGTACCATCATTGATAAGATCAGTGTCAACATGCAAAGCAATACAGCACTGTTCTGATGTTCTGGGTGCTTACACGTTAGGGTAACATATGCGGTGACTGCTGCTCAAGCTGATCCTAGGGTAAGGTCATCCATCTCAAGCTTTCACCTACCAATGGCGAATTCATATGGAAGTTAGAGCATCTCCAGCAGATTACTCATCCCTCTCTCCAATACCAAAAAATAGTCCTTTTGGTAATGGAGATACTCCAACAGATTACCAATCCAATCTCCAATACCAAAATATTTTTGGTGATTACCAAAACACACCTCCCTCTTACTCAAATAAAGGGGATTCATCTCAATCCCCTATCCACTAAAGTGGTTTTGGTAATCTGCTGCAGCACTGGTTACCAAAAACACAAACAGAGGTATTGGTAAGGAAAAGAGAGACTATATAGGGCATGATGTTTTGGTAATCTGCTGGAGATGCTCTTAGTGGCACTCTCATACATGGAAGTGCTGCTACTTTCAGCACAGGTGTGCAACACAATGCAGCAACAGGCACCATCTAGAGTTCAGAGGTTTCAGAGTCCAACAGGAAACCAACATGAAATCCATTCAGGCTATCCATGTGCTCCAAATCAATATCTGATTCCCTCAAGCTATCCGAATAATCAATGGCGGAGTCAGAACTATCTTGATGGCAGCTAATATTGCTTGTTTTGTATGGAGAACAAGAGATGCATAAATCACAGGGATATATGTCTGGTTTCATCTTTCCTTTTCAGGTTCTAGGGAACCTTCATGCTACCATTATGTACATAGTCACACATCTAAAGTTTAGCAACTCGTTGGATTGTCTAGTCAGTTTTTTCGTTTTTTGCGGATCCTCGATCCTTTTGCGTTGCCCTTCTGAAATCTCCGTGCTTAGTCGTCCATCGATCGGGAACTTAGCGTAAAATTTTACCCTGTTTAACTTCCATGTATTCTGGAATATATATACATGTACGCAGGCGAGCTTTGAAGAAACACCCTCTTAACATAGATGGCCAAAATTCATGTGCGACAAGAGTGAACGCCCACTCTTCTAAGACAAACCCCTAGCCTAAATTCTCAAGGGAAAAACTTCCTAAAGATCATCTCCTCCTGACAGCCCCATAGTTCCTGTTAACCTGCGAAACACCATTATTTTTAATAAATCAGCTCATTTCGCGCAATATGTTTGCTTTTAAATGCACACAATTTTGCACGACCATGGAGATAGCGACAATATTCTAACTGAGAACACTGAGGTGATTCACTGACCCGAGGAGGAGCTTTCTTGGTCGGCTCATCTTCTGAATCATCATCATCTTTGCTCATCATACTTTGAATGGAAGCAACATCTGTTTTTCGCCCCCTCTTTGCAGTAGAACCTCTACCTCTGCCTCTACCCCTAGGAGCAGCTCTTTTACGGCCAACTTGTTGCGCACTCTCCTCTTCCTGCAAGCATTTGGGGATAAAAACAGATGATGAGATCATTTGGCAGGAAGACAAAGCAGTCCAAATTATTTTCATGCACCTGCACCAACAAATGTGAGTAAATAGACATACTGAATTTTCATCTTCAACAACTTCATTTGCATCTGCTTCCTCCTGTGAGGAGGATGCCACGTCCTCACTGCGGATAACAGTACTTGACCTGCAAATGGTGGTTAGTAAATCAGCGTTGAAGTTGCATTTTCATAAATAAATGCATGATAGCTTGCTGCGGCCTGAAAATCAGGGCACTGAAGATTTTAACAGCATTGATTTAAGTCCATTTAAGTGTAAAATTAGGTCATGGCCGACTAACTACACTTCTCCATGGTAACACAAAATTCTATTGAAAATCTGAGGTTCAAAGCTGGAAAGAAAGATGATAACAGTTAGAATCAACAACCTCGATTGACTAAAACTAAGAGTGCTCTGCTTCATTGAGCTGGTGCCTCTTCCCCTGCTCCTTTTGGAAGCACCACGTTTAGCAACATCAGCAGTATCTTTGGAAGGTCTAGTAAATCCAGATGATTTTCTTCCAACATTAGTTGATGTTCCACCAAGAAGCATCTCCCTGGTGTCTTCATCATCACTGAAGGAGTTCAGGCTACTTTGAGCTGCAACAGATTTGCCTCCAGCATCCTAGATAAAAATCACAAGCATTAAAAGCTTTCTAGAGAAGAGACTAAGAAAATATTACATAAAGCAAAAAGGGATATTAAGGCTCAGATCATAACCACCAAGTTTTGAGAGCTTGATGTTAACTGTGCTCCTTCCTTGGAGCGAAGAGACCTTTCCTTCACACGATCCTAAATTTTGGGACTCGTAAACCTTTTTGAGCCAGAACACTATTGTATAACAATAGTAAAACTGTAGAAGGCTTAAATACCTGCATGCACTCGCTAATTTTGACTATTATATCTTCTTCCTCGATTTTAGATTTATCTGCTTCAGAACTCAACTTATTCTGCAGAAATTTTTTTTTATCAAGATTTGGAGATTAGATGTATGATTCTTCTCTGGTATCCAGAACTAAAAGCTAACGCTCCAGAAACCTAGGGAATATACCCTGGTTTCTTCAAGATTTCGCTGCAAACATGAATAAAATGCCATCTTGTCGTCCTTATTCACAAAATCGTGCAATGCGATGTCCAAGTCATCCACCGGAAGAACCTCCATTTTCTGAAAACAATAAGGAAAATGTGCCGTTGTGAAACTGATATTTTAAGTACATGTAATGACTGCAGAAAAAAGAGATGGTGAAAAATTATCCAATGGATTCACAAAATCAGATGTCTACAAAAGCGAACCATATAAAATGAAGTACTCCTTACAGCGCATCATGCATGTACCTAATAACTTAGATTATATCATAATTGTGAGAGGACCTGCTAATGCCTACCCACGCAGCTTCTAGCCCTAGCCAGAAGATTTTTTCTGGGCATTAAATTTGTATTCCAAATTAAATCGAATTAATATGCTGCACTACCAGAAACATTTCAACGCCTATTTGGTGCATAAGGCATTATCGAGAAGATTAGAGATTTGCTTTTAGGTCACACAAAACAGAGGGACCAGTAAGCATAAAATTGTTGCCAAATTTTATCCTCAAAGACTGCCAAATAACTAGATGCCGTATCAAAAGTACCAAGTTGCTCTCTGCGACCAAAGCTTCAATTGTTTGTTGATTTAGTTCCTCTGGACGGAGTTTCTCGGAATCATCAATATGGTCTACAGGATAGACATAATTAAAAGATACATTATTAAGAAAAAAAAGGGGTCATTTGTAGCTATTTTCTGAATATTTAGATATCAGATGCACTGTTTCTCTCAAAATTTAAAGAAATACCTCCTGCAGTCTGACGCTTCTTTGCCGTTTTTGAGAATATGAGAATACCTTGAGGGTTTGCCACCTTACAAAACCATCAAATAAGTTCAGTAAAGTAAGATTGAGACAGAACACTTCAGAAGAACCAAATTAGTTCTGTAGGAACCTTTCCTACATATTTCTGGCCAAAACGTTGTGGATTTATTGTTGAAAACCCTGAGAAATCTACCTGCAGAATATGAGCATTGTCAAGTTTTTTGATCTTTCTTGTTCGCTTTGCACAGATTCATGTGCTGAATTTAATTACCTTGATTCTAACCAACGGAAGTTTGGGCTCCGATTTGCTGGCTGTCGGTTGGCTACTTTTATAAATCAGATTTCTCACCTGAAGCATTTCAGTAATTTGGAACCCAGGAAAAATCACTTACATTTAACAACAAAAGAGAGAGACTCAAAAAAATAACAAGCAGACTATTCTTTAATGTTTCTTAAGAAACTTGAGAAGATCTAAAAAGGATGAATACAAGCACTCACAATTTTATCCAAATGTTCGAGCACAGAGGCCTGATCATTGGGGTCAACATCTGCTTCATCTTTTAACACAACCTACAAATTAAATCATGAGATTTTCCCTAACTAAAATAAGAAGCATGAAATACAAGAAAGACGTACCTCAGCATATTCAAAAGGTCTGACAGATGTCAGAGGTATTTTGGTTGGCCTATACTGATTTCCCTATTTATGAAATATATAACGAATGAGAAACTCTAGAAAGCACATTCAACGTGAATAAGAGTTCTGCTTTGAAAGGAGACCTTGGTTTCTAGCAAAAGAACATGCTTTGGTTTTGCTTCACCATTGATCAAGGAGGTCGCAACTGATGATCCTGGTTGAGTGATGTGGAAACCCATTCCAGGGACCTCCTGTAAATAGTTTATTAGAAGACACAAGTGCATAGTTAGCTTTCCCCTTACAATCATGAAATGTTCACATGTTGAAACGAAATCCTAAGCTGTTACCTGAGGATCAACAAGGCATTCATGCTCATGGCCCCACACAACAAAGTCCAGAAAACGTGGTAAGAAATGCTCATTGATGGCACTTTTAGGGTTTGTCTTTATCCTATGTGAGTTCAGGTGTAAATTTGCTTTTCAGCAACAGGATGACAGATAAAACGAACAAAGTTTTTTTTCTTTGTTGTTTTAACTTGTTATGCATGCCTATTCTGGTGAAGAACCAATATATTGAACCAGTCAGACACTGACTCTCCATCTTGAGTCCCAGGCCGCATCCACTGTACTGAATGAAGCGTCTGAAGTATTCAAATACAAAACATGACAACGATAGTAATAGAAATGTGGCATATAAATGTTTGAAATATCAAAAAAGTTTTCTTGTTCAACTACCAGGAAGTAAGTTATTCCAAACTCATAAAATAATTGTCGGAAAGGCACGTGAAACATTCTATTTAGCTGTTCATCTCTAATGTTGCCAAGACCATATAGCGCAACTGAAGTCATGCCCTGAAATAACAGGGAAGCAATAAATTTAGTATAGTAAACATAAGCCATTCCCTGGAACTGAAGTAGTGCACCTTTTTTATGAGTACAGGATAAACTGCTATTTGCCCAACGCCAGAGCCACCAAGGTCCATCTTTCCAAAATAATTTACAAGATTGCAAGCCGAAAGAATATCAATGGCAGAGAGATTATCCTACAACAAGAAGCATAGATTTATGAGAGAAAGCTGACATCCCACCATATACATAATTTAAGTATAAATACACAAAGTTCAGAGGATAAGAAAACAATGTCCATACCACTCCAGCAGGGTCATCATGATTTCCATGGATAGTGAACATAGGCAGGCCAACATTGTAGTTTGGGTCTTCATAATTTACTTGACCAAATCTGATAATACAACAGAAATTTTCTTGTAACAAAATGAGAAAAGCATACATATCCAGACATCTTTCCAGAAGTCCCCATAAATGATATATCAGACATTCAGACAAATGGAATTCAGGAAAAGTGAACAACTTCTCAATAAGAGTTTCTATGGTGTAGTTATCTTGAATTTACATATAGTGACTACCAAAGTATTGATCAAGCAATAAGATTCATTGGCAAACCTGTTTGGGAAGTTGACTGTCTGGTCACTGACAACCTGGAACTTCACTGGCTGATCATTTAGACAGTAGCGTCACAGAATCTCAATAGCTTTTACCAGGGTTGAGCGTGACGGCTTGTTCTCATGGAATAGATCACCGCCAAGAAGTATAAAATCTACCTGCAACTCAGTCACGTATAAAATATAAACAACAAATGAGTTCACCAGAGAAGGGGAAACAAGTGATGGTAACAGAAACACTGTTCCTACAACCTGATTTTGATCTGCCAATGAGCAAATCTCCTCAAATGCTTGAAAGGAATCGAACCTACGTATCTCATCTTTCTCCATGTAGCCTAGATGGCAGTCAGTCGCTACAAGTATTCGAAACGTGTTGATATCACCTCCCCCTTCCCTGCAACATAATTGGACCCAGCATCACTCAAACAGGCATCCCTTCAAGTTATATTACCGTCAACAACAATGCAGATTGCTTCATTGCGACCGGTTAGTTCATTTCACAAAATAATTACTTGGAACAACCAACAAGCCATGCTGTAATCTTCCAAAGAAACAAAAAAACATGTTCCATGCAAATGAGCGAAGAGTACTCACATCGCTTGTGCTGGTTCAGACATTTGACTCGACCTCAACTAGTTGACACAGATCAATCCGTTGCTGCAAAAATCGCAATGCCACTGTTCAAGGGTCGCACCAAGTTACATTACATAATAATAAACTAATAATACAGCAAGAAGGAGAAGAGAGATCATCAAGGAGGCGAGCAGGCATTTCGTCGAACAGGTGCCGCGCGCAACAACAGTGGCCCCCAACCCGACACGAACAAAATCAAAACCACTCCGCACGGAAAGTCCCCCCAAAACGCGGAAACGTGAGGTTATCGGACGAGAAAGACGGATAAAGAAGTTAGGGGGTGTTTAGTTCCCCCATTTTGCAAAAGTTTTTTGTATTGGGAATCGTGCTTCACCATTTTGCAAATTTTTTTTTGCATTGAGAACCGTGCTCTCTCTCGGAGCACGGTTCCCAATGAAAAAAATTTTGCAAAATGAGGGAACTAAACACCCCCTTGCATATCCGTCCAACCGCCGCCCTGGCGAGAAGTCCAAGCCCGTCTCGGTACCCTTCCAGAATGGAGACAACGGAGAGACAGGAGAGGGCAAATTAAAAGGAACTGAGAAATACTGTAGGTTTTAGGCGGAGTTTCACGGAGAGTCTCATGGCAATAAATTTAATATTAAATCAGTTTTTTTGATGACCGACAAGAAGAGAGAAGATGAGAGTTCCATGGAACGAGAGAAAAATTTCATCCCCGTAACATTTCTCTGGCACACCTAGTTTGCAGTGTTGATAACCAGTGAAAACAGATATCGGACCCTAGAAGGTAAGGCCCACGTATGAGGCGATATGGATTGGGCCACATGCAGCGGAAATTTTACCTCGGCCGTGGGCTAGGACTGACTTCCCCATCGGATCATTGAATCTGTTTTATTTTTAATTTTTCTTTTTTACGATTTTGCAAAAACAATTTCTGGATGACATATTTTGTAAATCTGTCGTCCAACCGCCGATTGAAACGGCGGTCGCCATATGATACGGCGGCAAGGGTCAAAACCACCGCTGTATGAAACGGCGGGTAGAAAAACCGCCGAATGAAACGGCGGTAAGCTACACTACCCGTGGTGCTACAGTAACCACGTGGGTACCGTAGCACTTTACCGCCGATTCAAACGGCGGTTCCTCCCTCCCGTGTCAAGAAAATCATAACTTTTTCATATGAACTCGAATGGAGCTAATATTTATACGAAAATTTTAGATCTCGACGAGATCTACAACTTTATAGTTCAAATTTTTTTTATTTGAAATCATCTTCATGTTCAAATAATCCACACAATATTCATATCTAAAATTTGAATTTTAGATATGAACATTGTCTCGATTATTTGAGCACCAAAATAATTCGCAATGAAAAAAGTTTGAACAACAAAGTTGTAGATCTCATCAAGCTCTACAATTCTCGTATGAAGCTTATCTCCAACCGAATTCATATAAAAAGTTATAATTTTTTGAAGATGTGCTGTCCAGAGAGGAAAATTCTTCTGGTTCATTAAATCTGAGCATTGCGTGGATTATTTGAACATGAAGATGATTTCAAATGAAAAAAGTTTGAACTATAAAGTTGTAGATCTCGTCGAGATGTACAACTTTCTTATAAATATTAGCTCCATTCAAGTTCATATGAAAAAGTTATGAGAACCGCCGTTTGAATTGGTGGTAAAGCACTACAGTACCCGTGGTCATTGTAGCACCGCGGGTACTGTAGCTCATCGCCGTTTCATTCGGCGGTTTTTCTGTCCGCCGTTTGATACGGCGGTCATATGGCAATCGCCGTTTCAATCGGCGGTTGGGTGACATATTTGCAAATTTTGTCATTCGGACACCGTTTTTACAAAATCGTAAAAAAGAAAAATTAAAAATAAAAAAATTCTCATTTATGCAAGGAGCTGGGTCTAGTGCCTCATGTCTGAAGCTCATATGCTGCAGCTAGAAATGAAACAATGTTAAATTTCTTTTTTTTGCGCGGAAGGGAATAATAGATAATCTTGTTGTTTTCTTTTGTAGAGCAAGATGACCCATTGAAGCTATCGGGAAAACCAGACAGCTCGGCCTTATTGTAAGTATTCTTTTTCTGACAGAATAGATTTAACTTGTGTACTTAGTCATTCCTCTATTATTGAAGGGATGCGATAGCGACCTGATGCTGAAATGTTCCGTTTTTAATTTTAATTTAAATTTGTACTCAGTTTGTTAGCAAGCACTGAATGATTTTAAGAATCAGGGGGTGTTTAGCTGCAGCATTTTGTATAGTATTTTTGCATTGAGTCACGTGCCACAGAGAGAAAAAAAGTGCATTGGGAGGCGTGTATTTTGCAAAATTTTGCAAAATAGGGGTGAACTAAACACCCCCTCAGTACACAGCACGGGACAAACCTAAGGTTATTCCAGACCCAATGACTAGGATGATGTTTATGAAATTAAATGAGCTGCCACCTAAGATAAAAAATAATGTGTCATGTGAGTTAATGAAGAAAGAAAAAGAAATTGGGTCTTGCATAAGACATGATTTTTACACAATATCCAAGACACAACGAGAGATGAGTAGCATTAAATTTGCATATGAACTAGTAGTGTTTGCATTGGAAAGGTAGTGTCTAGCACCAGTTTCATGATGACGAGGGTACGGATTAGGGGTGCCCAATTGAACCCTTAATCCGTGGGCTTACGATAATCCACCCCTCGAAAAGCGAAAACCAGGGACCAAAAACAGGGCAAACTCCCCATACCCCGACTACCCAGAACGCCCGAGTGGTTCTCCGATTCGCCCGACAGGATCTCCGCCTCCGAGTGGTCCTCCGATTCGTCCGACATGTCCTCCGTCCCCGAATGGCTCCCCGGTTCGCCCGAGGAGTTTTCCGCCCCCGAGTGGTCTCCGACCCCTCGGGTGAAACTACCCGGCCACGCCCCGGCCCATCCTGCGCCGTACCCACTTGGTACTCGCCGCGTCAGAGTATGATGGGCGTCTGTCCTTCGCCACGGCAGCCACAGTGACGCCTGTCTCGTCCGAACAGGAGCGCTACAGTCTTGGGAGGAGTGCATGCGCAACACCAGGCACCCAAGTACAACTCCAGACGGCCACCGACGACACCTGGAGCCCGAGCAGGACACCTGGAGCGCCCGAGGACCTCGAGCAAGTCAACCGCGACCCGGGAACCACCCGGGAGCTTACCCCGGAAGGCATCGACCCCAACCACCCGGGATGTACGGGCCCGGGTCCGGCGGGGCGCCCACTCCGTCAACACCTGCTCCTGGTACGGCTCGGCGGACGGCGCTGGATAAAGCTCCTGGAGGCAGTAACTCCCTGTGTAATTTTTCCTTTTCTTACCCCTCGCTCCCTTCTCCCCTTGAGGCTATAAAAGGGGACAAGGAGACATCAGTGGGGGGGGGATTCGAACAGGATTCAAACACTAGCTGAACATTCGGCCACAGCACACACCGCACACTCATTCGCATCACTCAGGGACTTGGGACCCTCTCCCTCTCCCGACTAGTTTGTACACCCCTACTACAGACTTGGACTTGAGAACTCCGGCTCACACTGGACGTAGGGTATTACTCTCCGGAGGCCCGAACCAGTCTAAACCCCCTGTCTCTCGAGTCACCATCCGGATCCTGACACGCGATCGTAGGAAATTTACTTGTTGGCGGTAGAGAACCCCGACAGTTGGCGCGCCAGGTAGGGGCTTTTCGCGTGTCGCGACGCTCCACCAGGGTCCGGATGGCCCACGGCGGCGCCTCGCTGGCGCCCGGCGACCACCTGCGATTCGGCTCCCTCGACTTCGTCATCGACAAATCGGTGGAACCCATCGTCGGGGCGACTTTCGTGCGCCCCAAGCTTGCCCACGACGACGGCAAGATGTTCCACGACGAGGGGCCCAAGCCCTCCTACGCCACGGCGGGAGCTACCGCCTACGTCCTCGACCTACTTGGAGAGGACTTGGCGGCCGCCCTGGGGCGGAGCCCGTCCCAGGAATGCTTCCGCAACGTCACCTACATGATCACAAACCTCGCCCTCCAAGCTGGAGGGCAGGAGCAGCTCCTTTGGGACGAGTTCATCGACTGCTACAACGCCATGTACCCAGAGGGACAGCCAGGCTTGCCGAGCGACCCGGTGGCCACCCCGACACCGGCGGAAATCGATCCCCGCATTTCGCCAACCGCCAGAAGCGCGGTGAACAGCTCGCGCCCGCGGTTAACGTGGGCTCCGCCGAACTTCGACCCATACCGGGAGTGCTTCATGTGTCACACCCCCGACGGAGATGTGCACTCTGCGAGCAGCTCCACGGGGGACGGCGCCCCTGCAGCGCCACCAGCCAACGCCGCAGCGGCTCCACCTGCCCAGGGACCGGCAGCTCCTCCTGGCAATGCTCCTGCGGCGCCACCACCCAACGCTCCGGCGGACGATGCTCGGCGGGTCAGGCTGCAGGAGCTGGATGAGGCGCGGCGTCAGATCGAGGCAGAACGACAGCAGCTCAACCGTGAGCTTGGGAGAAACGCGGATGGAGGAGCCGCCCGCGCACGAGCCCGGGACGTACAACAGCGCATCGTCAACGATGGTGCCAACGCCAACGACGCGCAGGTCTTCAACCGGGCATCCCAGAACCTTGCTGCGGCTGCTGTCCTGCTCCGCGAGCATCCCGAACCAGCGGCACCCGAAGATAGGAGGTTCCATCAGCAGCTCCGTGCGCTCTTGGAAACCGCGGCGGTCCAGCAGGCGGAAAGCTCTGCCTCACGCCAGCGAGCTCCTCGAGAACCCGAGCATGAGCATTCCGTGCACCATCGTGCGGCCCCGGCTGACGAAGGTGCCAGGCAACGGGACGGACACCATCAGCGTCGCCCGCGCCGAGCCTACAACAAGCGGCGTGGGGGCCGCTATGACAGCGGTGAGGACCGGAGCAGGAGCGCGTCGCCCGACCCCAGGGGGCCGCGCGCCTTTGGACCCCGTGTCCTTGGCGCTCAGGTCCCTCCGCGCTTCCGAGCTCCCACAACGGTGCCCAAGTACGACGGGGACACCAACCCCAGCGTCTGGCTGGAAGACTACCGGCTCGCGTGTCATGCGGGGGGAGCGCAAGACGACTACTTCATCATCAAGAGCCTCCCCCTCTACCTTGCCGACTCAGCTCGGACCTGGCTAGAGCATCTCCCCGCAGGAAAAATCGACAGCTGGGCGCAGCTGCGTGACGCCTTCATCGGCAACTTCCAGGGCACCTACACTCGTCCTGGGAATCCCTGGGATCTCCGCAACTGCCTCCAGGCAGAGGGCGAGACTCTGCGCGACTACATCAAGCGCTTCTCCAAGCGCTGCACCGAGCTGCCGAACACCGCTGACACCGACGTCGTCTCCGCATTCCGGTTTGGAACCACCTGCGCGACCCTCATCCATGAGTTGGGACGCCGGAAGCCTCGGACCATCCGGGAACTCCTTGACATCGCCACCGATTACGCCGATGGGGAGGACGCCGTCGCTGCAACTCTCGACCGGCCTCAGAGCAAGGGCAAGCAGCCGGAGTCGGCCGTCGAGGGCACCTCCGCCCGACCCGACAAAAGGAAAAGAAAGGATAAGCAGAGGCGCGATGGCCGCGTAGTAGCGACGGCCGAGCGGAAGGCCACCAAGCCCAAGGGGAACCCAGCGCCAAGGGATCACTTCGAAAAGCTCCTCGAGGCGCCCTGTACCCACCATGAGGGCCCTGTCAAGCACGCCTTGAAAGACTGCAGACTCATGAGAAGCTTCCTCGCCGGCACCCTGAAGAAATCCTCTGAAGGCCGGGACGGGGCCGGTGGCTCGCACAACGACGATGGCTACCCCAGGGAGGACGGAGCGATCCTGATGATCGTCGGGGGGTCGGCGGCCTGCCCCTCGAAGCGCGATGAGAAGCTGATTCGGCGGGAGGTCGGCCACACGGAGCCCGCGGTGCCCTCCTACCTTAAATGGTCTGAGGCCCCGATCACTTTCGACCGCTCCGATCATCCCGACTACGTCCCACAACCCGGAAGGTACCCGCTCGTGGTTGCTCCTCTCTTCGGGACGAAACGCGTCCACAAGGTGTTGATGGACGGCGGGAGCGGCCTCAACATCCTCTACGTCGACACTCTTGATGAAATGGGGATCCCGCGTTCCCAGCTTCGCCCATCCCCGGTGCCATTCCACGGGATCGTCCCCGGGGTGGACGCCATACCACTCGGGCAAATCGACCTGCCCGTCACGTTCGGGACTTCACGCAACTTCCGCAGGGAAACCCTCACTTTCGAAGTGGTGGGATTTCCCGGGGCGTATCATGCCATCCTCGGGAGGCCTGCATACGCAAAGTTCATGGCTGTCCCGAACTACACGTACCTCAAGCTGAAGATCCCCGGACCCAAGGGTGTCATCACCGTGGGGACTTCATTTGAGCATGCGTTCGCTTGCGAAACCGAGTGCTTCCAGTTCGCAGAGGCGCTCGTCCAGTCCAAGAGGCTCGCCGCTGAGCCTTCACCCAGGGACTTGGATATCCCCGAGACCTCTAAGCGTGCCGCATGCTCCTTTGAGCCGGCCAAGGACGTCAAGGAGGTTGCCGTGGCCGACGATGGTCGCACCCTCCGTATCGGGACGGCGCTCGATCCTAAATAGGAAAGCGCGCTCGTCGACTTTCTCCGCGCAAACCTCGACGTGTTTGCGTGGAAGCCCTCGGACATGCCGGGGATTCCAAGGGAAGTCGCCGAGCACAAACTCGACATCAAGACTGGCGCACGTCCCGTCAAGCAAAAGCTTCGACGCTACGACGATGAGAAGTACAAGGCCATCGGCGAGGAGCTCAAGAAGCTCCTCAGTGCCGGCTTCATCAGGGAGGTATACCACCCCGAGTAGTTAGCCAACCCCGTCCTTGTAAAAAAGAAAAATGGGAAATGGAGGATGTGTGTTGACTATACTGGCCTTAACAAGGCATGTCCAAAAGACTCCTTCCCCCTCCCGCGTATAGATCAGGTGGTCGACTCCACCGCGGGGTGCGAAACCCTTTGCTTTCTCGATGCGTACTCCGGGTACCATCAGATCGCGATGAGCTTGGCCGACCAGCTCGCAACGTCGTTTATCACGCCTTACGGCACCTACTGCTATTCGTCTATGCCCTTCGGGCTGAAAAACGCGGGCGCCACATTCCAAAGGTGCATGCGACGCGTCTTTGGTGACTTGATCGGCCGACTGGTCGAGGCGTACGTTGACGACATAGTGGTGAAGTCCAAGCGTACGGGCGACTTGGTTTCTGACCTCACAGCTGTCTTCGAGAAGCTCCGGCTGAACAAAGTGAAGCTCAACCCGGAGAAGTGCGTTTTCGGGGTTCCGAGAGGCATGCTCCTCGGCTTTATCGTATCGGAACGGGGCATCGAAGCCAATCCCGAGAAGATAATCGCCATCACCGACATGGCGCCAATCCGGAACATAAAGGGTGTCCAACGCGTCACGGGATGCTTGGCCGCACTCAGCCGCTTCATCGCCCGACTCGGGGAACGGAGCCTGCCCTTGTACCGACTGCTCAAGAAGTCGGATCACTTCATCTGGAACGACGAGGCGCAGCAGGCCCTCGACTCGCTCAAGACAATGCTCAGAAACCCACCAATCCTGACCGCTCCGGCGGAAGGGGAACCCATGCTGCTCTACATTTCGGCAACCACCCATGTGGTGAGCACCGCCCTCGTCGTCGAGCGAAGCGAGCCCGAGAAGATCCAGAAGGTGCAACGCCCCGTTTACTTCATCAGCGAGGTCCTGTCCGACACCAAGGTACGATATCCCCAGATCCAAAAGCTTGTCTACGCCGTCCTCATCACCAAGCGGAAGCTCCGGCACTACTTTGACGCCCACCCCATCACGGTGGTGTCGAGGTATCCACTCGGCGAGGTGATCCAGAACCCCGAGGCCGACGGGAGGATAGCCAAGTGGGCCCTCGAGCTGATGGGGAAGAACGTCACCTACGCACCCCGAGACGCCATCAAGTCGCAAGCGTTGGCCGACTTCATCGCCGAGTGGACTGAGGCGCAAACTCCCCCGACGTCCGTTGAACACGAGACCTGGGTCATGTACTTCGATGGATCGCTGATGAAGGAAGGGGCAGGCGTCGGCCTGGTCTTTGTCTCGCCTCTGGGCGTACGCATGGAGTACATGGTTCGACTACACTTCTCGGCCTCCAACAACGCCGCCGAATACGAGGCCCTCATCAACGGACTCCGTATCGCCCTCGAGCTCGGCATACGGCGTCTCGAGATCCGAGGAGACTCGGAGTTGGTCGTCGATCAGGTAATGAAGGAGTCGAGCTGCGTCAGCCCCAAGATGGCCGCCTACTGCCGGGTGGTCCGCGAGTTGGAAGACAAGTTCCTCGGCCTCGAGCTCAAGCATGTCCAACGGCGGTACAACGAGGCGGCCGACACCCTCGCCAAGGCGGCCTCCAACCGGAAGCCCGTCCCCCACGGAGTGTTCGCCAAGGATCAGCACGCCCCCTCCATCCGACCCGACGACGAGCCGCCCGAACCTCCAGCACAAGATGAGGCGGAGGTGATGGAAATAGACGCAGCCGCCGAGCCCAACCTCGAGGACCCCGACTGGAGAATCCCGCTACTCGAGTGGATCGTGCAGGGCAAGCTCCCATCCGACCCGACCGAGGCTCGGCGGATCGCGCGCTGGGCCAAAACCTTCACGCTCATCGAGGGAGAGCTTTACCGACGAGGCTCCTTTGGCATCCTAATGCGCTGCATTCCGGTCGACCAAGGTAAAGAATTGCTAAGGGATATTCACGCAGGAGCATGTGGACACCATGCCGCACCGAAGACGCTTGTCGGGAAAGCTTTCCGTCAAGGATTCTACTGGCCAACTGCGGTGGCCGACGCCAAGGACATCGTGCGTAGATGCGAAGGCTGTCAATTCTACGCGAGACAAATTCACCTCCCCGCGCAAGCCCTGCAGACCATCCCCATTACATGGCCCTTTGCCGTTTGGGGTTTGGATCTAGTCGGGCCACTGAAGAAGGCACCCGGGGGCTTCACGCATCTCCTCGTCGCCGTCGACAAGTTCTCCAAATGGATCGAGGCAAGGCCTATCCGACGGGTTCGCTCGCAAGAAGCTGTTCAGTTCTTCACCGACATCATCTACCGCTTTGGGGTCCCGAACGTGATCATCACCGACAACGGCACTCAGTTCACGGGCAAAAAGTTCCTTAACTTTTGCGACGACAACAACATCCGAGTGGATTGGGCCGCCGTCAGCCACCCCAAGACCAACGGACAGGTCGAGAGAGCTAACGGCATGATCTTGCAAGGACTAAAACCGCGGATCTTCAAACGTCTCGAGAAGTTCAAGGCAAGGTGGGTTGCGGAGCTCCCGTCGGTCCTCTGGAGCCTGCGAACTACCCCAAGTCGAGCCACGGGTTGCACGCCCTTCTTCATGGTGCACGGGTCCGAGGCGGTCCTCCCAACCGACCTCGACTACGGCAGCCCACGGATCCGCGCCTACGACGACGAAGGGAACCAAGCCTCCTTGGAAGACGCCATCAACCAGCTCGATGAAGCGCGCAGCGTCGCGCTCCTCCACTCGGCCAAGTACCAGCAGGCCCTACGACGATACCACGACCGCAACATCCGAAGCCGGGCCTTTCAAGTCGGCGACCTCGTCCTCCGACGAGTCCAGGACAACCGCGGCCGCCACAAGCTGTCGCCACCATGGGAAGGCCCCTACATCGTCGACCAAGTCCTCCGCCCGGGGACTTACAAGCTCAAGGACGAGGACGGCCAAGTCCTCACGAACGCTTGGAACATAGAGCAGCTACGTCGCTTCTATCCTTAAAAATCATTTTGTCTTTCGCTTACGATAATAAGAATGCTCTTCTGTTCCGAGTACCCTATGAGCTTACAGTCGTTTCCCGAGACGCTCCCCGAGTCCTCCGAAACAAGAGGCAAGTGACCCTTTCCCCTCGTAGGGTCGAATGCTCTCGACAAACGACGCGGTAAGTACATACGATGGCCTGTTAAACGCCAGGGGTTCAAAGGCTGGCCCGCCGAAGGGTTCTACAGCCGCCCCCGAGCACCCCGAGTGAGGGGCAGCAAGGGATGGGTCCACCAGCGGCCAGTACCCGGGCGCACGAGTGTCGCGGGCATCCCAAACTGCATTCGAGTCTTGATGGCTAGAAAGATCATGGTTTTTCCCCCGAACGGAAAGGCAGCGGGCCGCCAAGTCCGGTCGAACGGACTCGGTAACTAGATGATCTCGCCACCAAGAATCTGAAGCTGGCCACCAGCTGGTCCGATCGGAACCCGTCGAGCGGGATGCCGTGGCTTCACTCGAATTGACCCGTTATCAGCTCATACGGACACCGCATTTTCGGCCAACGCGGCAAAAATACGGCGCGGTCCGGCCCCTCCATCTTTGGCGAAAGAAAGATGCATGAGGGGTTACGATATGAGGAGAAAAAGGCCTCTCCGTTAGCGCCCTACATCGTGTAGGGTCCCAGGTCACGAAACAAGACCTGGGAAGAAATCCCCCCACGACAAAACGAACCCAAGGACGAGCCCGGAGGGAGTGCGCGAGGGAAAGCGGCAGAAAGACGAAACGGCGTCCCGCTCGACCAACTCGAGGGCGCCTGGGGGGGGCTGAAATCGCAAAAGCCCTCGACCGACCCTTGTCCGCCTCGGCCGACTTCCGTCCGCTTCGGCCGACCCTCGTCCGCCTCGGCTGACCCTCTTCCGCCTCGGCCGACTCCCGTCCGCCTCGGCCGACCCTCGCCCGCCTCGACCGAACCGCCCCTGTCGCTATCTCGCCCGAAGTCACAGTCACTCTTGTGGCATCAAGCGACTAATCTCTCGGCCCCCAGACCGAGGGGACGCCCTCGAGAAGGCCCGCCGACTAAGGGTCTCATACTAACAAACGAGAGAGAGAAGGAGCGGGGTGATGGTATGTCCCAGGAAGAAGGCCGATCAGGGCCCGGAGGGGAAAAATGTGCCCCTGATGAAAGCGGATCATGTCCCGATCCGTCGGAAAAAACGCGGCGTCATCTAGCAAGGACCGCACGAAGACGACAAGCCTTACGAACTGACGAACAAACCAGCAGTTCAACAAACACAAAACAAGCAGGTCTTGACAGACATTATTACAGAGGAACGAGCTAAGCCGCAGTCGCCTCAGCAGCACCAGATCCGACGGAGAGGATGAGGTCCTCAACGCTGCGCTTCTCCAGGAGCTTGGTGCTCCCTGGGAAGGACGCACCCGGCATCCCCAGGAGTCCCACCGCTGGTTCCGTCGCCGCCGGCGCCATCGCTTTCGCCGTCGTCGTCGTCGTCGTCGTCGTCGTCGCCGCTGGCATCCTGGACCATGGGGAGCTTCTCAAGCTCTTCAGCCAAACCATGGATCTTGAAGGCGAAATCCTTGACGGACGAGTTCTTCGGATAATCCGGCGCCCTGATGCCAAGCGCAATGGCCACACCGCGAAGCTTCGTGAACGCCTCGCGGAGCAGGTTGCCGCTCCAGATGTTGTCGGCGATGATCTCCGCCGCCTTGGCCTCCTGCTCCTCCTTGGCTTTCTTCCGACGGCTGTCGTCGTCGTCGTCCTCCCTTCCTCGCTTCATTGACGACGGGTCACTCAACGATGCCATGCCGCCGCCGCTCTTCTTGGAATACTCTCCTTGCTCGCCGTCGCTCTCCCCGCTCGCCTTTGCCGCCGGTCTGTGTGTTGGACTGGGGGATGAAAATGCCAAACTTATAGGGCCGGGGGGAAGCGAACCGTCGGGCTCCCCACTACTCCGGGAAGCGAACCGTCTGGAGTAACTGGCTGGGAAGCGAACCGTCGGGCTCCCCGCTACTCCGGAAAGCGAACCGTCTGAAGCGAACCACCGTTCCTCTGCAGGCTCGGGGGCTACGCGCGCCCCGGCGGCACCTCGCCCCGCGAGTCTCCGACTCTCCCGAAGAGCCTCACATTCTCCTACGAGCTCGCACAGCTACGTCTCTCTACTCTTCAAACTATCTGTACTTTTCAATTCGCGATACTAGTCAAAGTACTGTACCGTTCCGAGTACTTTTCTCGCATACGATCGAAATGCACCCCGTGAGTTCCCAAAGCTAAGCGGCGGGCGACCCCTTCCCTGTGCAGGATCGCCCACCGCTCGGGGGCTCCACCCGGGGCCCGGTGCCCCTCCGTTTTTTCACTTTGTTTTTTCGCAAAAAACTCAACAAGTGATCGCTCACGCGCGCGATCAAGCGGTATACTTTTGCGCTTGCGAGAAAGGAACGTCAGCTCAAAGGGCTTTGTGACCGCGCTTGTCCAAGTTTCGAATGCTCACGCCCCTGCGGCTACGGCGCTAACTTGCAGGCAAGGCCCAAGCCCTCGGGCTGACATCCCTTTCCCGAGAAGCAATAAGGCAACCGCCTCGACCAGTTGTTGTCTTCAGCATACCCGATCTGTTGCTTGTCATCGTTCGAACCTTCCGAAACTACTCGCGGGCTGCGAGTCCGAGTGCCCAATCTCCCGAGTCCCTACGCCCCGGCGGCTATGGAACAGAGTCTGACGGGCAAGGCCCCGTGCCTTTCTATCTCGGCCCACGACCCCTAGAAAAGTATTCGGAAGAAAGCGAAAATGGCAAACAACAAATAAAACACGAGTTTTTCGAGTAACAACTATTATCATAGGAACTTTGTTCATTACAAGCAGTGACCAAGTTCTTTATGGCTGCTCTGGCTCAAGTTCCTGCAGGGCGATGGACGCAACTTCGTCGGCAAACGAGGAAGACTCGGCTTCAATCTCGTCGTACTCAGTGTCCTCATAACCGGGGGCCCATCCGTCCTGCAGAGCCTTTCCCCCCCCCCCCCCCCCCCCCCCCCGCCCCCCCCCCCCCCCCCCCCCCCCCCCCCCCCCCCCCCCCCCCCCCCCCCCCCCCCCCCCCCCCCCNAGGGCGAGGCGATCCACCAGGGACGGGCCGCCATCGACGCCGAGCTCCTCGAGCAGATGCTCGACCGAGCGAGATCCGAGGCCTGCGCCCGAGTTCTTCCCGTAACGAGGGCAAGGCGATCCACCAAGGACGGGCCGCCATCGACGCCGAGCTCCTCGAGCAGATGCTCGACCGCCTGGACCAAAGCCCGATGGACCTCGGATTTCTTCTCGAGGGCCCTCTGGCTCTGCTCGCCTGCCTCCCGGGACCTCTGAAGGTCCCCGACGACCCCTGCAGGCAACTCGTCGTCAGCATCATTCCGCAAAAAGAAGGGCGAGTGGACGCGCGATACTTACTGGTCAGCTGCGCCCTAAGCTCCTGACCGAGCTGCACCAACTCTTGGTTGTTAACAATGGCCTTGGCCACCTTGCGCTCCTCTCCCTTGAGCTGGGCTTCCAGGTCAGCCCTCACCCTCCGCAGGGCTGCATTGACAGTCAAATCTAAGCAAACACACTGGAGAACGGAAAGAAAATGCCCGACAACTGATGAGGAGGGAGGACTCACCAAGGATCTCTTCCTCCCGCTTCCCGGCGATCTCCTTGAGGCGGGCTCCCTCCTCCTCCGCGGCCGTCAGCCTGCCGGCCGCCTCGACCAGCTGGTTGCCGGCCGTCTTGAGGTCGAGGTCGCGATGTTGGACGTCTGTCTGAAGGTCCGCCACCTTCGTCCTCAGCTCCTCGACCTCCCGCACGGCGGCAGCCTTCTCCCGATTGGAGGCGTCGGCGGCCACCAACGCCTCCCTCACGGTCCTCTCAGCCTCGTTCACCTTGGCCTCGAGGGCGGCCTTCTCCTCCTCGGCGTCGGTGATCGCCTCCTCCTTGGCCTGCCGGGCCTCGGCCAGCTGAGCCTCGAGCTGTTCCTTCTCGGCTTTCAGCCGCTCCTTCTCGGCCTGGAGCTGCTGTACAGCGTGCCAAAGCCCGGACTCCCGACGGAGGAATGCCGACTTCTCGGCACTGCGCTTTATAATCTCCTGAACAAAAACGAAAAGAAGAGTGGTAAGGCATGCCCAAAACGGCGTCAGATCAGAAGAACGAAATCCAGAGACTCACCCGGGAAGGATCGATGATCAGCTTATTGAAGACCTCCTTCATCTCCTCGAGGCCGTCACGGAGACGCTGGCACTGATCCCTCTCCGCCGCATCGTCCAGCTCGAAGACGGGACCCGCCGCCGGGTTCTGGCGGTCGTACCACAAGTACCGACCCTCGCACGGAAGGTTCGGGTCGTCCTCGACGGGTACAAGGGCAGCAATTCGACGGTCCACCGCCCTCATTCCCGGCGTCTCCCGGAGATAACGCGGGCCCTCGCATATAGGGCGAAAGGAATGTCGCGGGCCCACGACCTGCCGCGAGCTACCCTCCGGCGAGTCCTCGGCCTCGACGATCTCCGGGGAAGCCGCCCCGGAGGACTCGGGGGCTGCGGCGGCCGCCGGGATGGTGGCGTCTGGACGAGCGCCCGAGGTCCCCGCCCCCGCTTCATGAGGGCCAGCCGCAGCCCTTGGCGAGGCAGCAACATCGCGGCCATCGTCCTCGGCCGCGTCTCCGTGGCCATCTTCTCCGGCGACTTCCCCCACGACGGGGTGAGTCGGCTCCTCCTGAGGAGCAGGCGGGACCACCTCCGCCAACGCCTCGGCCAGCTCCGCTTGGAGCGCCACCACGACCGCCTCCGGGGGAACGGCCTGTGTAAAGGCTAGGCCCGTCGGGAATGTGTCTCCCGGGCTGTCACCGTCCCCCTCCGGCACCCGTTCCTCCACGGAGGGCGCCATCCTCCGAGTCCCCTCCTCGGCTGGCTCCGTCGGGGGCACCGGCGCCCTCTCTTCGGCCCGCTCCACCAAAGGCACCGGTGGAGTCGCCTCAGCCCGCTCCACCACGGGGTCTACCGCCGCCTTCCCGGCCGGCTCCGCCACGGGCTCCTCCGTCGCACCCCTGGCTTGCTCCGCCACAGGCCCGGGCTGCTGCGCCTCCAGGCGCAGCGTCTTCCTCGGCGCCACCATAAGCGGAGTATCGACCCGGCTGGTTCATTACATGTCAGCAAAGCCCGACCGGGAAAAACAGTAACTACAGGAAAAATCGAAACTACTCGAGAAAGTCAGGCCATCACTCACCTCGACGCGATATACCGAATCCGCTTAGACCCCGTCGGCGCTTGGGCCTTCGGGGATGCGGGCCTCTTGGACCCCGCGAGCGTCGTCGGAGGAGGGGCCGCGTGCGGGATTGCGGCGTCCCTGCCCGACGGGGGCGCCGCCCGACTTGATGAGCCTCCTCCCTCCACCGGAATCGGGTCCGGCCGCCTTGTTGTGACCTTCACCGGGGCGGGAGGGGCTTGCGTCTCCACCGCGGGCGTGCGGGGCGCGTCCCGCCCTTCGCTCCGCGCCCGCGTTGTTGGAGGGGCCGACGGCGGCCGCCTGTCGTCCCGCGGCACGGGCCTCTGGGGGGAGCGCGACGCCCCCGAGGACGAGCCCCCTCGGTGGGCGCGCTCCGATAAGTCCCGGCTCCGGCTCCTCTCCCGACGAGGGGAGATCGGCTCCCGCCGGGAAGCCTTCCCCTTCTCGGGCTCATGACGGGAGGGCGGAGGCGTGCGGCTGCGCCTCTCGCGCCGGTGCTCCTCGGAGGACCGCCGATGCCGGTCCGACCGAGAGCCCTCGCCTCTGCCCGAGTCCGGCGGTGGCGGCGGCGCTCCTCTCCCGCCTCTCCCCGAATGCGGTGCCGAGGACGAGGCACCGGCGGACGACACCACGACCGACTTCAGCTTCTGAGGAGGCGAGTCGTCGTCGCTCTCCTCGTCATCTTCGCTCTCCGTGACGACCTCCACGAACTCCTCGGGGTCCTCGTCCTCGGAGACGTCATCCTCCCCCTTCCTCCTCCTCCTGGATCGCTCGGCGTTCCGCTCACGCTTGGCGATCTCCTGCTTCTTCCACACGTCCCGGCGATCCTTCTTCGCCTTGGCGTGCGCGGCCGCGGCCCGGTTCCTCGCCTTGTCCTCGGGGAGCGGCGGCCGGGAAAGGGTGCAGGTGAGGCCCTTCATCTGAAAAATCGCAGGATTCAGCCAACGGAAAATCACTCGGGATTGAAGAGGTACACGGAGACTTACCAGATCCTCGGTGCGCTCGCTCGGAAGCATCGGGAGGAGGCCCGGCGGAGGATATGCTCCGTGGCCCCTCCCCATCGCCGCCGTCACTCGGCGGTTCACCTCGTCCCCCGATGGCAGGGGGATCATCGTCACAGTCCCCTCGAAGGGGGCATTCTCCCGGACCATCTCCCAGATCCGGAGGGGGCGCCGTCTCAGCGGCACGATACCCCTCGAGAGGTATCCGCCGAGGACTTCCGCCGTGGTCACCCCCGCGTCGCGGAGCCGAGAGAGGGCCTCCCAGATGGCCCCGAGGACTTTGTCCTGCTTCTCCTTCTCGGGCCCGTACGCCCACGCCGCGGGCAGCTCCCCGAAGGTCTTCCCGGTGTACGCCGGGAGGGGATTGCGGCTGTCGTTCTTCAAGTAGAACCACATCGGGTGCCAGCCCTTGTTCGAACTGGTCAAGGTCCCCGAGATGTAGGCCTTCATCCGTCCCTGCTTGCCCTTCAGCACCGCGCAACCTATCGTCGCGGGAGCTCCGCCCTCCACGGTCTGCAGAGAAAACTTGAAGAAGTACCTGAAGAGGTCCCAATGGGCCCCTATCCCCAGGTACCCCTCGCAGAGGGCCTCGAACACCGCCATCTGCTGGACTCCGTTCGGGGTGAGGTGATGGAGCTCCAGTCCGTACTCGTTGAGTACGGCGCGAATGAATCTTCCGGCAGGGACGGAGAACCCGCGCTCGTGGAAAGCGACGAAAGAAACGACGTACCCCTCCGGCGGCTGGGGGTAGTCCTCGGCGCCGGGCACCTTCCACTCCGTGGCCTTCGTCAGCGGCGGGAGCAGGCCTTCCGCCGCGAGGCTCTCCAACACCCGGCGTGTGACGCGGGAGCGCTCCCAGGTCGACATCCTGCAGCAGGCCGAAGAAGAAGCGCCGGCGAGATGGGTCGCTCGGTTGCTTGCTCTCCGCAGCGGCGATGCGACGGCCGCGGGGAACGCGAGAGGACGAGCGGCGGCGACGAAGAAGACGAAGCGCGCGTTGGAGTTGGAAAGCTCTGGCAAGGGCGAAACCCCAGGCCGCCGCCGCACGCGGCTATAAATAGGGACGGGACGGAACGACCGCGGCCTTAATTGCGCGGGCCCACCACTGGCGCCGCGGCGACGTGCGCACGTCGCTTCGTCTGGTTTCCTCAAAAGGCGCGCCCACCTTTCCACGCGGCGGGGAGCGGGCCGATACTTCCGCGCCCGGCCCGTCAAACTACTGAACAGTTACCCGGTCCACCAGCGGAGCGTCCTCGACAAGTTTTCCGGCCCCGACAAGCTCTTCATCCCCGACAAACTTTCCGATCCCGACTGCATTCAAAGCAAACCACCCGGACATAAAGCCTCAACAAGAGCACCAGCTCTTCTCAAGGCTCGGGGGCTACACCCGGCGGGTGCGCTCGCGCGCCCCCACCGGAAAGATTGCAGTATACCATATCCACGCCATCACTCAGCCTGGGCGCGAGCTTTCATCTCCCCCCAGGCTCGGGGGCTACTGACGAGGATCCGAATTAGGGGTGCCCAATCCAACCTCTTAACCCAGGAGCTCACGATAATCCGCCCCTCAAAAAACAAAAATCAGAGACCCAAAGCAAGGCGAACACCCCGTACCCCGACTGCTTGGATCGCCCGAGTGGTTCCCCGATTCGCCCGAGAGGTTCTCCGCCTCCGAGTGGCCTCCCGGTTCGCCCGAGGGGTTCTCCGCTCCCGAGTGGTCTCCGACGCCCCGGGTGAAACTACCCGGCCGCGCCCCGGCCCATCCGGCGCCGTACCCACTTGGTACCCGCTGCGTCAGAACAGGATGGGCGTCCGTCCTTCGCCACGGCAGCCACAGTAGCGCCCGTCTCGTCCGAACAGGAGCGCTACAGTCCGAAGAAGGATGCATGCGCTACACCAGGCACTCCAGTACCACTCCAGGCGCCCCCGGACGACATCTGGAACCCGAGCAGGACACCTGGAGCACCCAAGGACCTCGGGCAAGTCAACCACGACCCGGAACTACCCGGGAGCTTACCCGAGAAGGCATCGGCGTCAACCACCCGGGATGTACGATCCCGGGTCCGGCGGGGCGCCCACTCCGTCAACACCTGCTCCCCGTACGGCTCGGCAGACGACACTGGACGAAGCTCTCGGGGGCAGTAACTCCCGTTGTAATTTTCTCCTTTCTTACCCCCGCTCCCTTCTCTCCTTGAAGCTATAAAAGGGGACGAGGGGACGTCAGCGCGGGGCAATTCGAACACCATTTTCGAACACTCGGACACAGCACACACAGCTCACTCACTCGCTCCACGCAGGGACTTGGGACCCTCTCCCTCTCCCGACCAGTTTTGTACACCCCTACTACAGACTTGGACTTGAGAACAGCGACGCTCACTGGACGTAGGGTATTACTCTCCGGAGGCCCGAACCAGTATAAACCCCCTGTCTCTCGAGTCACCGTCCGGATCCTGACACGCGATCGTAGGAAATTTACTAGTCGGCGGTAGAGAACCCCGACAATAACCGGAAGAAGCTATGGCCGAAAGGACGATCCGTGACTACTCCGCTCATTTCGCTGCCCTGATCCAACAGGTCCGGAAGTGCTGTGGGGGATCATGCCTTCGAGCTCAAGGCCCCGCTGATCAACATGGTGCAGGCCAGTCCCTTCTGTGGGAAGGCCAATGAAGATGCTAGTGCCCACCTACAGCACTTTCTGGAGGTGTGCAGCACCATCACCATCGGGGCGTCGATCAAGAGGCCATCTGGCTTCGCCTGTTCCCATTCTCACTGTTGGGAAGAGCCAAACAATGGTTCTACTCCAACCGTGATGTGGTGAACATGTGGACCAAGTGCTCCAAACCATTCCTGGCCAAGTTCTTCCCCATTGGCAAAACCAACGCCCTTAGGGGAATGATTTCCAGCTTCCAGCAAGAGTCCGGAGAGACCATATCGGAAGCGTGGGATCATTTCCAGGACTATGTTCTGGCATGCCCACACCACGGTATGCAAGAGTGGCTCCTGCTCCAGAACTTCTACCATGGGCTCTCTTAGATGGCCCGTGAACACATGGACGCTGCTGTTGGAGGGTGTCGGATTTATGAGCCCGGCAGTATACACAGGGTAGCCTACGTGGTTGATTTGTTGAGGGACAGATCGAGGATCACAAGACGATGGTAACACAAGACGCAAGGATTGAACAGGTTCGGGCTGTCAAGATGACGTAATACCCTATGTCCTGTGTTGGGTGTTTGGATTACTGTGTATGAAGTTCCTGAAGGATCTCCGTAGTTGGGTTCTGTCCTAGGTTGAATGAATGCGTGTGGTTGTAGTCGTTCTAGAGGGGGGTCCCAAGGCACCTTATATAGTCCGGCTGCCTTGAGTTACAAGTCGGCTAGAGATCCTAACCTACCCGAAATACAAGGATTCGATCCTATAACGATTACAGATATCTTTCCCTAGAATTCCGGCTAGTTTATCTTGATCTCCGATCTTCTTGCGTGATACACCGTCTGCTTCCTTGCCGCGCGCGCCGTCGTAGTCATCTGGTTTGCCCGACTGGTGGGCCTCCCGAGTGGTGGGCCACCCAGTCTGACAAACCAGCCCAATAGCACTCGGATTGGGCCGCCCCCTGCTGGTTGGGCCAATCCGCCTTCTGGGTACCCCCGGGGGTCTATCCCCGACAAGCCCCCGAGTAGTACGTGGTTGAGCGAGAACTCGGCGAGGTCGTGCTTTCGGTCCAAGGGTTTGTAGACTTGTTCTGAGGTCGCCAGACAATCAACGGATGCACCGCGAGGTGCGTCCGTTGGCCGTAGCCCCCGAGCCTTAAGGCGATTCCGTAGGAATCGGCTCAAGGCTTGATCGAGGAGCATCTGACTGAATCATCCGGCGTTAATTTCGGCGTCCAGCCCCTGAGCGCGAGGACCGGCGGAGTCCTGCGAGACACGCCGAGTAGTCGTCCCGGCGCCCAGCCCCCGAGCGTGAGGGTCGAGGCATGCCGAGTCGTCGTCCCGGCGCCCAGCCCCCGAGCGTGAGGGCCGGAGCACGCCGAGTAGTTGTCCCGGCGCCAGCCCCCGAGCGTGAGGGCCGAGGCACGCCGAGTAGTCGCCCCGGCGCCAGCCCCCGAGCGTGAGGGCTGAGGCACGCCGAGTAGTCGCCCCGGCGCCAGCCCCCGAGCGTGAGGGCTGAGGCACGCCGAGTAGTCGCCCCGGCGCCAGCCCCCGAGCGTGAGGGCCGGAGCACGCCGAGTGGTCGTCCCGGCGCCAGCCCCGAGCGTGAGGGCCGAAGCACGCCGAGTGTTCGTCCGTACCCTGCAGCAAAGCATAGTGCAAAGGCAGTATATGGTGCAGCAAAATACAAATCCGAGAAAAAAGTATTCGGCAGCGCATGAAAACGATCCCTGCTTCCAGCTTTTTAAGTCTATTAATTTCCCCGGGTAGTTAGCCTGTTACGTTTATGCACCTGATCCCGATAGCCATAGTCCGTAGCGCAGGGAGCTGGGCCGCGTGCACGCGTAGGAGCGTAGGCGTACGGAAGAGTCGAGGTTTCACGAGTTAAGGCGTATGCTGCCCGAGTACTTTAGCGACTTGTGCAAAAGCTTACGGAACTGAGGTTGGAACACGACCGGAGTGGTCGACTGTTGGTATTTCTTACGTCGCAGATAAATCCGCAAGCGCACGGATACCGTTGTAGCTTTCACCTGGAAGTATTCAGGGTATCGAATCCACAGGGAAGGCAGTGGTTGACTAGAGTAGTTATCCATTATATTCAATCATAACGTTATTAATACACCAAAGTCTAGCAAGGGGTAAACATTGATAGATGGGTAGTGTGACACACAGAAGGTTTCATTGCTCATTATAATAGTCTAGTTAATATGAAGATCCTAAGAGAGAACTAGGGGTTCTATGTACTTCTTGCATATGGGTTACATTCCTACAAGAGTATACTATACAAGCTTAGTAAGGGATACATGATAGAGGACAAATCGAGGAGTCGTGGGATCCCCTCATCCAAGGGTACTGTCACGATGTTTATCACTACGGCCTGCAAACGCCCAAACCCGAACGGCGAGGATTACAAGGGACGGACAGGGCTATCACCACCTGCAGCCTACCTCTGAATACGTGGAGTAGGGTATCCCCAATGGTATTTCATACCCCAAACACCACATTTGTAATATGAAATAACTACTCTATTTATTGTCCAGATAAACAGAGCAACCTTGCGGCGCATTGGGCCATTGCCATAACATGCATCCACTATACTAAGGTGTAAGACATACATCTTATATGATGAACACACAAGACTATAAGTCAAGTAACATAAGCAAGATAGTAATTCCATTAATAGCTCTAAGTCTTATAAGTAAACAAAAGATACAAGATAACTGAGCTCTAGGCTTACCAAGACTCCGTCGGAAACCCGTAGAAGCTCAACTCCTAAGACTACTTCACTACTAACTAAGACTAGAATGTGTGGCAAAGAGAGCTCTTCCTTCATGGTGTGTGTTGAACTGAAGCCGTGGCCATCTGTTTATAACTTGGTAGTACGGTGGAGAGGCAGCTCGAGGCGGTTGAGGCCGTTTGGCCCCAGGGCCAGGTCGGCCGATCCTCCTAGGTCGGCCGACCCTAGGATGCACCGACTTGAGTGATGCACGGCCGGGATGGACTCCTAGAGGCGATAGGAAGCACCACGTCAAAGCTGACCGAGTTTGGAGCGAATCCCAGGTCGGGCGACCGGGCTAGGTCGGGCGACCGGCCACCGGCTCCTTTCGGGCCCATCTTCGTCTGGGTGACTGCAGAGTGGGTCCTAATGACGGTTCCAGGTGGGTTTGCTCAATTTGAGTATGTTTAGATATGTTGGTGGGCCCATCAATCCATGTGACCTCCCCTTGGACCATTCCCATCTCTTGGATCCAACCGTCATGGAATCAACGGTTATGATGGTCCTGAAGTGTGCTTCTTTGCTGTGGCCAAATATGGGCTCCATTGGGCTTGAGCCCAGGTCGGCCGACCTAGGTAGGTCGGGCGACCTGGCCCTGAGCCCAAATCTCCTCCTCTTTTGCCAATTAGTCCCTGCATTCACATATTCACCAAAACTTGTGGAATTGATTAGATATAATCCCTATCACCATGTTTGGTGATTATATTTGACATATTCTCTGCAGGAGTTGACGGTCAAAATTGGCATTTAAGGACCGTCAACAAGCTCCCCCACACTTAGCCTTTACTCGTCCTCGAGTGAAGCTTGCAGACTAAGGTGGAAAACATGACTCCAATTGATATGGTGCAAGCATATAAGTTATTCCAAGACTTACCTGCACTTGTGAATTTTGAAGTGTCTATCATGTAATCGTGGGTGGTTGAGGAATGGAACAGCTTTGATTCAAGTCATCTCAACTCTTCTGTTAAGTAACTTGGGTTTTTGAAAAAAATTTTAAAAACACAACCTTACCTAGCTCCTCAAATGATTCTCTCAGATCGCTCAATGTGTATGATTCCTCACCAAGGCATTAATTTGCCTTCTTTCACCCTACTTCTAAAAAGGCTTATGTGGATCTCAAGGTAGGAGTAAAGATAAGGCATACTTGCATCACATATATTGCAAAGTCAAAGAGCGGATCCAAGAAGAAAACCATTCATACAATCTGATCAAGATGTGCATGTGTGTGGAACAATGGAAAATGTATGTGGAAATTATGACAGCTCCTTTTTGTATGATCCCTCTCCTCTTTATTTTGAAAGCATGGCTATCTCATTTTTTTTCTCTTCTTTTTTTTTCTTTTTTTTCATGCTCTATGCTTTTATGAGCATTGTTTTTCTTGGACCTTCATGTGTCCAATACATCTCTTCTTTTTTTTCTATAGCCCATGCCTCTTTTGCAAAGGATATTTGGAGAGAAGATCAACACTTTAATGGAGCATTTATTTGGTGGATGGATGAAAAGTATGTGGCTAACTTCTAGTGTAGAAGTTTAGCATATGTATGTGGAGTGTACGTGATCTTGATCAAGAAAGCATGAAGAGCATCTTACAAGGGTCACAACAATTTGACAAAGCTCAATGCAATAACAAGCAGCATATGTATAAGGTTTTCAATGTGAGCAACATATGGCTTTGGTAGGAATGGAATATCATTGAGGAGCTTTGCAAGGCTATTGATTTTAAACTTTTGCAATAAAATATCCCAAGTACTTTATACAGAAAGAGCAAGATTTCTTTCATCATACCATATCTCGTTAATCAACCACTTAGATAAACATGTTTTCATAAGAGATATGTTCACAAGCAACAGGTGTATGTGCAAGGAATAAAGAATATGCATGCCAATCAAGGATAATCATGTATATCGAAAAGAGCACCAGGATTCATTGAGTTTAATTTTAGTGATGATCTTAAATTTGGAATTATTTAAACTCATGAATCAGAGAGAAGGGTGGATAGGATGTGCAAACCATCGCTCTGGGCGAAAATATGGGCGAGAGGTACCAGAGGTACGTCGGCCGATCTGGGGGATCGGCCGACACATTCTGGGCCTCGGTCACCTTGATCTTTCTTGAACTGACCTGTGCGATGTTCTACATCCTGTCTGTGGGTGGTCTCGATCATGTGCACGTCAGGAAACTCGAGAGACCCCCACACTTGCTCTTTTGCCTGCATTTATTCTCACACAATGGAAACAAACAATGGCTCCATGGTTTTAAGAACCATGAGCCTTTATTGGAATTCAAATGTTTTTGGTATTTTTATGTTATATAAATTTTTATGGATTTTTTTTAATGGCAAACAAATCTTTCAAGGTAACTAAGCAGGAGATCAAAGGAAAATAAGTGCACAAAGTATTTTGGATACTTCCCCGACGAATTCCCCCAAACTCTGATCTTGCAAGCGAATGCAAGATTTGAGCTTAAGAGTGCCAAAAGATTTGTCCACTATTCATCTTGCTTCATTGTGCAAATTTCTTCCATGTGACTAAAGATGTTAAATGTTGAAGTTATGCTCACCATCTTTTAGTCATTACTTCATCCCTGCAAAAAGTTAGTGGACAACGAATACCCGAAGGACCATAAAGAATAAATCAATGTTGCCATCGGGTTAATTGCTCACATCCATGCTTAAAAACAGATTGGTCGTTCACATGTTAAGCATAGATCCTGTTTGCCAATTTTTTCCCTTTTTTTCAAACTTTATTTTCACCACTTTCTTTTAAGCATAACCCAAACAAGGCTGAATTTAAATCGCATCAACATGATCACAAGGTTTTTTGCAATATACTCACAGTGAACCATCGAAAGGTTATGTACCTCGTCGTATGTTGTGCACAATGTGTTGCAGCGCATCCAATGCCTTGGTCTTTCTCCAATTCGAATCAAGCTCGAGGACTTACCCGCTCAAATTTGAAATCTTTCCTGCAGGGGTTAGTCCATGCATACAACCGATATCTATATATGCATTTACTCAAAGGTTCATTAATCAAACTTAACACCATGTTTAATTTGATTAAAGAAGACCATTTTAACCTAAGCACCATGCTTAATTTAAAAGGTCTTTGAATGTACCTCGTGGTACCTCGATAATACATTCAAACCAGAGCATAAGAGAATAGATAAAGGAAGCATGATAATCTGACCAAGCATTTTTCAAATGGAGAATTCATGAGTATATGAGTGGTTAACTTCGGGTTACCTCCTGAAAGGGCTTTGTTTACAGTCAAAAGCAAGACAAGATACTTACCTTAGCATACTTACCGTTGGCGTTTAGTTGATGACGAGTTTAGAATTGTCGCCGCGGTAGTTCCTTGGCTCTTGGTGATGTCATTGACGGTGACGCGGTTGCACGTGGATTGCAAGTGCACGCTAAATGTTGGGATTTCCCCAACAAGTAGTTGGCAAAGCAGCAGAACACGAGCAGACGTCTTTTCTCATGAAAGCAAGCACAAGAACCAAGGATGCAAGGCAAGGTGGAGCTAGGAGCCATATGGGGACTACCGAGGTGAAACGCCACAATGGCATGTACACCCTGTTGTCTTAATCCCGCTAAGACTCACTGGCTATATCTATCTCTCTTTTTTTTAATTTGTTAAGCAAGAAATGCAAGAACTAGCATTACCTGAAAACCAAGATAAATTTTGTACCAATGCAACTTGTCGTGTAACACTTACCGACCTCCCCCACACTTGGATTTTTGTGTATTGCAGGGCACCCAAAAATCAAGTGTGTAGGCCTCCTTTGAATTTGTTTCATCACCAGAACTTACCAAGGTGTTGCAGCTGTTGCAGCTCTCATGTTCTTAAGCATTGCACCCTTCGTTCTTTTCAGTTGCAACCTGTAATGGTTAGTGACCAAAAATACCCGAAGGGAACTTATCCTAAAAACATGTTCTTGCTTTTATTTATTTTTATTTTTTTATAAACTTGGGAGCCAATCACTTGAAAATCCTAAGGAGGGATAGAAGAAAGGCCGAGGGCTCTTGGCAGCTTAGCTGGGGGCAAGAATTGGCAGTGGAGGGCACTGACCTTCCTTGAACAGAGGAGGCCTGGGGTCGGCCGACGGCCTGGGTCGGCCGACCCTAGCATGGGCTCCTTTTCAGCCAAGCTTTCAAGGATTGCACTAGATTCGCTGGTGTGAACTGATGGAAATTGAATTCGCTGCAGAAGGGCTAGGGCTAGGTTGGCCGACGGATGGGGTCGGGCGATTCTGGCACAGGGCCCATTCTGTTGAACCTTCGCAGCGGTATTCCAGATGCAAGGGCTGTTGTGAATATGAATGAATATGGCGCAAGAAAGGTAGCCACCGGTCGGGCGACCCATGGGGTCGGCCGACGGCCTGTTGGCACCTCTCAAGCCCAGCTGGCCCGGCTATCCTATATGGTCCTGGCTCATTAAGATTATGTATGTGTATGCAGGAGCGAGGAATCCAAAGGGATTTCAAGATAAAAGACTCCAAGTTTAAATTTCAATGCACAAAATTGATTTGGAATTCAAACATGCAAAGATTGGAATCTAAACATGCAGAGATTGGAATTCAGAAAAATACAATGTGAAATAAATATGAGATACATACCGATTTACCTGTCGGTGAGGACTCGTCGATTTACGTCCGTCGAGTGAGGATGTCTCCATCATGAATTTCAACTTTATGTAGCATTTGGAGATGTATTGCCATACCTGTTTGTCTTCTTCGGACGGGATCATGCAGGCCTTGGTGTTGAGCCTTGGCCTTGGGTCCATTCGCGTTGGTCTTCCCATGTAATGGGCTAGCGTGTACCAATTTGACAGATGCTAGCCTAAGATCGAACGCGGTGTCTCTCATGTTCAGCTCTGGGCCGGTTTGCGAACCAGAGTGAATCGAGAACTCACGAATCGTTCTTTCGGCAGTAGCACTCGTCGATATTGGTGATGTAGGATCGACTGGAGTTGCTGCCGATAAGATTATTTAGGAAGGTACGATGCAAGATCGTATTTCCCGATAATCTTGGGTTGTTGATGAAGTCCATTGGCAGATCAAGACCAGTCATACACTACCCTGTTCCACATCAAAGAGAAACAGAGCCAAGGTAACCCTGCCGGAGCAGTGGTAATTAATCATGCTATTAATTGAGTACATGGGTTAACCACACTCTTCAATCATTGCCGTTCCCCGGCAACAGCGTCAGAAAGCTTGTTGGTATTTCTTACGTCGCAGATAAATCCGCAAGCGCACGGATACCGTTGTAGCTTTCACCTGGAAGTATTCAGGGTATCGAATCCACAGGGAAGGCAGTGGTTGACTAGAGTAGTTATCCATTATATTCAATCATAACGTTATTAATACACCAAAGTCTAGCAAGGGGTAAACATTGATAGATGGGTAGTGTGACACACAGAAGGTTTCATTGCTCATTATAATAGTCTAGTTAATATGAAGATCCTAAGAGAGAACTAGGGGTTCTATGTACTTCTTGCATATGGGTTACATTCCTACAAGAGTATACTATACAAGCTTAGTAAGGGATACATGATAGAGGACAAATCGAGGAGTCGTGGGATCCCCTCATCCAAGGGTACTGTCACGATGTTTATCACTACGGCCTGCAAACGCCCAAACCCGAACGGCGAGGATTACAAGGGACGGACAGGGCTATCACCACCTGCAGCCTACCTCTGAATACGTGGAGTAGGGTATCCCCAATGGTATTTCATACCCCAAACACCACATTTGTAATATGAAATAACTACTCTATTTATTGTCCAGATAAACAGAGCAACCTTGCGGCGCATTGGGCCATTGCCATAACATGCATCCACTATACTAAGGTGTAAGACATACATCTTATATGATGAACACACAAGACTATAAGTCAAGTAACATAAGCAAGAGAGTAATTCCATTAATAGCTCTAAGTCTTATAAGTAAACAAAAGATACAAGATAACTGAGCTCTAGGCTTACCAAGACTCCGTCGGAAACCCGTAGAAGCTCAACTCCTAGAACTACTTCACTACTAACTAAGACTAGAATGTGTGGCAAAGAGAGCTCTTCCTTCATGGTGTGTGTTGAACTGAAGCCGTGGCCATCTGTTTATAACTTGGTAGTACGGTGGAGAGGCAGCTCGAGGCGGTTGAGGCCGTTTGGCCCCAGGGCCAGGTCGGCCGATCCTCCTAGGTCGGCCGACCCTAGGATGCACCGACTTGAGTGATGCACGGCCGGGATGGACTCCTGGAGGCGGTAGGAAGCACCACATCAAAGCTGACCGAGTTTGGAGCGAATCCCAGGTCGGGCGACCGGGCTAGGTCGGGCGACCGGCCACCGGCTCCTTTCGGGCCCATCTTCGTCTGGGTGACTGCAGAGTGGGTCCTAATGACGGTTCCAGGTGGGTTTGCTCAATTTGAGTATGTTTAGATATGTTGGTGGGCCCATCAATCCATGTGACCTCCCCTTGGACCATTCCCATCTCTTGGATCCAACCGTCATGGAATCAACGGTTATGATGGTCCTGAAGTGTGCTTCTTTGCTGTGGCCAAATATGGGCTCCATTGGGCTTAGGCCCAGGTCGGCCGACCTAGGTGGGTCGGGCGACCTGGCCCTGAGCCCAAATCTCTTCCTCTTTTGCCAATTAGTCCCTGCATTCACATATTCACCAAAACTTGTGGAATTGATTAGATATAAACCCTATCACTATGTTTGGTGATTATATTTGACATATTCTCTGCAAGAGTTGATGGTCAAAATTGGCATTTAAGGACCGTCAACATCGACGAAAATCATGGAGACACAGAAAAACCACGAGGCGAGAAATCATAAGATATTTAATCGGAGGTAATACTTAGCTTTAGTTTGTACCCACATTCTTGAAGATTCCTTCTCTCTCGAACTCCAAAGGGGAGAGAACCTTTCCCAGCATGCGGCGACAAGAACAGTCTCCCCCGTGAACGCACAGGACTCACCCGTGGTCGAGCAGGACCCAAGGTGATAAGGGTGTCCTGTGCGCCTTGGCGGGAGAAAGGACGCGTGGCTCGGAGCCACATGCTTCTTTATGCTAGGGGAGTCCCTCGTTTCCTGGCAGCCTGAGGCTATAAATACCCATTGGGGAGTCCGAGCTGCTACCCACAGGCGAGAGTATGCACAAGATCTTTATAGCGAGTGTTCTGGGGCCTGCGGGTGGATTCATCCACCGGGCGAGTTCATGGAGTTATAAAGCGCGGTGCCAGAAGAGTGCTTGCGATGTACTTGAGGTATTGATCAGCGTCTGAATGCTGTCCCATTCCCCCCTCATTCCCATGTGATGAGGGCCATGTGGGGTGAAATGCTTTGTAGAGTAAGGGATAGCCGGAGGCATTCGCTAGCAACCCTCAATCGGTGCTGTCCCGTCGACGGCTGCAGTGGTGCTACAAGAGAGCTTGCGACGGGCTCATGCGGGCCAAGCTTGCTTCGAATGCAGCACTAGGCGCAGGGACAAGTGCCATAGGCCGTCATCTTGACGGCTGATGTGTTTGATCTTTGTGACCGGCTTGTGACCGGCTAGCTTCGTACCTTGTAGGCCCTTCTTGCTTTGTAAAAGATTTCTCTTCGAGGCTTGTTTTGAGAACGGAGCTTCTGCATTTTGTTTGCCGACAGCACGAGCCCCCGAGCTGTTGGAGCTCGGCTACGCTCACTCAACCGCCGTGGCTTGTTTGCAGCGTCAGCCCCCGAGCGTTTTGGGGGCCGATCGAGCCCAAGAGGCACGCTGTCTTTGATGCGGCGCCAGCCCCCGTGCCCGAGTGCCGGTCGAGCCTTGGCGGCACGCCACTTGTTTTGCAGTGTCGACTCCCGAGTGGTTCGGGGCCAATCGAGCCCGAGAGGCACACTGTCTTTAATGCGGCGCCAGCCCCCGAGTCCGAGTGCTGGTCGAGCCTTGGCGGCACGCCACTTGCTTTGCAGTGTCGACTCCCGAGTGGTTCGGGGCCAATCGAGCCCGAGAGGCACACTGTCTTTAATGCGGCGCCAGCCCCCGAGTCCGAGTGCTGGTCGAGCCTTGGCGGCACGCCACTTGCTTTGCAGTGTCGACTCCCGAGTGGTTCGGGGCCAATCGAGCCCGAGAGGCACACTGTCTTTAATGCGGCGCCAGCCCCCGAGTCCGAGTGCTGGTCGAGCCTTAGCGGCACGCCGACTTCTTCGTCTTGCCCGAGTGCTTGAAGTCGTTTTTTACCGTTGACGTTCCGGACGTAACGGTTCGCGTGGGCATTCAACGGCTCTTTTTCCCGTTGCAGTCTCTTCCGTTAATCGCGCCGTCTCGTGGTAATTTCGGGCATTGTGAGCGCCATAAAAGGATAGGGTTAGGTCTTGACCGGGAAATTACTGTTTGAGATCCATTCCCCTTCTCTCCATTCCTCATCCAGCCGCCACCTGAGCATTTCTTCGTGTCTAGATCCGCCCCGCGGATTTAGCCATCATGAGGAGCGTAGCCACGCGAATGCGAACAAGGCATTCCGTGCCCAAAGCCATGGTGCCGAAGAGGAAGCTCTCCAATCGCCCCAAGTCAGACAAGATCCCCTCCCCCGCGGTCGCATGGGCACGGGGGAAGGTAACCACGGAGATGCTGGAGGAGATGGTGGAGCGGAGCATCCTTCCACCTCAAGCAGTGGCGGAATGGCGCCCAAGCGCCAAGGAGGCCTTTCCGTCGGAAAACTCCGGTGAACTGGTGCTCTTCAAGCCGTTCTTCGAGGCGGGGTTCGGTCTGCCGGCGGGGGCCTTCTTCCAGGGCCTCCTTCATTTCTACAGGGGTCGAGGCCATCCACCTCAACCCCAACTCGATCATGGCGATCTCCGTCTTCATTCACCTGTGCGAGGCCTACCTGGGGATGACTCCCCATTTCGACTTGTGGAGGTATCTCTACTGGTTGAAGCCCCAGCCGAGCGAGGAGAAGATGGTCGTCGTGGGAGGCGCCGGATTCATGCTGCGCCAAGGCCGGAAGGACGAGTACTTCGACATCGCCCTCAACACCTCCAACAAGGGCTGGAAGTCCGAGTGGTTCTACGTCGGCAACCATGCTCCGACAATCCCTTGTCACACCGGAGCGCGGCCACAGATCAAGAGCTGCTGGAACGAACTTCCAGCAGACTGTCATTTGCCCGAAGTGAAGGAGCTCCTTGGGATGATCAAGGAGCTCAAAGATCGGGGTTTGACAGCGGTCGGCGTGGCCTGCAACTTCAGTCGGCGGCTGGTGCAGCCGATCCAGGAGAGGAAGCACCCGGGCTTCGAGTACTCGGGCCGGGAGGATCCTACCCGGGGGGCCCGCCGGACGGTGGGCAAGGAAGAGATGAAGGCGCGCGTGGGCGGATTCTTCCTCGGCCACGTGTCGGAGAAACATCAACCGCGCCCATTCTCCTTGAAGAGGCCTGCTCCACCGGTAAGTCTTCATTCCGAGTGCTTTGTCGCGTTGGTTTTGATACTGATTTTTTATTTTGATCTAATCGTCCGTTGGCCGTCTGATTTTGCGGCCCTCGCAGGATCGGGTCTTCGAGTATTTTTCCCCTTCTCCGCTTCCAGAGGACTCGTCTAGGAAGGTGTACCTGGGGGTAGCGGCTCCGGGCGATCAAGGCGAGGCCCCGACGGAGGGTCCAGTCAACCCGCTCGCTCCCCTGGAGTGGGCGGCCAGTGACACGGAGGGTTCCCTGAGCCCTTCGGATGAAGAAGTGGAGGAGACCCGCCCAAGGAAACGGCGGGTGGCGACTGCAAAGGTTGGGACTCGCAGTGGGCGTGTCTCGAAGCCGGTGGCGCCTGGGGCCGGCGAGGCGGCTGACGACGACTCGGCCACGCTCTCCGACGAGGCGCCGTCCATCCAGGAAGCGGTGGTGCATGCGGTGCCGGCTCCTAAGCGGAAGCGCTCAAGGAAGATGACCGCGAAGAAGGCGGCTGCGCAGCCGGCCAAGCAGCCGGTTGCCGGTTCGGACGCCGATGTTGATGAGCCGGGATGTCCTTCCCCGGCCGTCTTGGAGAGGGAGGAAGAGGAGAAGGACGAAGCAATGTCCGACTCCTTATTCCAAGAGCAGGAGCACGCCCGGGCCATGGGCGTGTCGGTGGAGGAGAAACGGCGGATGATGGCGGAAGCTGTTGTCCAGGCTGCTGCGGATGCCAGGCCGGTCTCCGATCTGGGGACCAGGCCGATCCTAACAACAGCTACGGCGCAGCGGCGGCCCAAGCTCCAAATTTTTCGGCCCCCAGTTGTTGTAGTGAAGAGTACTCAGTAAGTCTTCGACTCTCGTCTTTCTCTTGTAAGTCATTATTTCCGAGTTCCTAATTTAACTTCCAACTTCTTTTTTCAGCAAATCCTCCAATGTTGATGGCGCAGCGGCCAACGGGACGGGATCGCCGACTGCTACCCCGCAAAAAGCGAGTTCTCCCCCGGCTACACCTGTTGGCGCGCCACCTTTGGGCGTGGTGCCTGGTGTGACAGACTCGGCCCAGGGGTCGATGGCGCCGCAACCCGAACAGGTGCCAGCCAGGCCTGCATCGGAGGAAGATGTGGTCGGGACCGGGTCGGAGAACGCGGAGGCACGGAGGACGGAAGACGCGCAGGGCGAGGCCGGAGGAACGTTGGCTCCCCCGAGTAGTGGCGCTGGGGATGCTGCAGCAGACCCTTTGGTGCCCGCCTTGCACGCGGGCGAGGATGCCGCTGCTCAAGGCGAGGTTCTCCAAAAGCAGTCGGAGGAGCCAGGGACCATGACGGTCCCCGCGATTGATGCCAGCGCGGCAGAGGAGGGGACGGTGCTTGCTGATCTGCAGCTCGCAGTTGACCAATCCCGGTGCTACGTGGAGGTTCGTCTTCTGATCCGCTTCTCTTTGTTTTGGTCGTGGTTCGTTGTACCTTTCCTGACTTCTTTGATTTCTTCTGTCTGGTGTAGAGGTTGGCTACGCTCCGGCAGTCGCGCCTGGAGCAGCTCCGTGACGTACAGTCGGTGCGAGAGCGCGAGGCGGAGCTGAAGGCGGAGCTCAAACGGGTCAAGCGTCAGCGTGACGCCGCCCAGAAGAGTTTGAACGATGCCATCGTGCAGCATCGTTTGAGTCTTCACGGTAAGGCTTTGTCCTTGAATTTCCCGAGTGCTTTTTCTTTTGCCATCGAGTTCTGCCCTGTTCTTTTCGTCCTGATCCGAGTGCTTCCCTGCTTTTTCAGAGAAGGAGATGGAGAGGGCCCGCCACCTCGAGGAGCTGAAGGACTTGCGTTTTGCGAACGCAAATCTGCAGAAGTCCGAGGAAGTGATGGAGGGCAAGCTGAAAAGGGAGCAGGAGTTCCGAAAAGGTGCGGACATGACGATGCTTCAAGCTATGTATACTATCCAGAATGATGCTCAAATCATAACAGGCTTGGAGCAAGAGCTGGCTTCGTCGCACTTGGCTTTGGCGAACATCCACGACGCGGCGAAGGAGCTGATGGTCGCCGTTTCTCCAGAAGAGGGTGAGCCGACAGCCCTTGTTGCCCGACTGCAAGCTGCGCCGGCCCGGATCGCTGAGCTAGGTCAAGGAGTCGGCGGTTGTGTGCGCGAACGACGCTCTCGCGCGTTCGAACACTCTATCCGCGGATTGATCTTGCGCCAGTTGGTGATGGAGTGGCAGCGGATGCTTCAAGCGAGCAAGTAGATGAGGCATTGGCTCAGACTCGTCCGATCGCGGAGAAGGTCGGCGAGGCCCTCAAGCTGGAGTAGTATCCTGCGTTGTGGAATATGGTAGAGTAGATTTTTGCATGTACAAATATTATGAAACGAGTGAAATGAGAAAATTTGTTGATTTCTTCTTATGTTTTAAGGTTGCCCGAGTAGTTCTTTTGCTTAAATGAGCTTTTCCCTTTGCTTCACTTATCCCAAGTTCATAACGTCGAGAACAGGTCCCGTGCACGTGTAGAAAGGCTTAGGCGTCGTTCCAGGCCCGGTTACGCAGCATTTAGTTAGGAACTACTCGGGGTGGAGTAATGCCGAGTAGTTTTGTTAAGAGGACAAGTAAAGAAAAAGAGATATCTTTATTGAACTTGGTGATACATAGCTTTGTCATGGGTAGAATCGGCGTAAGTGCTCTATATTCCATGGGTGTGGGACTTCGGTGCCATCCTCGTATTGGAGTCGGAAAGTACTCGGACATATGACCTGGTCACTATGAACGGTCCTTCCCATGGGGCGGAGAGTTTATGAACTCCTGCTGTCGATTGAACTCGGCGTAAGACGAGGTCGCCGATGTTGAAGTCCCTTTGCTGGACGTTCTTGTCGTGGTAACGTCGGAGTTGTTGTTGGTAACGCGCATGCTGTATCAGCGCATTAACTCTTTGTTCCTCAATGGAGTCGAGATCTACCTCGCGAGCTGCTTCAGCTTCGCCTTCTTCGTAATTGTGGATGCGCGGTGATCCAAAGGCCATGTCGGTCGGGAGAATTGCCTTCGAGCCGTAGACCAGGAAGAAGGGAGTGTGGCCCGTGGCACGACTCGGCTGAGTCCTGAGTCCCCAAATGACCTGTGGTAGCTCCTGGTGCCATCGTCCGGCGAACTTCTTCAACGGGTCAAAGATCCTCGCTTTTAAGCCCTGGAGTATCATGGTGTTTGCTCGTTCCACTTGTCCGTTGCACCTGGGGTGGGCGACCGAGGCGTAGTATACGTCAATGCATCTGCTCTCGCAGAAATCCCAGAAGGCTGAGGTGGTGAACTGCGTTCCCAGGTCGGTTATGATTCTGTTTGGGACGCCGAATCGGTGGGTGATCTCTTCGATGAAGGCGGCGGCTTGCTTTGACGTTGGAGTTCCGATTATAGCTTTGTACTCTATCCACTTGGAGAATTTGTCGATGGCGACGAGTATGTGGGTGTAACCTCCCGGGGCTGGTCGAAATGGTCCCACCATGTCCAATCCCCAACAGGCGAAAGGCCATGAGGGCGGGATCGTGCGTAGAGCTTGGGCCGGGAGGTGCTTCTGCTTGGCGAAAAATTGGCATCCTTTGCACTGGCGGACGAGTTCCTTGGCATCAGAGACGGCGGTAGGCCAAAAGAACCCGGCCCGGTATGCTTTTTGACTAGTGACCCTGCGGCGGCGTGGCTTCCGCAGACTCCCGAGTGGATGTCGTCGAGGATCTGGAGGCCGACTTCTTTGGTCACGCACTTGATGAACACTTGGCTTGTGGCAGCTCATCGGTATAGGGCGTTGCCGACTACCACATAGTTCTTGCTTCGGCGCTCCAGAACCCTTCGTTCCGTGGGGTCTTTGGGTACCTTGTTGTGGGCGAGGTAATCTATGAACTCGGCCATCCAATCTTCTTCAGTGTCGATGGTCATTACCTCGCAGAGTTCAGGGGCTGGCTCTGGTTCGTCTCCCAACTCTTTGACAGAGGGTTTAAGGAGGCCTTGCACGAACACCCCCCTGGAACTTCCGCGTGGGTCGACCCTAATTTGGTGAGTGCGTCAGCCGCGAGGTTGTTTTCTCGCGGGACGTAATGGTACTCTATTCCGTAGAATTTTCCCTCCTGCTTGTGTACTGCCTCACAGTAAGCGTTCATGCGCTCGCTGTGGCGATCCCATTCTTTGTTGACTTGGTTTATAACGACGGCAGAGTCGCCATAAACCAGCAGCCTCTTTATTCCGAGTGAGGTGGCGATGCGGAGCCCGTGGAGGATTGCTTCATACTCGGCGGCGTTGTTAGTGACGGGGAAGCGTATTTGAAGGACATATCGGAGCAGTTCCCCTTTTGGCGATATGAAAAGTACTCCTGCGCCCCCACCATCGATCATTAGGGAGCCGTCGAAGTACATCTTCCAGTGTTCTCCGCTAGTGTCCTCTTTCGCGTCCTGGCTCTCGGTCCATTCGGCGATGAAGTCGGCGAGGATCTGTGATCTGATCGTGGTGCGTGGGACGAAATCTATGATGAAGGAGGCGAGCTCGACAGACCATTTGATGATTCGTCCGGTGACATCCCTATTATGGAGGATTTCGCCGAGTGAAAATTGCGTGACCACCTTGATGCGATGCGCCTGAAAGTAATGGCGGAGTTTCCTTGACGTAATCAGCAGTGCGTAGAGTAGTTTCTGCACCTGGGGTAGCGCGCCTTGGATTCGCTGAGTACTTCGCTAACGTAGTAGACTGGTCGTTGCACGCGTTGCACCTTTCCCTCCTCTTCTCTCTCCACGACGATCACAGTGCTCACCACGTTAGTCGTGGCTGCAATGTATAGAAGTAGTGGCTCATCGTTGTGCGGGGTGTTGGTATTTCTTACGTCGCAGATAAATCCGCAAGCGCACGGATACCGTTGTAGCTTTCACCCGGAAGTATTCAGGGTATCGAATCCACAGGGAAGGCAGTGGTTGACTAGAGTAGTTATCCATTGTATTCAATCATAACATTATTAATACACCAAAGTCTAGCAAGGGGTAAACATTGATAGATGGGTAGTGTGACACACAGAAGGTTTCATTGCTCATTATAATAGTCTAGTTAATATGAAGATCCTAAGAGAGAACTAGGGGTTCTATGTACTTCTTGCATATGGGTTACATTTCTACAAGAGTATACTATACAAGCTTAGTAAGGGATACATGATAGAGGACAAATCGAGGAGTCGTGGGATCCCCTCATCCAAGGGTACTGTCACGATGTTTATCACTATGGCCTGCAAACGCCCAAACCCGAACGGCGAGGATTACAAGGGACGGACAGGGCTGTCACCACCTGCCGCCTACCTCTGAATACGTGGAGTAGGGTATCCCCAATGGTATTTCATACCCCAAACACCACATTTGTAATATGAAATAACTACTCTATTTATTGTCCAGATAAACAGAGCAACCTTGCGGCGCATTGGGCCATTGCCATAACATGCATCCACCATACTAAGGTGTAAGACATACATCTTATATGATGAACACACAAGACTATAAGTCAAGTAACATAAGCAAGAGAGTAATTCCATTAATAGCTCTAAGTCTTATAAGTAAAGAAAAGATACAAGATAACAGAGCTCTAGGCTTACCAAGACTCCGTCGGAAACCCGTAGAAGCTCAACTCCTAAGACTACTTCACAACTAACTAAGACTACAATTTGAGGCAAAGAGAGCTCTTCCTTCTTGGTGTGTGTTGAACTGAAGCCGTGGCCATCTATTTATAACTTGGTAGGACGGTGGAGAGGCACCTCGAGGCGGTTGAGGCCGTTTGGCCCCAGGACCAGGTCGGCCGATCCTCCTAGGTCGGCCGACCCTAGGATGCACCGACTTGAGTGATGCACGGCCGGGATGGACTCCTGGAGGCGGTAGGAAGCACCACGTCAAAGCTGACCGAGTTTGGAGCGAATCCCAGGTCGGGCGACCGGGCTAGGTCGGGCGACCGGCCACCGGCTCCTTTCGGGCCCATCTTCGTCTGGGTGACTGCAGAGTGGGTCCTAATGACGGTTCCAGGTGGGTTTGCTCAATTTGAGTATGTTTAGATATGTTGGTGGGCCCATCAATCCATGTGACCTCCCCTTGGACCATTCCCATCTCTTGGATCCAACCGTCATGGAATCAACGGTTATGATGGTCCTGAAGTGTGCTTCTTTGCTGTGGCCAAATATGGGCTCCATTGGGCTTGGGCCCAGGTCGGCCGACCTAGGTGGGTCGGGCGACCTGGCCCTGAGCCCAAATCTCCTCCTCTTTTGCCAATTAGTCCCTACATTCACATATTCACCAAAACTTGTGGAATTGATTAGATATAAACCCTATCACTATGTTTGGTGATTATATTTGACATATTCTCTGTAGGAGTTGACAGTCAAAATTGGCATTTAAGGACCGTCAACAAGCTCCCCCACACTTAGCCTTTACTCGTCCTCGAGTGAAGCTTGCAGACTAAGGTGGAAAACATGACTCCAATTGATATGATGCAAGCATATAAGTTATTCCAAGACTTACCTGCACTTGTGAATTTTGAAGTGTCTATCATGTAATCGTGGGTGGTTGAGGAATGGAACGGCTTTGATTCAAGTCATCTCAACTCTTCTGTTAAGTAACTTGGGTTTTTGAAAAAAATTTTAAAAACATAACCTTACCTAGCTCCTCAAATGATTCTCTCAGATCGCTCAATGTGTATGATTCCTCACCAAGGCATTAATTTGCCTTCTTTCACCCTACTTCTAAAAAGGCTTATGTGGATCTCAAGGTAGGAGTAAAGATAAGGCATACTTGCATCACATATATTGCAAAGTCAAAGAGCGGATCCAAGAAGAAAACCATTCATACAATCTGATCAAGATGTGCATGTGTGTGGAGCAATGAAAAATGTATGTGAAAATTATGATAGCTCCTTTTTGTATGATCTCTCTCCTTTTTATTTTGAAAACATGGCTATATCATTTTTTTTCTTTTTCATGCTCTATGCTTTTATGAGCATCTCTTTTTTTTTCTTGGACCTTCATGTGTCCAAAATATTTTTTCTATAGCCCATGTTTCTTTTGCAAAGCATATTTGGAGAGAGATTCAACATATAGAGCATTTATTTGGTGGACGAATGCAATGTTTGTGGCTAACTTCTAGTGTGGAAGTTTAGCATATGTATGTGGAGTGTACGTGATCTTGATCAAGAAAGCATGAAGAGCATCTTACAAGGGTCACAACAATTTGACAAAGCTCAATGCAAATAACAAGCAGCATATGTATAAGGTTTTCAAAGTGAGCAACATATGGCTTTGGTAGGAATGGAATATCATTGAGGAGCTTTGCAAGGCTATTGATTTTAGACTTTTGCAACAAAAATTTCCCAAGTACTTTATACAGAAAGAGCAAGATTTCTTTCATTATACCATATCTCATTAATCAACCACTTAGATAAACATGTTTTCCTAAGAGATATGTTCACAAGCAACAGGTGTATGTGCAAGGAATAAAGAATATGCAAGCCAATCAAGGATAATCATGTATATCGAAAAGAGCACCAGGATTCATTGAGTTTAATTTTAGTGATGATCTTAAATTTGGAATTATTGTAACACCCTAAAATTTTGTTTTCTAAATTAGAAATTAATTTGCTAGGTTTTTGTGTGAGCATTCAGAAAATTTAGACAAATTAAAATTCTTTTCGGAAATTAAAATCAACCCTAGGTTTAGAAACTTGTTTGTGCATTTCATGCCGATGCATTGTTTTCTTGTCTGAGTGTTTTGTGTGCTAGTCCGAGAACCCGACCCTAAAACCCAAAGTCCAAAACCTACCCTACCCTATCCAACCCGAAGTCCAATCCAAACCCGGCCCGGCTTTCTTTCTCCTTTTCTCCCCGAGGCCCAAACCAAGTCCAAGCCTGGCCTCCTTTTCTTTTCCCTGTGGCCCAAAATCAGTTCCCCTCGGCCCGGTTTTCCTTTTCTTTTCTCTTGGCCCAACCCTTCTTCCCCTTGGGCCAGCCCAGGCCGAACCCCCCCTTCCTCTTCCTTCATCGCACGCAGAAAGACCAGAAGCCGCGCCCCTTCGTCCTCCCCTCCAGAAACGTCGCTCCTTTAATCCAGAAACCGTCGCCCTGCAGGAATACCGCCCCCCCTTTCAATTCCAGACCAAAGGCTCTCTCATCCCCTGCAGGAATACTCTGGACGAGCTCCTTCCCATCCCTCCTCGCGAAGCAGAACGCCGTCGCCCCCTTGTCTCTCCGTCCTGCGCCGCCCGTGGAAGTTCTGGACACGCTACGGCGGTAAGAAACATGGCTGGCCTTGTTCTGCTGCTGCCCGAGCACCCCCTCATCCGTCCTCTCCTTTTCATGGCCACACAGGACTCCAGGAGCGCGATCCTCGACGCCCAGAACAGCGACGCCGAGGCCGCAGCCCCGTTTCCCACGCGCGGCCACATCCCTGCCCGCCCTGTTCTGTCGCCCCCTCCTTCCGGCACCAAATCCACGACAACAACACCCAGGGCAGGTACGCGTCGCCGC